>BMAU01020646.1:27500-409762 GCA_019973935.1 Trichonephila clavipes
TCTGAATTTAATTAGCCAAACCCAGCATTGTTTATATCTGAAGCATTTCTTAACAAATTTGGAATTGACTAGTAATTGCTTTCCGTTCCATATGTCAGTGATCCCTATTTTTTGTCAACTGTTCCTCCGTTGAGACATTGTATCGAAATTTTTCCTATTGTAAACGATACTACTTTTAAACTATATTTTTGCTCTCGGCAAATAGTGATAGTACCTTTCCCTCATTCTGTTACAGAACATTTATGACCCATAATTTAATGTTAAATCTAATGAATATATTCATAGTTTTGCATTATATAAAAAGTTTAGAAATTTTAATAAGCATCATAAAATTTCTTAGTAATTAACGTGAAAATCATTAATGTAACTAGTTTTAAAGCACTCCATATATATATATATATATATATATATATATATTTGTCTGGTGTGCTTAATGTGGTTAATATTTATCATGTTTATTCAGCTATGTAATTACTTAAAATTAAAAGCATTTGAAATATTTTTCAATTTGCGTGCCAAACTTTGTTTTATTTTTAAACTTCAGGGTGATGTCTTTTTTTTCTTCTCTTCTATGAAGTGTGATATGCGTCATATTAATTCAAAATGTGATTTGAAATGTTTTTTTAACCATGGAGGTCTAACATTCATTCCTGCTTTGCGATTATCAACCTTCTTGCTCGTTAGTTTATCTTTTTGCGGATTTGGACATCTTTTAACTATTTTGAGTATTTTACTTCAAGGTTTGAGTTTCACATTTTCTGCTCCAATTTAAACCTTTGTTGATAAAAGCTTTCAGTTTCATCATCATAGTATATATTTCTTCAAAGTTGATTTAAATCTAGTTGAAACTTTTTTTGTCCTCTCTCATTTATTTAAAAAAATCTAAGTCATATATAATTTTTTAAACTTTTAGCGGCAAGTGGTCCGTACAAGAAATTCAGATGTTGCAGTCAGCAGTGAGAAATTTCAATAATGAGTTGAAACGAATTCAAGATTCATTGAATCTCGCTGAAAACAATAACAGTAATAACACGTAAGTAATTTTCTATTTCCTGCATTAACTGCTGTTCACTCTTTCAAATACACTTATATTTTCCTCCCCCCCTTTCGTATTTTTATGATAGTTTTTTTCTTAAAAAGGATGAAATTACTAATTGATTGCTAATTTTAATCTGTTTAGTATTTTTTATTATCTCGATCGTTTTTAAATATCTGTTTAAGAATTCACAAAAATATCGTTTATTTATTAATTTTTCTTGTGTTTTTCTGATAAATACAACAATAAGTCTGAAGGTTTTAAAATTTGTTTGAGGAAATAAAATTTAAAAAAAAAATTGATCAGGTGTGTCGTTTCTATGAGTAAAATTCGCATTTCAATTTCTTAAAATGCCAGTTTTTTTAAAAATATTTTTAAAGTCATGTTCATCTTACGTTTTTAACCACTATTGCAAATTAAAATTTAATCTTAATTCCAAAACAAACCAAAGTTCACATTAGTGTTGTGGAATGAATAATCGTCAGACATTGTAATAATCAACACATTTTATTAAGCTCAACTTAGGATATCAGAGGTAAGTATGCAATTTGAGTGAAATGAACAACGTTAACAAAATTTCACTTATCTCTCAAAGAGGCTGCTTTGACGAACAGTCTCGCTTATGCTGACAGTGTGAATTCCCTCGTCACAATGCTCAGCGCTTCACCAAATACTGTAATTCACTATCTCCTCTTGCTTCATATCTCTTTAAATAGCAATGCTTATTTGTATGTGTCCTGGTTCCTTCATAAGGGGAGGTTATCTCTAATTAAGCAACATCATAAAAAAAACTCCAATGTTAACCACAGGAGTTCCTTTATGTTTTCTTTCAATTTGTTTCTTAAGTAACAAGTGAGAACCTGTTACAATTCTTTGTTTTCCCTGGAATATCCACTTAATAAACTTCCAGTGTTTAATTAGAAGAAATATTTATTTCTCTCTAACCAATATATTCTTGGGTATATCCTTAAAAATATTACACTTCATTAAATCATTCAGATTTTTAGTTATAATCGTAGTACATTGAACACTACAATAACACACCCCTTGCGTTTGAGTTAAAAGAAAATGCAAATTCATTTAAAACTTATTTATTTTGTTTATTATTGCGTTCTGCCATTGTTTCTCACTTCCTAATATTAGGAACCTCCCGTTCCTTATTCCACTTCGTCCCATAATTTTATTCAGAGCGTTTAATGGAGTAATTTAAAATAAAAGCATGCAGAAGACATTTTTCCATCTACATGTTGAATTTTTAAGTAATGTTGTCCTCCCCCTCTCTCTCATGAATTGATATACCTCGTATTTTCGTAGTTGCTAGGCTAGGTTACAAAGTTATACTAAGTCAATGATATTGTGCACTCGAAAAATCTGGAGCCATTAGTAGGTTGAAAATAGATCTTGTTTGGAGAGCATGATACAATCAAAGAGGCTTGGTTTATGCATTACTTGGTGCAGATTGGAAAAGACTCAATTCCTTTGGATTAGTCATAGATGGAAGATGTCAGCTGTAAAAGCAAGCTGTTGATAAAAGCAGAGAGCAACAGTAGTAAAAGCTGACACCAGTGGTAAGAGCATATAATACAAATTTTATTTACAACACTACTTATATACGATTCCGATATCATGACGAAATGATTTCGATTAAAATTAAATTAGATGCCAATATAGTCAAGTCAAGTGCCGGGTCAAGATCAAAGTGGTTAAATTCATTTGGATCACCTAAAATGGGTAGGTTTCTACCTGAAGTACAAGAGAATTAAAATTTTCCTAACACAAGCCAAAGAGGTTTTGCTCCTACGTGCTGCACTGAAAAGCCAGGGAACAGCTAGGTTGAATATCATGTTGTCACTGATATTCAACCTATATTAATATTTTGTTTGGGAATAAAGTTGTATAAGTCAAAGGTCTGGAGAATCGATAGCTCACATTTAACCCTTTTAGCCAGTATGTATGCATTCTGATGACCCATTATGTTTACAAGGGAAGGGATCAGCCATCCTTTGTACATGAATTACTCAAGACTAAGACATAATGCCATATTGTTAAAGTAAAAATCATAAAATACTATTAGCCATAGTGTATATTAGTTGTCCATATAAATTAATCTAATAATGATTAATGTGCCAAAATCATACATTTATCTTAATCTGCTTAATAAATTGAGAATATGAGTTTATAATAGGTGGAATAAATTGTCCATTTGTTAAGAGAAGACAAAATAATTTGATTTTACCTTGCATTCAAACGCCCAGCTAGACAGCATGTCTAGAGAACTTACTCCTGTTATGGTCAATCATAATAATACCGTAATTGTGGTATATAAATCTCAAAATTGTAGACAGCACTGGTATCTTGAAATAAATCCTATTAATTTAGCAGTTGAAACCACTTTGTGAGAATATGAAGATACGAGCATGACTGTAATATATAAGGGTCGCCCAAATGAAAGTGGCATTACAGTCAGTTTGATTAATGGTATTAATATAAATTAGTATTCAAATGAAAGAAGTAATACAGAGAGAGAGACATAGTAAATAGGCTAGACATAGTCACTTTGTAGTTTGAAACAAGTGTCTTAGCGGTCCATGACATCATGGATACCATGGGTGAAGAAGCTCCGGAGTTGGTTGTAGAATCAATTTTTAACTGCAGCTTGGACCTCATTATCGTCGGGAAATCGCCATCCCTTTCAGAGTTTTCTTGAATCGACCGAAGAATTGTTATTCACACGGCGAGAGGTCCAGGTTGTAAGGGGGATTTTCGAGAACATCCCAGCGGAATTTACGTAACAATGCTTGGTATGCTACAGCCACGTGAGGATGTGCATTACCATGCAAGATAACCCCGCTTGACAGCATGCCACATCATCGATTCTTCATGCTCTTTCTTGGTTCATGCAGTGTGGCACCGTATGTGGCAGCATTGACAGTCGTACCGTTTAGAGGCATTCATGATGCGAACGATGTATCTTTTAACTTGCTCCCATGCTATCACACACGCATCTGGCGGGATCTGAGGATATCGCATGCATTCACAGCACTCGGCGCCCTCTATAAGGAGGGCATGCGTAGTAATCATTCTCTTTAAATTGCGGAGTTATTACTGCAATGCCGCTTTCATTTGGGCGACCCTGATATGTAATGGATCTTGTTTATTTCGGTGGAAATGAACGCGTGTAATACACCCCCTCCCTCGAAAGTAATGGGATACATTTCGATCTTTATAAAAGGATTGCATATTGAATGAGAGGATTTCGTAAGGTTTTTCTTAGAGTAGGGGATTGCATCCAACAACTTGCGTTGTTTTTATAATTGGCTTTGTATAATACAGGTTTCTATTGACTTTCCCTCTGTAGGTGTTAGCATTTGGAGAGATTGTAATTCTTCTTATTTTTCTTTTTTAATTAAAGCATGAAATGAACCGAGAAAAAATGTTTAATATTACTGAAAATTTTTTAAAAAAAATTATACCAACTTCAATTTTTTTTTAAAAAAAATTGTTATAAAAATAAAAGGTTGTGTTTATTTCCTATTGACTTTTGTTTGTTTCAATGTTAAATAACTTCAAAATGCTTTGTTGTTTCAAGAAGCAAAGCTATTGGAATTGACTATTTGTCCATAAAATGCAGTCTGAATTCTTATTTTTGTTGAGTAGAGGAAAGGGAATTAAATATTTTTAACTTTCAAATGTTAGTGTATTTTATCTGAATATCTGTAATTGTTATATATTTGAACAACTATGTGTAAATTAATATTGTTTACAACTGATGTAAGTATACCATTTTAAAAAAATTATTAATCAGTAATTGACTTTTACATAAGCTTTGTATTTAGTTATTTAGTTACTTTTTTAAAAAAAGGAATTCTGTTACCCAGTGTGTTTCAAGATTATTTTTCTATCTTATTGTTTTGCCTTTTAGAATTAATGCTTTTTTAAGATTATTGTACCATCTTATTTTGTTTTGCCTTTTAGAATTAATGCTTTTTTTTAAATATTTAAATTGCTTACATTTCATGATTTTTCTTGACACTCGACACATTACCTCATTATAAAAGGTAAAAATGTATGTAAAACATTAAAACATAATAAATCAAATAAATGTACACTACTAGATCCAAAGTCAATTATATATTATAAATTCAGATTTCTGATTATAAAATAAAAACAATTATTGAAAGAGAGAGAGACCTCGCAACCAAAGTGCACATCCGAACTCGGGATTGAATTATGGAGTTCATTTTATGACGCCTAACTCCCTCGCATGCAATTCTGTAAATAGAAATGGTTTTATCAATATCATCAAATAAAAAATGATTGGAGGAATAAGAGCTTAAATGCTTTTTTAATGAATCATACCACAGAAAATTAAACCATAAAAAAAATTATAAATACAAGTGGGAAAATAAATTTTATTTATAATAAAATAGTTTTATCTATTAAATTTTTTTTTTAAGAAATAGAAATTAAATTCATATTAGGTGTGTAATACAAAAAATTAATTATGTAAGTTAATAGGAATGTATGTGTCATTTGTAGTTAAAAATGTATTGAAAAAGTCTGAAATGTGTAATATGATTAATAAATTCATAGTTCAACCAGTACTAACTTAGGTAATTTAATCTTGTTTGGTTGAAATTTAATGTTAAAAATAACAGAATTTATAAAATGTATTTAAACTCCTAATTCTTCAATGCTTTCTTATTTGTTGTAAATTTCTTGATAGAATGTTGGTGTATAATTTTTATTTAATATTTAATTATTTTTCTCTTATTTGTCATTTGACCTTATGCATTAATCAATTTTTATTTTACTAACAACCACAGAGGAGGAAAAAGTGGCTCTATAGAACTTATCCTGCAATTCAATCCTAAGCCTAAACATACATTTTGGTTGAATTTTTTTTATGGTCTTAGTTTTTTTAATCAAAAGTGAACTTATAACATTAAATTTTGGTCTAGTGTATTTTTGATTTCTGTTAATGTTTCTGCTTTACATTCTTTACTTTTATGCATTTCTTTGTATTTTCTCATGTATTTTTATTGTTGCTTGGTACCTCTTGAAATTTGAATTTTTTCGATAATTTAGTTCATGTTGATGCTATTGTGATATGGGGAATGTGTGTATTCATATAATATTGTTACGTTGATCGGGGTTCGAGGATTTTATGCAAATCTGTCGCAAAGAGAGACAGTTCTTTAAGAGCAATGAAAACTTATTGTCAAAAATCCAATCCTTGAAATACAGGATTCAGCAGCAATATTCGCAGAATAATTCTCAGATCTTCACACCTTCAAAACCACTCAATTATCGGTGTCTAAAATACAGGTATGTAAAAGATTATTCACAAGCAATTGCTCGTTCAATAGCCGAAGTAATCACTAATCGCTTCTGCAGTCAAAAGCAATACTAACTGATCGCTAGTCAAAACCAGACTGACTGATTTTAAAATTAGATGATCGCGGGCGCCAGTGCCGTAGGTGCTTTTCTCCAGAAGATTGGGAGAAAAAGATAGACAATGATTAGAATATTAACAAATCAAGAATACTCCCACGAAATCGGGAATGAGTGACATATCCCCAAGCACGAGCGTTCTAACAAAGAGCGCCGGCGGGAGGAAGAGGCAGGAAGGGAACGGGACGGCCGAAGGTAATCAGTTGGGTAACAGTTCACCCCTTGAACCCTGTCTAGATGATGCAGTGCGATGAAGCTAAGTGGGATGTTTCTGAGTATAAATGATAATTCTTGTTGTGCTATGGGGGGCGGAGTAGGTTTTTCCACCTCGTTGAAGAGTATGCATATTTATAATTTTAGGATAAGTAAACAATGTTTGTGCTCTAATAATTGGTTTGTTATGAGATTCAATAGAACTGACTGACTTTCGGCGAGCATCTCTCTATTTATACCCCTCGCGGATAATTCTAGAAAGATCCGCTTGTGTCGTAGGTCTTGAAATTAGTGGATTTCCCCTCTAATTTCTAGAAGAATCTAAAGAGTACCGAACTCGCGAAAATGGTCGCCAAAAATGATGCCATCTTGGCTCTATCGCAAAGATTTCGCTAAATTCGCATTGAATCACCATTATAACTTAAGGGACGGCGTTGCTTGTGAATATTACAATTTTAACATACAATAAATATAATAGAGTAATATAAATGTTTTACACACGTATTTCTGTAACAGCTTTGATCTCATTCAGTGGCGCACACAAGGGGGGTCCGGATCCCCCCCAAAGCCCTTGATTTTTTCCCAATTGATTTTAATTCTAAGTATATAGTATGTAGAATTTAATTAAGTATTTGTTATTAATGATTAATTTTATTAATTAATGCTAATTATTTATTCAAAAATTAGTTTTTTTACTGTGTTTTGTACCCGAAAATCGAATTCAAACGAAGCATGATACAAGAATGGTGTACTTTCGACCCCGGACCCCAACCCCCCCTGGAAAAATTCCTGTGTGTGCTACTGATCTCGTTATTTAATAGCCTTGTATTTTTAACGTTATGTTGTTGTTACTTATGCCAGCTGATCAACAGTAGCATCAAATCTAGGTTCACGAAATTCATTGCGGCGAAGGGCTAGATTTTTACGCCTGTCATTAGCCTTAACTTTGAGCACCACACAGGTGACAGCACGATTTTGCTCGGTTCCACCTACAATTTAGTGGGAGAACTCCCTGGGGATGGTCAGGGGCCTGCCACCTCTCTTCCCCTTCCACCAACCTCATGAGAGGACTTGCGGCTTGACGGCTCTTTTGAGTACCCCCATGCCGCAAAGGCACTACACATTTACAAACATCCATGCCCTTCTCCGGGATGCGAACCCAGCCCCTATGGCACCGCAGTCAGCGTCACTAACCACTATACCAGATGGGTGGCTTTAATGTTATAAATACTATCTTCAATTATAAAATCACCTCATTTTCTCTTCCTGCCTATGCTGCAACTCGAATCATTAACGCAATTTATGATACTAAAATATATAGAATTCACAAAATTTTTAACTTCATATAGTGGTCTTGTATAGAGTAAATATACATGTCCAAAATTAAGGTCATAGTCATGTTTTTCGATATAATTCTTTATTGCCTCCAATGAAACTGATAGAATTTGTATTTTATATATTTTGAATAACGGGTAGGAAAAGAAGTTATTTATCCTTAGTTTTCATAGAACTATTGCATTGAGACCGTTTTAAGCATGAGATTTTTGCCTGTAGTTTTGTGATAATTGCATTTAAACAAACAATGCTGACTGTTTGCTGTGAGAATGACTTCTCATAATCATTTATACTCGTATTCAAAATGAAGAGAATTTTTAGATTGTGTCGATTATCTCTAGAACTACTGAACAGATTTTAATGAAATTTATATGGTATGCATAGGCTGGTTAAGCAGCTGGCGGCCCCCAGCGCCAGTAGGGGTCCCAATCTTGAGTTATAAATTCAACGTGCAACAAAAAGATCTTGAATTGATATTCCAATCCTGATGATTCCCATGGATTTGAGTCGCCTAGCAGCCGTAGCCATTTTTATTCCATATATCTGTATTGTTGCAATCTGTACAAAAATTTCGCCTGCGTTTTATTGCACAAATTTTATTTAGAGCAAACTAATACTATTTAAGTCAAACAAGTTCGTTTTTAGTTCACAGCTGTGATTAGTTATTCTCAGGTACATCTTATACTGATGGTGGTGGTGGGGATACCAACACCAAGAAAAAATTGTTGTAGACTAATGAAACTTCGGCAATACATTTGTCTAGGTAACATTTTTGATTGATTTAAGTTTCAAGATCACTGGTTAATGTAAGCATAGGAAGAGCCATTTCAAATATGAAATGATGGTACATTAAAAACCGGTGTAACCACCAGAATTTTAAATGCAGTATGCAAGCGTACATGCAATGTGTCGTACAAGTACGGATATCAGGTTGTGGGATGGAATTGATTGCCTTTTGATCTTGGTCGGTAAATATAAGCTTGTTTAAATCTGGTTGTGGAGGATGCGGTCGTCCCCTTCCAATTATATCCCATTAGTACTTGATTGGAGAAAGATCTGGTCACTCTATACATGGTTCTATAGCTCTCTATAAATAGCTAATGGTAGGAGCACTTCAGTTCATCTGGCTGGGAGCTATTTTTCAAACGATTGATTTGTTACTGTATCGCTGGTGTCAAAAAAAAAACCAACAGTACTTTCTACTGTAAATGCACTACGATGCTCTCCAGCCATGTGTTGAATACGTGGTCTTCTCTGTCAGTGGTCATCCGTGCATGGTTGGACCATAATTTAGGACCAAAAAGTGGCATTCTGACCAAGTATTTCAGCTATATCACGGAAAGAAAATCCACCTTTTTTAGCTCTATTATCCTCGTTTGAACTGACAGAGCTGTTGATAATGGCTTCGTCTTCTTAAAGCCATTCTGGACCAACATCAACTGACTACATTGTCTAAACGATAAATGACTCATGGATTTTATTGCGTGTATTTATTACACTTGATTCTCATCCTCAAAGAGGCTCAACTAACACCACACTTATGCACCTAATGCAAAATTTGAATCAATGTCATCCTTCAACTGTATAAATACGCCTACCAAATTTCGTTGATATAGCGTAACTCCTTCTTGCTGATGGAATTTTTATTTCCATAAATGTATTTTACTAATGAAGATAAATGAAACAAAATGAGATAAATGAAACAAAATGAAGTTACGTGATAAAAGATAGGATAAAGGGTGTTTTTTTTAGAGGTATAGAACTTTAAATTGCAATAAAACAACGATGTATTATTCAATTGACATGAATTTTTTTTTATTCGAAAGATAATCTTGTGGCATTACATTTTAAATAGGATTTCTGGCATAGGACTGCCACGGCTGGCTCGGATGTAGTCCAATCTGGACGTCCAATTTTCGATGACTTTTTCCAGCATTTGTGGCCGTATATCGGCAATAACACGGCGAATGTTGTCTTCCAAATGGTCAAGCGTTTGTGGCTTATCTGCATAGACCAATGACTTTACATAGCCCCACAGAAAATAGTCTAGCGGTGTTAAATCACAAGATCTTGGAGGCCAATTCACAGGTCCAAAACGTGAAATTAGGCGGTCACCAAACGTGTCTTTCAATAAATCGATTGTGGCACGAGCTGTGTGACATGTTGTGCCGTCTTGTTGGAACCACAGCTCCTGGACATCATGATTGTTCAATTCAGGAATGAAAAAGTTAGTAATCATGGCTCTATACCGATCACCATTGACTGTAACGTTGTGGCCTTCATCGTTTTTGAAGAAGGATTCCACCAGCCCATAAAGCGCACCAAACAGTCAGTTTTTCTGGATGTAACGGTGTTTCGACATACACTTGTGGATTATCTTCACTCCAAATGCGGCAGTTTTGTTTGTTGACGTAGCCATTCAACCAGAAGTGGGCTTCATCGCTAAACAAAATTCGCTTATGAAAATCAACCATTATTTTCGAAATAAAATTGCACAATTTGAAAGCGTTGTTCAGGCGTGAGTCTATTCATGATGAATTGCCAAACCAAACTGAGAATAAATCACTTGACAGCTGTTAAATTGGTCGCCATCTTGGAAAGTAATGCCAACTTAAACTTCTATACTTGGAAAAAAAACACTCTGTAGTTCAAAGCAAACTATTTCAAGCTAGTTGAATTTAGGCCTTAAGGCTCTTTTCACCATATGTATGAGAGTGTGAACTTGACGCGGGGCACATTTTTGGCCAGCTCAATTTTTAAAAAAATTCCTGACATTGTAACTCAAGCATTTGTTTATAATTTCAAAATGTTTCATAAATAATTAGTTTTTCCTTTTAACATGTAAATTGATAGCTCATTTAGCATTACGGTACAGGAAAAATGCGAAATACATTTTATAAAAGAAAAATAGGTCAACTCGGATAAGAATGTGTGTTATGATAAAATAAGTGATTCTCTCTACAGGATAGTGCAGCCAGAATATAGCAGCCAGAATGTTTGGGTACTTTTATATCTGAATAAAATATTCCGAATTTGGTCCCTATTCTTTAACGTTAGCCGACGACAGCTTTAATAGCAAGATAGAGATTAATAAAAATGGCCCTGGTTAAAATCAGTGATACAAATGAAGAAAAAAGATCACAATACTCAAGGCAACTTCCCTTTTGAAACAGGTGGACAAATATAAATCTTCAGGGGGGCTCACCTTCTTTAGGTGAGTACGGGTGTCCCAATCCCGAGGTACCCTAGTGATCTTTTCCTTTTCCCAAGGGGTTTACTGTCTAAGGTAATTTATGAGTTTCTATGGCAATTAATCCCACTCGTTCAGCAACTCTGTTTTCAAGCCTTGTATATACATACCAAATTTTATTAAAATCTGTCCAGTTCTCGTGATAAAAAAATTTTTAAAAAATGGACAGTGTAAAAATTATCGTAATTTCGGACACTAGTGTAGATGATTCCTTGAGGCAGAGAACCGTGGGCAGGCTTGAAGATGGCTAGTCTCAAGCGGAGGTGACTCGATGGTTACAAGGGGCACCGAAGAAAGGTGTCTTCCGGCTTTGGAATTGATTCCTAACAAGTGGTATTCTCGCGCCAGGAAGGCCGCCACAGAGCAACATTGTCTGCACAGGTTCACTACTTGGCATTAAGCGCAAGATGACATTGGCGGACCACGGATGCTCAGCTTGTTCGTGACCTTGCTACTGTGTCTGGAAGAAGAGTTTTCAGGTAAACAGTCCACATGCGTCTTGCAGAGACTGGCCTTTACCCCCAGTGTCCAGTATTGTGTGTCCATTTGACTGACCCGAACAGGGGAAGACCAGTTATTGGGATGCCGAAAACATCAGTCGTGGACATCACAAAAAAGGGAGCGTGTTCTTTCAGTGATGAGTCAAAATGCAGTAGACAAGTTATTCTCGTCGAGCCCTCATCTGAAGAGAAAGTGGAGCTCGCTTTCATCCCTCCTACGTAACAGAAATCGACAGAATCCTGTGTGGGGTAGCATAATGTTGGGCAGTCTCATACCACTGTACGTTTTTGATGTGGGTTCTGTCAACTCGTAGCGCAATAAGTATAAGGTCCGTGAAGCCCACATGAGGTTGTTCTGGGATCTGGACTACATTTTTATGGACGTTCATGCGTTGTGTGCCCCTCAGAGCTTACATTGTTGAGGAATATCATGAAGTATATTCGCTTTATGGATTGGCCCTCGAGGTTTCCAGATCTCAAATTTTATTGAACATGTTTGGGATGGTCGAAAGAGAGCCATTTCTCGGCCTAGGACATCCTCCACCCCCCTCCCCGAGGAGTTAAGAAAGAATTTTAATTTTGAATTAAGATACAGGGTATATATAAAAAAAATGTGAAATCATGAATCATAGATAAAGCATTTAACTTGGGAAAAGTCAGTCTAATACGGAGTGTGAGCACCATGTACCAGTATACAAGTCTCGCAACGTGCTGTCATACTGTTTATGAGGGTGTCAATAAATGTTTTTGAGGGTACAAAATTCATTCTTCTGAAAGCACAACTTTTAGTTGATTCATTTATAAGAACACCCATCTCGAATGTTTTAAAAATATTTTATATTTAATTAACGAATTTTCATGAAATCCTATTTTAATCCTATTAATCCTATTTTTTTAGTAAATCAATCATCTCCCCTCTTTAATGTTTTAATTGAAGACTAATTCTTATCATTAACTAATATAAATTTGTGAAAATATAGACACCATGATTATTTTTTAATTCCTTTTGTTTAAATTGAATATTTGTTAAGTATTTAAAGGTCAGTCAGGGAAAAAAACTTGAAAATTTTATTACTGTAATACTTTATACATGAATTTGTACAAGGTTTGTCCCAAATGTTCCCAGAATAATTTTTTGTAGTGAGCTTCGGGTGGAGAAGCTGGTGGGGGGGATCTAAGCTTCGAAACGAGACTGGTGTCAGTCGCCTGCGGGCTTTTGTTGAGGTAGGATCACGCTCGACACAGAGGTACCTAATGCACCCTCGTCAAGCAAAAATAGACCGGTTTTTAAAACAGCATTATGCAATCAAGTATTTTGTGTGAAACAGGATAAAAATGGGGTGGAGACAAATGAAATGCTTCGGAGAACCAACGGTGACAGGGTGATGAGACAAAGCCTAACTTTCATATGGCACAAGCAGTTCCGGAAAGATCGGGCGACCGTCAAGGTCGCCCGTCGGCATCTCAAACGGTGCAAGAAGTGTCAAGTTTTGGACAAGGACTGAGGATTAAGTGTTCGGATGATCGTAAAGGAGTGGAAAATACCCAAAACAATGGTTCATCACATTTTAATGGGGGGGGATTTTCAAATGAGAGAAATCTGCGTAAAAATGGTGTCAAACCGTGACAGTTCTTCAAGCCATACTGTATTCATTCTCTTGGACTGGGTGTGACCACGCTACCCCAGCCACCATAAAGCCCCGATCCGACACTCAAGTACTTTTTGTTTCGAAACACTGAAAGAAACTTGACATGGGACGCTGGAGGCTTTAAAAACAGCTTTATGACAATCTCACTAAAGAAGATTCCCGTTCATGACTTCCAGAGCGTTTTCAATGACTGAATGAAGCATTAAATCACGAGTAGAATACTTTCAGAAGTTCTGAAAAGATTGTAAACTGATATTGAATAATGATTTTAAAAAAATTCATTCCGGGAATTTTTCTGGATGATCCTGTGTATCTTGAAAGACAATGAGAGATGTTTTCACATTAAAAAAAAAAATTAATTTCTTTCAGCGACCAAGAAAAATCTCCTGAAAATGAAGAATTGGTGAATGATGCAGAAACAAAAAAATCACCCCCTGAAATAGCGAATAACATTTCTGAAAACAAAATAAGAGTTTTAAGTGCTACTATTCAACAAGCAACACCAAAAAATCGTAAGTGTTTAGTACCTTATAAAATTATAGGATTTTCATGAAACATTTGATTTAACATCATTGTGTCTTATAAGACAATTGAAAATGTTTTGAATACTCTATTCGTATCCAAGAGTATTTGCATGTAAGGTTTTAATGTTTGCTATAGCATAGGATTAATGTGTGTAACTGTAACAAATACAAAAATATTTTGAATTTTTTTAGTGGTAACTAATTCAAAAATAAATGTGTATACTTAACACATCTGTAAGTAATATTTGAAAAATAAGGTGCAATTAAATGTGTTTTACTTTAAATTTTGTATATAATTAATAGTAGACATTTGTAATAAACACATGTGCATATAAAAAATCTCAATACATAAACTCATGTTATACAGTCAAAACTTTCATTGAATTTGATATACGAACATTTCACTCTATTCATATTTATTGGAAACACAATTCTGTGTTTCAAATAAATATTCATAGTGTTCTACTGTATGGGTTCAAATAGCTTGAATTTTTTTCTGTATTGTAGCAAAAATTTATAAATTTTAAAAGATCTTAAATAAAGGATTCCATTCATTTATAAAGGAAAATTTATGGTATCTGAAAAATCTATTACCTCATACTTTCTTTACTTTACTTCAATTAAAAAATCATTACCCAGGATGAGAATTATCAAATTGTATAGTTTGCAGATGAGCTGTTGAAAAAGAACAAAATTCAAATAAATTTGCCATTTTAATCTTTTTTAATTGAGAATGCTATTACTGAATGATTGTAACTGCAACAAATCATAACACTGAAAGAAAAAAAAAATAATTTATTTTAAAATGTGTGTTTAAAATTTTGAGTTGCTCTTTAGTAAATATATTTTATGAGATTACTGCCCCATAAAAGAGGAAGTCTCATTAATTTCCTTCTCAGAAAGTTACATTATAACACAGGCTACTTATACCATGTTAAGATAATTTTATTTCTTTAAATTTCAGATTTAACTTTGAATATGTTGAATGCAGTGGAAGCTGAAGTTGATGATGAAAATCAGTTAGAATATGATAATGGAGATGATTCTTGATTTCCATAGAATGTACATGCAGTACACTTTTCATTTACACTGCTGCATATAATAAAAGTTTTATTTTTCAAAGTCTCCTCTTTCCATACTTCAGAAAAATTTGCATTGATTTTATGAATATACACCCAAACATTTTTAATGATATTCATCTAAAACAATCCTAAAAGTTGTTTTTGTGAAGAGAAAAATAACAATTCTCAAATATTCTAGCTCTTTGTATGTATTTATCTGAATGTGGGGTTTTATTACCTTTGCCCCTCATATGTATTTCAAAATCATTATTTGCTGAAAATAGAACTGTCACATGGGGTAAAATCTGAATGCAACCTCATTGGCCAAGGAGTAATGCTGACAAAAAGGTTATTAGTCCACTTTGGCTTGTTTTGCTTCTAATGAAAATTTACCGACTCTTCACTAAGTGCAACAGTCTTAAGTTACTGCAAATCCACCTTAATGGATGGTAATAATAGTTTCAAGAATTTAATACTTTCTTGCCAATTTTTATATTTTGATTTAAGTTAATTTGTACTTCAATGTGTATTCATATTTAAAAATAATTAGAAGGTCCTATTTATCTCAGAAAAATAGTTCAAGTTTACATACAATTCATGAATTTGTAAAATCCATTATACGTAGTAATCAACCCTTTTTTGGTGTTTTAGGTATTTTTAACTCATTAGGTTATTTTAACCCTCTAAGCGGATAGCACGGAAAATTCCGTCAGTGTAAAGATGCTTCGAAAATGCACTGCACGGGTTTTTCTGCCTTCAAGTAACGTTTTCAAAAGCGGATTAGCCGCACTTTTCTGAAATCCTTTCCCCTTTTTAAAGGTTTAACATCTTGAAAGATAATTAGGGACCGTGGAAGCAACACAGCAGGACACTGATAGGAAGTTTTATGGCTCGCAGGAAACCCTGTGTTTTGACCCTGGGGCAATCGTAAAAAATCGGGGGGAAATTTCTTTAGACCCCAGGAAGTGTTTGTTACCTCGCGTTTTTTTAAAGTTTTGTAAAGTCCCAACGCATAAGTAAAATATGTTACAATTCCCTTTTGGTTTCATATTAATTTGAAACTGTAACAAGTTGGGGCATGTCAGTGCAATCTGCTATTTTATATAGTTAGACAAATTATCTTTTTTAAGTATATTCTTACGCTTCATTTTTCTTATTTTAATCAAAGCTTTCAGTTTTTGAAACATGATTATTTTATTATAAGATACCAAAAAAATTAATAAAACACCAAACTCTTTAAAATTTGAAACCTTTTCAATTTTCCAACCACTAAAAATGAATAAATTTAAACTTCATCAAATCATTTTCTTACTTTGATAAAAATAACGAAAAAAAAAAAAAACTAAGATTTATTAGTTTTTTTTTTTTTTTTTTAGATTTCAAAGCCTAAGTGTTCAGGGAAGTTTAAGTACAGTGCCTGGTTATATATTGTTAAAATACACCGAATTATATTTGAATTTTAAGTGCTTGAACTTCAGTTTACATCAAAGAGAACATGAATGAAGATTTTCACACATTTTTTTATAACTTGAATCTTTGAATAAATGGTAATCAAAAATAAACGGAAACATTTACAATAGACATTTACGCATATAAATAAACATAAAAATCAATTTTAAATTCGAGCTATTCAAAAACATTTGAATTATTGTTCAAAAATATCTATTTATACAAAATACCTCAACATTTATCTTTTTTTAAAGGCTAACTGAATAAGTAATTAAAATTGGATATTTTTTGAAATCTCGACCGTATAAAGCTAGAAATTTTGTTAGAAATTCCATTTGAAATTTTGAAAAAAAAATGCATCGCGCAGTTAAAAATTATTTACCATAAGTTTTAGCAATTGTTTGAGTATAATAAAAATTTCAAATTTTATTCTATAGCTTCTTTGGTATCTTTTAATATATTTCGAAGATTTCATACAATTCAGTTGAAAACTGCATGCTAAGAGCAAAAAATATACTAAAAAAATTGATGAATATACAATTACAATAAATTCTTACATAGAAGCAAAACTGAGAATCTAAAGCGTAGGAATGAAAAATTTTGAGTATATCTGAAGTAGTTTTCGAAATATTTATTTTAAAGTTCAGAAAATTTGTGTGCATTATGTTATACTTAATATTAATTAAATAGTTAAAATAATATGTTAATAATAGTCATGTAATCGTTTGATGACACATTCATATACTAATAAAAGTTATCATGGTCATTGATGCGAATGTCAAGAATTTTATGTAATTTTAAATTCAGACATTAAGATATTGATGTAGAAAATATAAAACGACCATCTAAAATACATGAAAAATTCAGTCTGCTATAAAATGATCTTGACAAACAAAATACGGCATTTTCACTTACTATGGCAGAGCCGGCTTAGTCAGGGGCGATCTGGAAAAACAGACAACTGCGGTTTTGATGGATGCCGCTCTAGCTTTTAAAGTTCCCAGGAAAAATATATATATAAATTGCAAATGCAAAAATAAATCTTGTAATTTTCCATACATTTTTATAACAACGAATTGGCTTCCAATACATTGTTGTGTTTGACAACATGTAAGGTAACCAACCCTACTTTAGATAGATTTGTACTACTTTTTTCGTAACCGTATTCTTTTTAAAATTAATTCGTGCAGCCGAAATACACCTTTTGCACCCTTAAAAATTTATGTAAACTATAACGGTTAATTTTAATTTATGCAACTTGTGAAATGTTCATAATTAACCATTTCCGTCTAAACAGTTTACATGAAAAAAAAAGTTTGGACTCCTTCATTCATTAGGGATTTATATAAGATTCTAACATTAAATTTTATTTTTCACCGAATAGGATCGAGTGGTAGTGTATAGTGCTTCTACACCACAGGTCTGGGGTTCTATTAACGGGCTGCGCAAGGTCGACTCTGCCTTTCATCCCCGCTACATTGGGTCGATAAATGAGTACCAAGCTTGCTTCGGGTCTTGAACACTGAAGGTCTCTCTTCAGACAGACCACCTAATCGGGACATCTGTTCATGCACCTCAGCGTCCAAAGGTCACATGTATTATGATGGTCACAGTAGTTCCTGGCCCTCATGGATTGTTGTGCCACTGAGTTTGAGGATACCCCTTAGATAAACATGTATTTCCACTCATTTGCAATTAAACATTTTTCTTTCGATTACGTTTATTTCAGAAGGAAGTTTGATTTTTCAAATGTATTTGCTTAATAACATGTATATTTGTGTATTATATTAAAAATTTGATCAATCCAAAATTACAAGTCTTTTGCTCCTCTAAAAGCTTTTAGGATTTTACAACTGATCTTACAATCCATATACGTTTTATAGTAGTATATTTAAAAATGATAAAGACATTTTTATGACTGTGAGCTGTTATGCCTCGTTTATAAATATAAAAAATTGCATTCAGCTTACAGTTTTCAAAATGTACTGAAATAAGTGGAGGAATAGGATACTTACATATTATGAATATTTTTGACTGCAGTAAGATATATTTATATATATATATATTTCAGTTTCTTTACAATTTGAATAGAAGTTGTAAGCCATTATTTTGCGAATAGTTTGATATTGTGTATAAACCCATAGGCTGTTTAATATTGTAAAGTGTTTTACTTTGATACCAGCACACATTAAAATAAGGCTCATTTGCAGTTATATGATCAGCTTCAGTGATATTTAAATTTTCAAAAATAGTCTACACGTACGAAAACATTCTTTCACAACCGCACACCACATCTCTCTCTCTCATACTATATCTTCCCTACAGCAGGAAATATTTGTGTATACTGAAAAATTTAATACAGGATACATTTCCAAGTGTTAAATTTGTTTTTAAAATTTGGTATGAATACATTGTGGAACTATCGGTTAACTTCACTGAACAAAATTGTTGTAAGTGTACTGTTTTGAAAGACAAAATTAGGGAGAACTTTTCTCACAATAGAATTTGTAATGACTGAATTGTGTGAAAATGTAGTTATCGATGTGACATTTTTCCTTGTAATAAAAGAAACAGAAAGATAAAAAATTTAACTTGAGTAGAAAATGGTTAGAAGTACTGTCATGCGCATTTGAAGTATATCCCCCATTAAAATTAAAAATTATTGACTGAATGTGTGTTATGTCCATCACAAATGCCGATATAGAAAAGGAATTTTTATTTAATACAAGAAGTTCGAAAAAGAGAACACTAGGAAGGAAAATTAAAATTTTTTCCGAAAAATATTCAGTTAACATAAAAATCTTTTATGATTTTAATTAAAATTAAAAGTATTGAAATCCTTTTTTATGCTATTTTAAATTAAAAATATAACTGAATATAGAGAAAGATCGGTTTTATTTCATAAATATAATCATCGTATGTAATATTTATTGTGTTTAAAAATGAGATAGGGCCTTTGCTCTTTTTACCTCATTACTTTTTTAAAAAACAGGAAAGTGAGGGCGTTTTCTTACTCTCATATTCAAAAACGAATAAAGGAAGCTTTTTTTCTGGTTCAAATCGCAATACCAAAAATATATATATGTAGCATGCAGCCAAAACCAAGCAGTCTTCGCGCGCAGGCGCAGTGAATTGAAAGTGAAACGAAAACTTTTGAACTAGTAAAAGCAGAACAAAAACTTTTAAGAGAGAACGCGAGCAGGCGTTACCTTCTGCATATCATTGTCAAACTTATCTACCTTTTTAATTAATTTTTGTTTAATGTTAAATAAACCATAAGAAAGACAAAAGTCTTGGACCCCTTGTTGTCTCCCACATATATTTTTTAATTTTTAAAAAAATGACAGAAAAATAAATTTTCTTTGAAGAAAATATAATTATTTTTCAACTTCTAACATACTATTTATTTCAATTTTTTCATTTTACTGTGACTGAACATATAGGAGAAAGAAACAGAGTTCCACTACAGCTTTCATACAAGATTGCCCAAGGCAACTTAACAGCTAGCTGTAAACGATTGATCTCTTGGTTCTTGACAAAGGAACCGAACTAGGTCATAAAATTGTCCCCGTTCGGCCTCCCAAGTTTTAAAAGGGGGAAAGGAAAGAAGTCTGTTGCATTTTTAAAGCGAACTTCAAAGAGTAAACGCTTTCGGAATAACTTTTCAGGAGGAAGGTAACCATTCAGAGGGTTAAACCATTACGTCTCATCAAGTTTTTAAAGATTTTGTACTATTTAGCCACAAAAACAGGATAACGACGTTTCATGATCAAGAAACAATATAATTTTCATTGAGGAAAATTTGAGGCAGTATCTGTAATTTGCAGTAAACTTTTTTTTTGTTGGAACAAAATTATAATTATAGAATGGAAGCATAACGAGTAAAATTGTCACTGGAAGGCAACTGCATGTATATGTATATATTTCTGGAAGGATGAAAATTACAATTTTATAAATCATCTAAGCTATGCTTCACATAAAAAAACATAAATAGGAATTTGGTATACTACCCCCTCCCCTATATCATGATCTTGCAACAATAATTCTTAAATAAAACTTATCTTCAATTTAAAATAACGAAATGAAAATAAAAACATGTTCACTGGATAGTTTTTTATTACAATAATTTATGTACAAAATTTTAAATAGTAAACAATGATTTCTGAATTTTATATAATAAACTGAATATAACTCTGGCACTGAACTTATATTTCATAATCTAAAACACTTAACTCTGAAGTAAAAAACCTAGATATGATTATCAAGAAATTACAGATTACATAGGTCTAATTAAATATTCATTAATATAAGATTCTTTTGCAATAACAAAAAAAGCCCTATAGCAATCAACACTATAAGAATTCATTACATATACTTTGAAACAAGACTTTTAAAAAAATACATTTATAAATTACATTTAATAATTTAGAAATATATAATTTGCATAAGTGTTTACAATACTGAACAAATATAGTAATAATATATTCTTTAAAAGTATAAATTAAAGCGATATTAAAAACACTCCAAAATGGAATGATTCATTAAGCATTGTGAGACAAGACAGGGTTTTAGTGTAGAAACTACAGATTGTGGACAAAAATTACTTGTCTTGTCTAATAATTTCATTAACCTTGAAAAAAGTCACTTCTACTGAGTATCTTCTGTTTTACAAAATAAGCATTTTATTTCTTCCAATAAACATGTTATCAAAGCAGAATTTGATCCCTTGGCTTCAACAGCTATATGATGTGGTTTCTGTGGGAAAAGGAAAATTTATTACATGAATATAAATATTTAACATCAAACTTTAAAATATGGCTGTTACTGGAAAGTAGAAGAGTTAAGTTATATCCTTATAAAAAAATTCCACCGTGGTTTTTTTTTCTTTCAAATAATAATTTAGAATTAATAAAAGAAAATACTTCAAAATTAGCACATCTATCTAAATCAGTGAATTTACTTTGGGATTACACAATTTGAAATGTTAATATTACACATTTCAATTTACTGCATGAAGTGTCAATTCTAGAAATGCTCAATCTGGTCTATAATATAAAATTATTTTTCATTAGAAATCTTAAGTAAATATCCCAATTTTATAGTTTTCCCACCAAAATTCAATTTGCAGTAAAATACCAGGTGATTGTAACTAAAGTTATAGCTTGAAAACTCTATAAAAAAAATAACCACTGACCAGAATGATGTCAAATTTGAACAGAATATTATTGAAGAAGGAGGAAAGTGTATGCATAAGAAAAAAATAGTTCCACATTTTATCAACAGTGGCACTGTAAGCATCAGAATATGTAAATGAAAATACCTATCATGTGCTCGGCTACAATTGTTAAAAATACCGGGTACATGACTTTTCCTCATTTCACATCTGAGAATTTCAACATGACTATCTCATTGCAGCTCCCTTGTAAAGCTTTTTTGCAAGAATAATGACTGCACCAATAGCTCTGCAGAAGTTTTGGACACTCAAGGGTATGAAAAAAGGTGTTGGTCCGATGACTGGCCAGGGTCAGGAGAAAATTATTCAAATATTCGAAGAGATAGCCTATTTTCATATGCAATCTGCTTGAGAGAGGAAAAAATTCGATGGTAGTTAAAAAAGTGACTGCAGCAGTGCAGGAGGAGTCAAGCAGTGGTTTGCAACCGTGCAATACTCGGGGAATTGACCGAACACTGGACGGGCCAGTGAGCACAGTGCATAAAATTCTACAACATCCTGCATTGCTATCCATACAAGATTAGCTTCCTTCTGACCTGCCAGCAACACTTTTACTTTAGAATTTCTTGCTCGCATGAAGGTGGACAATGAATGGCTGTGGAACATTTTGTAGTCAGATGAAGCCCATTTCAATCTGACAGGATATGTCAATACACAGAATTGCTGAATATGGGCAATAGAGAACCCACTCACAACTCAACCAGTACTTCATCCTACAAACACTGTTGTGTGGGTCTACAGCATCATTTATCATTGGGCCATGCTTTTTGGAGGAGCAGGGGCTTTTGGTCCTGTTACTGTTTAGCTCTATGAATGTGTTTTGATCACATTTCAAATCTTCAACAGCATGATTGTGTGGATGGGATCATTTTTATGCAAGATGGTGCTTCTCCGCACAAACCAATACCAGTGAAGCAGCTAATGAAGGGGCATTTTGGAAATACCAAATTTATCAGCAGCCATTTCCCTACAGCCTGGCTGCCCCGATCACATGATCTTAATCTGTGTGCTGTAGAGCTATCTGAAAGATGTGTCCAGTGCACCGACTGCATTCTTAGCTGAATTTAAGTCATGCATTGCGTAACACATTCTGACCGTGACCCCCACAGACACTTCGACCAGTTGTGGAACATGCTGTTTCTCCATTTAAACTTGTTGTAGACAACAGTGGACAGCCGCGAGTCTCGCGAAATTTAAAAACAGATTTTACGTACGGTTTTTGGCCTCAGGACAATTAAAAACTGATGTGATATAACCTAGCCTTGGTCGGTGAGCTTACATAATTAGCAGTATCACACCTGAACAGTCATGCACTGAACAGCACACTAGGTTTAGTGTGTAACTTAGAATTCACTGTCATTTCTAATCGAACCCTTTTAAATTATGATGCTTATAGCGCCATCTGTTGCTAAAATTTGGAATTATTTTTTCTTATGGCATACGCTTTTTCCCTTCTTTAATAATATTCTGTTCAAATTTGGACTCATTCTGATCACTGGTTCCTTTTTTGGGTATGCACGTGTTAAGGAAATAATAATCCCTTATTCAGCCATGTCAATTTAATTACTATTTAAAATGGAACACATCTAAAAGTATTTACAAAAGTTTAAATTTAAGAATTGATTTCATTTCTGCATGCTCGTGATAACAGTCTGGATAGCGGAGATGTTTACAGTTGCACTTCTCTCGACGAAGAGTGCCGGCTTCTTTTTCGAACGCTTGCTTCATGTCACCTCGGTCTCTCTTCACTTCTTCCCTCGGTGCTTTGTTGGTTCCTTTCCCCTACCAATGTCATCTCGCAACGGCAGGACTCCACAACCGCCACAATAATGTTTTGAAACTTTAATTTTAATGATAATCACCATGTAAATAAAACAGTTCACTACATATGTTTAATTCCACTTAAGAATACCATAAACTTATATTGATTCTTACATTTTTTTTTCCAGAAATTTTAAAATTTGGTTTTTACTTTAAACATTTCAAGTAATTTATTAAAAAAAAAAGATTCAAAATTGACTGAAATTGTTAATTCAAAGTAACTTCCTGCAACAAAAACGTTAGCAATAAACGATACTGTTATATTATGTAACAGTATTACAAACAAAATCTAATGTAATTTACTATTCAATTTAAGAAGCAACTTGAGAGTTTATTTTAACATTTCTGACATCAAATTCACACCTCTTTATTTTTACTTTTTTAAATTACTTATACTTGATTCACATGATTTTATAATCCTTAGATCTAGATCAATTATAAAGGTTGACTACTAGTAAATTAATATTTATCTTTGCTTTGTAAAACATGGTCTTTCTGTCTACAAATCCAATCAACTATCTGACTATACTCATTCAATATTTCCTCTTATCTGTCTAATAAAACAATATACTGCAGTGCACAAGAATGCAAGTAACTGTTCATTTTCTTACTTAGAATACCCTTTATAATGAAATAAAACTGAAAATTTATAAGAATCTGGCAATGGAAGTGATAGCTGTCCTGAAAATTAGTAATAATTGTCTATTTAAAGTAATTCAGTTAACTAGTGTCCAATAGCTCAAAGCTTTTGCCACAAATTAGGTCAAATTAATTTTTGCTACTAATTGCAATTTCATTGCCACTGTGTTATTAAAATGAATTTTTTTATTAAAATATTAGACTTTTCCCACAAAATTTGTATTAACAAAGGATTTAAGAAAAATATCTATAAAAATATCCCCTAAAAAAATCGCATATCAAATAATTGCTAATAAATGAAAAATATAAAATAAATTGATCAACTAACCACAAGTTTGACTAGAAGGCAGACATGGTCATCCTGGATAGAGTGACTGTATAAAGAAGCACTAATACCATACTGTTCAACAACTGTAAATAGAGTAAATATATAAAGCAGTAGAAAAGTGTCATAATTTGGAATTCACTATGAGGGGATATATATGTACAAAAAAGTTTTTATCAAAGATATGAGAAAATTAGGTGTTTTTTTTCCCAACAAATCTTTTAAAACTAGAAATAACTCGTTCTCAAATTTAATTTGCTTTCATTTTGGAAACTTAATTTCACACCTTCCAATTCTTTATTGAATAAGTCTTTTTCTTGTAATTCCAATGCAGCACAGTGTTTAAACTGATAATACTCAAGAACCTGTAATTTGATCTAACAAAGGAACAGCCCAAATTTGAAGGGGATGTTGATGAAAATGTAGAAAAAAAAAAGAATCATCAAAACGATTGATAGTTCCAAACAAGGCAGGTAGGGGAAAGCATGGTATTTTGAAATTTGAAAAAGATTACAATGGACAGAGATGGATAACGAAGACAAGACATATTACATTTTATTCAGCATAGTAAAATACTAATCCTGTGGACTACGCATACACTATGGCCAAACATTGTTGATAGTATTTCAAGAGTACCAAATACTGTACTAATATTACATTGGATATTCAATACCTAGCTTTGTCACTACATTAAACTTACCGAAAGACAAGCTAATTAATTTAATAACTGGGAAAACTATGTTAATAAATGAAAATTTCATTATTTAAATTACTCGACATGTGATTATAAAAAAAAATACAATTTTACATACCAAAGAAATGACAGTGGAAACAAATTTTAGCAAGGACATGCCTAAAGTCGTGATGCTGAACATCAATCATGATGGAATCTCTGGCAGAAAGATCATTGCTACTAAGTAATTCAGTAAATGTATCCCTTGTATCCCTAAGCAAAAGAGAAAGAAAAAAACTTGACAGTAAATAATTACGATTGTGAAAATTACAAGTATTAAAATCTATGTGAACTTAACTTTGAATGATTTCGTATATCAATCATTATTTGCAATAATAGTTATCTTAAGATTAAAAAATCGTCCTTCTTTTCCAAAAAAATAATTTAAGTATATAATTTGCTTAATCTCTAAAGTTTTTTTCTATACTGCTGACTTACAAAGTTTAGTAAGTACACCTTCTTTAAAATTACATAGAATAACTATTTTTACGAATACTCTGACGATAATTAGCAAGATTATTCTTTTAATTCCACTCTTCCAGGATGCATGGCAGCACGGGTTCTATAAGCAGGGAAGGCGAATAATTTTAAAACAGAACTTTGGTTCCGACATTTTGATTGGATTGCGAAGATTGTCATTTTTGTTCTGAAAAAGTAATGAATATCAAAAGGTAAGTCTTATTTATTTTTGTATGTTAGCTAAGACCTTAGAAAATGATTAGACTATTTATTTTAAGTGAACAGTGAATATAACTAATGTTACGGTTGAATAACTATGTGGTACCGACAGTACACAGGGTCTTAGAGCAAGAACTTCGTTTTTTTCCCCCCGTCCATGTAGCTTATTACTTTTTGTTGTGTTGTAGCGTCATTACTATAGTGTAATAGAATTATGCTTGTTTTTATTTATTTTTTTGCATTTCCTTTACGTCTAAGTTATTTATTTTGCCTTTTTATTGTTTTAATATAGCATTTTCAAAGTATTTTGAACTTTGAACCTGAGCTTGCTTTTCGTTTTTGCCACACAATTAAATGAAAGATCCATTTTTTATTCAAAATTACCAATATTTTTATGTGTAACTGAGATTTAACAATAGGAGGGGTTTTCAAGATACTATTATTACTTTATTTTTTTAGAATGTCTGAAAAAAAATCAGTTTTCAAGAGGCTTTGGATTTATTACAGAACCTATGATCTGAATGAGTAAGTGAATATTAACGTCGCACTGTTCAGCTACACGAGGGCTTTTGGCGACGTACCTCGTAATTTTGTACCACGGTCACCTAAGCTGGCACCCCCTGCCCTCTCCTAACTAAGACACCACACCACAGGGAGCACGTTTGAGCTCTCGATATATTTAACGTGCATCGCTCCCTTCTACATGGCGGGTCAAAATCGTAACATGTTAGCCAAGTTCCGATACCTTGACCACTAGGCTACCGCTGTCACACCTATGATCTGAAAGCAGTAATGCAATATAAGATGAAGTTCCGGAAAATTATCTGCTGGAATTTTTGTTAGATTCTTAAGAGACAAAAAAAGACACAAGGTGCTGTAGTTCATGTTCAGAAAATACAGTATTTCCAACCCCAGGATACAGAGCTTTAAAAAACATTCAAATGAAACCTCACTCAAAATGCACAACATATGACATTTGTGAACAACTGAAAAGAAAAACTGTTTCTTTGAATATCATCAAATTAAGTTCGTGTGTAAAACCTACTTTTATGTGTAAAAATAATCAAAACTTTTTAAACTTTATAAATTTTTTTAAATTTTGTGTGGTAAAATATTAGTGTTCTCTGGTTATTAAGCATTTTTAAGACTTAGAGCTCTGTTAAAAAAATCAGTCATTTTGTATTATGTGAATACTTTAAAAATACCAATTTCATTAATTAGCTCTGATGGATTAAATTTCCCAAAGTTGAGTACTTTAATTATGTATATACCTTAATTTTCAATGCAGTAATTAAAAAAAATAATATTGCATGAAAAAAATTGCACTAAGTTATAATGCTAGATACAGGATTAAAATTGCATATACTAGTGTATTAGATTACTTAATATATGTAAGGTTCATTCAAATAAAACCTGCTCAGTGCACCTAACTTTGTATTATACAAAAGGTGGCACCACATACTTGCATGTACATACACATACATACACACACATATATATACACACACACATATATATACACACATATATATATACACACATATATACACACATATATATATACATATACACATATATATATATACACATATACACGCACTTATATATACACATATACACGCACTTATATATACACATTTATTCTTTCTCGTATATATACATACACATATGTATGTACAGAGAATGACATTAAGCGCCCTCTACCGGCTATACGTAATGCACAATCACGCTGCATTTCTAATCATTTGCATATCTCCCTGACATGTACCTTCCTGTCAAGTTTCGTTACGATTGGGCAATTATTTCTTGGTGCGGTAATTTTTTTATCCACGAGTGTAGAAATATATATATATATACATACATATATATACTATACACACACACACACACATATATATATACATATATGCACACACATATATGCACATATATATATATATATATATATATATATACATGCACATACATATATATGTTCTAAAACTTATAATTGTTGTCATCTAGCGGTCTTATACAAGCTCTTTCAATTAATTTAAATTAAATTCATTTACCTGGGATGTATTTCACCAACCATAAATGTTGAAGCAGGTACATGAAGTTTAAAATCTAACTTTTCATGACTTGTAGATGATGTGTCCTAAAGAAATAAAACGTATATAAAAAATACTGAGCAAAAGAATTTCAACATTACTTTCAAATGAATAAGATATTTTAGTTTTAGTAAGTCTCATGAATTAGAAAACTAATTTATACAACATTAAAATCAAATAAAAATATTGAATGGAGCATTATGTGTATTAAATCGAGTCCAATATTGAAAAGTCCTTCTGTAGTTTACTTTAGTAAGACATGCATAAAGTATTTGAGCAGGATTTATATTAGGACAGTAATATATTTGCATTAGGATATAATTATGCACATCTAGATATATATTATAAATGCGAAAGTTTGTGAGGATGTTGGGCCATCTTTAACGCAAAAACAACTGAATGGATTTTAATGAAACTTTACAGTAATATAGCTTGTACATCAGAATAATGCATAGACTATAATTTATAAAGATATTGTGAGAAGTGTCCAAAATATAACGATATTTGTCAAGTAAGTAGGAAAAAAATCCTGCCATCTGCAAGCAATTCTGGCATGCGCTGCAAAAAAGCCCACAACAGCATATCTCTATCTTTTGTTTGTGAAGAAACCCTTTTTGTTTTGGCTACGCAAAGCGCTCGCTTCTAATTAATTCCTGTTATCAGCATAATCCCTAATTTTTTTTTTCAGAATAAAACTAAGTTCTGAAGGGAGAGATTATAAATCTCTTTATTTGAATGTTTTTTTTAATGATTTTATTATACACATTTGGTAGTAAGAAATTGATCTTTTTTCAAAATAAATGCTTTTATGGGTTCTAGTACTTAAAGTAAATTAACTTTCTCTTTCACACTACATCATTTGGACAAATTTTCAAAATTTGTTTGTGGTTAATAGTTAATTATAATACTATAATTTTAATTGAATAGGCAGATATTGCATTTTTAAGTATAAAAATAATTATAACAACTGTGCTGTATTTTTTGGATTGAGTGAATATTAACATCACACTGTTCTGCTATACGAGGGCTTTTGGCAACGGACCACATAATTTTGAACCATGGTCAAGTGACGTGGACGACACCTGAGCTGGCACCCCCTTCTCCCAACTACCACACCAACTTAGAAGGAATATTCTACCAATATTTAGCAGGAATATTCTTTGAAATCTACTTTTCCAAGATATATGGCAGACCAGGTTCTATGATGAGAATTTTAGGGGGGAAGGGGAATAGTTTTGTAGCAGATATTGCGTTTTCAGCTGACAGCGTTTTCAGCGGATTGCAAATATTATATTTGTCCCCCAAAAAATAGTTTGACAAAATTTAAGTGTCTTATGTTTTTGTATGTTAATGAAGACCTTAGAAAACGATTTGGATATTTATTTTAAGTGAACGGTGTATATAATAATTTTACAGTGGAATATCTTTAATTTATTAGCTCTAACAGATTAAATTTCCCAAAGTGTAATATTTTGTTTATGTATATCCCTTAATTTTCAATGCAGTCATCCAAAAAAAATATTGAATAAAAAAAACTGCTGTTACTTTTGCTGAGCAGAGATCAGCTTAGGGAGGTATTTTCAAAAATCGACCCTCAAGAGTGTTACACAGAGTTATAGCTGATAAAAAAGGATTTTTTTTTATTAGATGTCATACTTAAAATTAAACAAAGGTGTTTTTTCTTTCTTTTTTTGTTTAATTTGAAATTCACGTAAAATTAACTCATTAAAAACTTCTTTATCCTTCAATCTGTGTTTAATTTTTCAGTTCACCCGCGCGAAGAACGGGTATACCAGCTAGTCAGATGAATATATTACTAATTATTGTTGACAAAATGAAGTTCTAAGTGAAAAAATCATTTTTAGATATCTGGTAATAAAATATTACATTATCTTTCTTAATGCCATGAGCCTGCTCTTTATCTGGCATTAAGAATAAGACCTTACGCTAACTGCATGATAAGGTCACCAAACAAGATTTTCTTTGGATGGCAGTTGATGAGAAATTTACCAACAGATGCACAACTAAAATACACATTTCCTACAGTTTCAAGTCAATAAGCATCTATTTTTATTAATAATGAATAGTTCTGATCGCATGTTTTTTTTAGACAATAGGAAGCCCGAGTAATAAAATCAAAATTTATCAACAGTAATAATTTAAATTTGAATTAAATGATGACATTATTCTTTAGACTTCCAGAACCACAAATATATTTAGTTGAAACCGTACATGCAATTCTGACAATATATTTATGAAGAGATTTTAGATATGCAGTATGTCAGCGGTTCTTAAACTGTGTTCCACAGGACACAGGGGATCGGAAATCCCTAGCGACCTTCTAGGGGCTCCGCGAAGCTTTCATTTAAAAAAGGAAAATAACGTTGAAGGAAAAATAACTTCATTAGAGATCCATCTACAGTAGATATGTGTGAACAGGATGCTCTTGCATCAATAGAACAGTAGATGTAAATTTCCACAGATGGAGCTTTAAAATTGTTTAACAAAAATAAGCCCCTACCACACTTTTGGAGTAACTAACAAAAAACTTTTTCCGAGTAGTCCACGAAAGCTCTGATTGTTCTGACATAACGTCTTTGCATATTTATTTATAAGAAATATATTGATTAAAATCCAGCTCTTCTTTATCATACAAAATAAGTACAGAAACTGCCTGGAAAGCATAGAACCCAAATTGAAACTACGTATTTCAAATATTACACCTCATACAACAGCACTTGTAAAAGAAATGCAGCACCATCCTTTTCATTAAAAATCGTAATGAATACAGTTAACCACATTATTTGAAAGTATTATTTTGTAATATTTTATTAGACCAGACAGGGATTAGTCTCACCACCACCAGGAAAAAATTTAGTAAAGCATATGTAAGTAGCAGATATTCTTACGATTATTGTGGAACCTTTAATCACTCAGCCATATGTTGGGAGTTGGAAGGGGGGTAAAACCATGGGCATCCGCGATGTCAGAGGGGGTCGCGGTGATCGAAAATTTAACTACTGCAGAATGTGACAAATCGGCAATTAATCTAGCTTACGACGTGATTTGAAAATGTAGTTTCAATATGGTAAAATCAAAAATCATAATCATTTCAATTTTTATGGAATATCACATTGGTTATATAAAGTATCTTTACAACAACTCACTTCATTTTTTTAATTACTTCTGGCGGCTTTTAAAGTCAGTTCACTTTAAAAATGGTAGAAATGTCAGTTATAAAAAAATTATGATACTCGAAATAACAACACTGTTAGAAGTATAATTTAAGTAGGGTTTCTTTTCTGGAAACTTGGGAAATCATACGATTTTCATACTTTTTGAATTCCTTGGAATGACTCGTGCCTGAAATAATCCTAGAGATAGTTATTTTTTACTTATCTTATCCTCTGATGTGAATTTCAGCTGCCCTCACTGTTGAAATTCAGTTTGCTGACCTTGAACTTCTTGGAAGAAGAAATATTCGTTGGAATTCGTAAGACTGTAATAAGAGAGAATAAGGCCTATGTAGGGTTGGGGAGAATTTTTCCTGCTTGCAGTAGGAAAGAGTAAATACAAGGAACTATTTGTCCAGGTCAGTTTCTGTCTGTGTGTCGAACATCGATTCGTTAACTAAAATAATTTAGTTTTTAACCCTTAAATGCATATAGTTATCAATTCTCTACATTCCAGTAGCTCTTAATTTTATTAAAAAAACAAGTGTGTGCATTTCTGAATGCATATTGATAACCATAGACAATAAATCATGAGAAAAGAAAATAAGATATTACTTTTGGTGTGTATGTTAAATATACATTTTAATGTGATGGGTGATAAAGTTTAGTGTCTTACTTTGAGAGATATATTTTATTTTCGAGGTTTTCTTATAAATTAGTGATTTATTTAATTGAAAAAAAATTTACTTCTTATCTGTTGTCAGGTACGTTATCAATGTTTGATGTTGCATTTGACAATTTTATTGGATATATACCAGATTTTTGAGAAATACTGTATATTACCAAATGCATACGAACTACTTTTTTCGAAATACTCAATATTATGACCTGGATTTTTTAAATTTTTTTACGTAACCTATGTGACTACATTCCTTTAAAAAAGAATTTTTTAAAACTCAAAACAAAAAACTTATGAATTTAAGGATTAAAAGAACATCATTTTGTAGACTATAAAACAAACAAACTGGTAAAGTTCTGATATCTAGGTTTGTGATGATAACTTAAGTACTAACACTTAAAACTGATATTTAATTTATTAATTTGAAATTTTTCTTCAGATGCTTGTTTTCATCATAAGCTATTTAACTGAATCAGCAGTCTGTGAAGAAGGGAATATACCTCAAAACTATTTAGGGGAGGATATTTTTTAAAAATCTTGCAACAATTCTTGTCTATTTTTCTAAATCAAATTTTTGCATGAGATTCTTACATCAATATTTAGTAATATAAGAAAATTATTTATCAAAACACCTGAGGGGTTTACTTAGGATATTAATGGTAACTTTTTAAATTTCTGTCTGTCTCACTTGATTATTCAAACTTTGGCAGGGAGCACGGATTAAAATATATTCGATACATTATTTACTCTGTTGAACCTTTTCCATTTATAAAAAGCTATGTAACACATTTTTTTCCAGATGCAAATGTTTAAAAATCTGAAAATTAATCTCTTTATTCTGTATCAAAAACTGAGAAGCTAGTTTTTTCCCAGAACAAAAATCGGAAACATGCATACCTTATTTTTGACTTATACTATCTTGTTATACTACTATTTTTGCGTCCGCAATCTGTTATAGTGGTTAGTAACGCTGACTGTGGTGCTATTAGGGACCGAGTTCGAATTCCGGAGAAGGCATGGATGTTTGTAAATATATAATGTCTTCGTGGCATGGGGAGTACTCTAAACAACCGTCAAGCCGCAAGTCCTCTCATGAGGTTGGTGGAAGAGGAAGAGAAATGGGAGTCTCCTGACCACCACCAGGGTGTTCTCCCTCAAAATTGAGGTGGAACTGAGAAAAATCGTATTGTCACTTGCATGGTGCTCAAAGCTAAGGCTAAAGACAGGCATAAAAATCTAGCCTTTAGCCGTGAAGAATTTCGTGGACCTTGATTTGATGTTACTGTTGATCAGGTAGCATGGGCAACAACACTATTTTTGCTTTGTTTCAATGCATTTTGGATTTATAGCAATTTGGTTTAGTCCTATTTTGAACATAGAGACTACCGTGCATATTTCGTGTTTAACATAAAAGAAACTGTTTGATTAGACAAGACAAAATAATACTGAAAGGTCTTTTTCGTGAGGAAGACGAATCATTGTCCAGCCCTTTGCACTCAGAAATGAGCATAGAATCTTTGGAAGAGAAATAGTGAACATTGTTCGAAAAATTAGAAAACGATTCACACTAGGGCAAAAGTACTAATTTGCTCAATTAGAAAGAGTTCTAGCTGCAACAAGATAGACAGATAGATAGTGAGGCAAGAAATAGTCATTTGACTCAATAGAAAATCGACCATCAAATATTATAAAACTGGGCGAGGCTTTTGAAAACAATTTCTCCAACATGAGCTGAAACTGAGAGAGCATTTTCTGCAGAAGTGTTGTTCATTACAAAGCTAAGAGCTATGATGAATTACATAAGCTTAGATTGCTTATGTTTTCTCAAATTATAGTTTAAAAATGAATAATTACCATAATTTATATATAAAAATATATTTGTATTTTAAAATATATAAATGAGTATAAATTGTAGAATTTATGTGAAAATACCTATTTTATATAAATATTCCTACCAATTACAAATAACTTGATTTTCCATTTTTAGAAATTTTGATGTAATCCTGGTAATGACTATTACATTCAGGGGATTTCCCAGAGAAATGGGAAAAAGACTGGGAAATCAGAAACCCTAATTTTAAGGAATATTTCATTTGAAAATTATTAGATCCCCTTACTTCTATCAAAATGCACATATTTATGAGTACTTGTGAAGGATAATTAATCATAAAAATAACAGACAATTATATATTGATGTGAATTAAATTATATTCCTTGAAAAAACAAAATTCAATTAAAAATCAAACAAGTTTTCTATTACTTTTAGAAGGCAATTACAAAACAAGAGTGGAATATCAGTATGGTAAATTTAACATTCTTTACTCAATAAAGACAAATCAGTTCATTAAGGATTTATTATTTAGGGGGAAAACTTTGAACTCACAGTATTCATCACAAAATTGATAACAAAAGTTTAAAACAAAAATTACATCCAAAAGTACTACCACAATTGGATCCAAAGTATATAATCCTAAGTTTCTACAGATAAAAAGATCACAATTTAAAATTGTTATAGTGGTAAAATCGAACACAAAATTCTTGATTTAAAGTAAGATGCATTTAAAAATAGTCTAATAATGACCATAAAAAATATAAAAAAATTTATTACTAAGTTAAACAATATTTATTTTTATTATTTTGTGAAAAACATTTAATTCAAATTATTAAAACAAATCAGAATGCAACTTGACACAAAAATTAAATGCAACCTTAAATATTAAAATCTTTTACAATGTAATAGAAAACAGCATAATTTTGTATTACCTTAACTATGTAAGTGAAAGAACCTCGAACTGTTTGATTCAATGCAATATTATCCACAGCTAAGGTAACATGATATTCAGATGTTGAACCAGGGAGAATAATTGGAGGTAGTTTACTATTAATTTCATCATTTTCCTAATAGCCATAAGAAGAAAAACAAAACAAAAATAAACAAGAGGGTAAAATATCATGATAGCATAAATAAATTTATTTTAGCATAGTGCTCAGATTTCCCTGTTTCCTCTTGCAAAGGCACATGCTTTACATTTAACAAAATAAAGCAATTGTACAAAAGGAAAAGAAAGCTTTAGTAAAAAGCACCAAATATATCATTTCATTTTAAACTTGAATTCCACTCAAAAACGAAAACGCTACAATGGAAAAAGAAAACTATAACAAACTAGCAGTAATAAAAACAATACATATATAGAGGGTTGAAAAAGTAAAATTACCTTTACTATGCTTATGTTCACAGTTTCTATAATGCTGATTTCAACATCTTTCAAAGTACAATTGCTGACATTACTTATGAGCATAACAATTAGTAGCTGATTTTTGCTCTCAGAAACTATTCTTGGCTCATATGTCTGAAAAAAATTTTTTTTAATCACAACACTGAAGCCTATTTAAAATTATTGTAGAAAAATATATAATTTTAAGAATAAACTGAAAAAAATGCAGGAATAACATTGTCTGTAAAGATTAAGAAGCTTTTAGGTGGCTATTTTAGAAAATATTATGATCCTATTTTATTAACAGAACATAGAACACATACCCCCCAACATTTGATTTGATTATTTATTAACATTGCACTTTAAAGCAATGCAAGAGCTATTGGCAATGTACCTCATAATTCTGAGCCTCAATAGATTTAGCCTGAATCAGTCACTCTACACACAGTAGTCTTTTATAACTGAAAAACACCAAACAAAAGTTTGCAATCATGGACCACTCAACTAATGCTACCACAATCCTCTCCCTCCCCTCCCCCACATGCCTGCAAATGCAACTTTATTTAATGAGAGTTTTACACAGAAATATATTTCTTCACATGCTGTTTTCACATAAAATTTTAAAAAATACTACTAACTAAAAAATAACTTCACTTAATCAAAAATGATAAATGTATAATATTGTAATATGATTCACAGACTAGTTTCATAGTTTAATTATACAATTAACTATCCATAATGCTATATTTAACATATATATATAGATTTAGTTTCCCATCACTAAAATCTATTGGCATTATAGTAAAGATTGCAACAATTCAGATATTTGCAATCAGTTTAATATATTTTATTAAAACGTTTTTATAAGTTTCACTTACAAAAAAAGGGGTTCTTTATGTAAGAAAGGGGTGGGTGGGTGGGTGTGTCAGCAATTTCTTACTATAATAGAAACAATACTCTAGCTTTTCTGAAAATGGAAATAAAAAAAAAAAAGATTCGTGCATGTGAAAAAAATAATCTATGTCCTAACTGCTAAATATTTTTTATTTTTGTAAAGCAATATGTTTAAAAGGTGATAATACGATTGACATTTAATATTTTTTAACACACTTTTAGTTTGACCTGTATCTATATAGACCGAATCTTTGAAATATAATGATTCAGGACTCATCTGAGGCCCTGTAAATGGAGAGAATAAATACCCTACAAACTCGTTAATTAAAATCCATTGAAGAGAAAGACTGATTCCAGCTCCAAATATCAAACTCAAGGATAAATTGAACAATGAATCAATGATGGTTTAAAAAACTAAAAAAACAAACAATTTTGTTGTTGATCGAACTAAAAAGTGAAAAATAAATTATAGTTTAAAAAATCTAAAAAGCATGCTTTTTAGTGAATCTAACTAAAAAGTAAAAAAAATTATTCTTAATATAAGAAAACAATTAACAAGAAAATTATAATGTCATTGTGGTAAAAGTGTGGAGTGCTTTGTACTACATTTTTACACTAACTCAGCATTTCGGAATAGAATCAGTAAGAAATTATAACACTTAATACAGAGCACCCCCGGCTTTACCCCAATGACATTAATTTCTCGTTAATCATTTTATTCTAATATTAAGAATTTTTTTTACTCTTTAATTCGATTAACTATAAAAGAGTGGTTTTAAGGTTTTTTTTAAACTATTATTTGTTTTTGTTCCACAATTGTTTGAGTCCATTATTAAATAAGCTCTACCTTTCCATTTTTTATAAAATAATCATGCTTTTTTGACAAAAGAAATTTTTTTATTCATTTTAAATGATTAAATCAAAGGCTTATGACCACAAATACAGTATCAAATCTAAAATCTTAATTCCACTTTTTATTCTAAAATTACTGAGTTTTTAAGTTATTCACATATTTTAGAAACATAATTAATAGGGTATAAAAATACCCATGCACAGATTAATAAAACTTCTATAGAATAAATGCACTTACAACATAAATCAATTTAAATATCGAATTATATTTAAACAAAAAAAAAGAATGTACTGCAAGAATAGCATATAAAATATTTTTAATAAAAATGTTTACTTACAATTACAATGTTAATATCTTTAGCAAGAGTTTTGCACACAGGCACTATCTGGAACAATATATATATTATACATAAAAGATTTTCTAAGTAAAAAAATTTTTTTACATGAACACAATATTGAAAAAGTTAGCTTTATTTTAATAATTAGTTTCAAATTTTTATTTTTGTAATATTAAAGACATCTCAGTTTTGCGAGAAATAAAAAATTTTACTACTTCCTAAATTACCCATCAAGAAGAAAATTTTATCAAATTATTCTCAAGATTTTGCAAGGACATTTTAATTAATTTAAATTAATGAAAAAATTAGGAAGAACTGAGGGAGTAGAAAGTTCCAAAACCTTCAATATGAGGCCAGAGCTGAAGTCTCTCTCTCTCTCTCTTTCTTTTAGATTTTAAAGATCATGCTAATATGACAAAAATTTAACTGAATTTTAAAATTTGAAAAGTACAACAAAGATTCAATTTTATTGTTGTGAATTTAATTTCATGGAATACACAATGCTAAAATAGCACATCTAAGCCATCACATAGCATAGACAACAATTAGACTGATACCTCTGTTACCCAAGTTCACACTATGCAAAAGCAGGGATTTTGAACCCTAGAACATTTTCAGGGAAATACACTGAAGGAGTAAAAAAAATCCCAACACAAAGAAAAAAATTATTGTAAAGTAATGAAATCTGGACAATGCACTTGTCTGGTTAAAATGTTTAATTGGTTAAATTTTCCAAGATGACAGGTTAATTTAAGATTGTAGCGGTATCATGTATAAAAGCCAGTAACATCATCCATACTGAAGAGATCACTTTTGTCTAGTGGTATGTTACATGCTTACAAATTCAGAAAGTACCAAGTTTGAATCTTCGACATTGATGACCCTGGCTGAATATTCAGAAATGGCAACCTCCTGATCTGTCATATAGCCATCTACCCCCACAAAGGCGCAACCAAAAACTTGCCAGACTCACTTGGTGCAGCAAAAACCTCAAACTCACTTGGCACAGCAAAGTTGTATAACTCACTTGACACAACTCCTCCAATTAACACCAACAACTGACCGCTCCCAATAACAACGAAATTGTGTGTCTGTTCACCAATCCACCGACTCACTAGTGAGGGAGTGTGTAGTGGTTGTTCTGAACTTCACGATTTATTATTAATTCCCCTTTACAAGAGAGGGCACTGTATGCCCAAGAGAGAGACTAAAAAACTTTGACTTAGGACTTTCTCTCTGGATGAAAAAAGTCCTGCGCTGTATTCATTTTCGATATGTAGTATATGTAGTCTTATGCGTGTTATTATTCGTGTTTGATGTATTAATATGTTTTTCTTCTAAGTTCCGCTTGTTTCTGTCGTTGGTGTGCCTGAGTTTCACTTATTAGATTTATTACAGCAAATGAATATTAAAGCAGTAGTTCACCCGGGCGAAACGAGGTAACGAAATAGATCTGTATATAGAACAATTAAATGATAAATTCGAGTCTCTCAAATTAGTTGATGCAGAATTGGAAAAAGTGTTAAACCCCCAAGATGTAGATAAGGAATTATAATCCGCTGAAGAATATCAGGATAAAATTGTAACCAGGAGATTCAAAGCTAATAAATATTTGTGAAATTTAAACCAGAAGAGAAATATTCATGAACCTCGAAATCCCACTCACCACCCGAAACCACAAGTAAATTTTTGTCATCAAACACATAGTGTTAAATTACCGAAGATTACGATCCCGAAATTTTTGGGAAATATAAGTGAATGGCTTACTTTCTGGAATTCGTACGAGACATCGATACATAAAAATGAATATTTAGACAATGTCAGTAAATTTAATTATTTAAAGACGCACTTAACTGGAACAGCTTTAGAAACACAATCAGAGGTTTTTCTATTTCACACGAAAATTACGTTAAAGCTACTGATTTATTAGAACAGAGGTTTGGCAGAAAAGAAACTTTGATTAACATCCATATGAATCAGTTATTAGAAATCCTCCCTCTTAGACGTTCAAATGACGTTAAAAGTTTTCGCCAACTGTTTGATAAAATACAAATCAATATTAGAAGTTTGGAATCTTTAGGTATTTCATCAGATACTTTTAGCACTTTATTGTCCCCTGTTATTCTTAAGTCATTACCAACTGATCTAGTGTTTTAATTTAATAAAGAATTCGCAGATAAATATTCTATTAGTGATTTAATTGATTTTTTAAACAAGCAATTGATCGCGAAAGAGAAAACGGAATTAGTGAAAGATAGTCAAAATACTCAGTCACAGACGCATAGGGATAATAATACGAGTTGGCAAAAAGCCAAGAGAAATGAATTAAAATACAATAGTGAAAGAGTAGCGACTGCGAATGAATTATTTGTTTATGATTTCACGTCAAAGTTCGAGACTTGCGTTTTCTGTGAGAACTGTCATCCGAGGGCGCAATGTGGGTATGGTAAAAGCCTGCCGTATGAAAAAAGAAAATCGATTTTAATGAAGGGTGCTTTTTGCTTCCATTGCATAAAACGATATAAAATTTCTAACTGTAAGGTTAAAGTGCAATGTTCTATTTGTAATAGTAAGAAGCATGTTGATGTCATGCATTCCAATGAAATTAAACAATCTAAACAAGTGAAACCGGAATCGAAAGAAGTTACCGAAAACACTACGCTTTCGAACAATAGTTGAGCCAAAGAAGTTTATCTTCAGACTTTAATAGTACACATTAAAGAAAATAATTTGAAGCACTTTATAAGGGTTATTATTGATATGGGTAGCCAAAAATCTTACATCACTAAGTATTTGGCGGGAAAAATGAAACTAAAGGGGTTAGGAGAGGAAATAGTGAATCATGGTTTATTTGTTGGAATTGAAAGAGCAGAAACGCACTAACGATACCTCATTAATCTCGCGAATTTTGATGGAAACTATAACTGTCAGTTAGAAGTTTTAGATGAAAAGAAAATTTGCGCTTCCTTGCCTAGAATGAATGATGTTCGTCGTCTAAACCAATTAAAAGATATAGGTATTTTTTTTAGTGATGCAATAATTGATGATAGGTCCTGTCTATATGAAAAAAATTCTAATGAAATCCATTTGCTCATTGGAGCTGATTACACCAGAAAATTGTTAACGGGAAAAATGAAACATCTTCCAGGAGGTTTGGTTGCTGTACACACGCTTTTGGGGTGGACAGTAATGGGTAAATCTGATGTGAAGAGAACATCCACAAACAGTTCAATGTTGGTATTGTCGTTACACGTGAATGATGCAAAAATTACAGATCTCTGGAATTTAGACACTTTGAGTATAAAAGATTGTAGTGAAAACTGCTCTAAAACAGAAATCCAAGAACTTGCTTTGAATTATTTCCGAGAAATGCTAGATCAAGACAGTACTGGCAGATATAAGGTTAATTTACCTTGGCTAGAAGGACATCCTCCTTTACCTGATAATAAAGAGTTAGCTCAAAATAGGCTTAAGAACACAGTTAAGTCCCTAAAATTAGCCAATCGATTAAATGAAAATACCAAGAAGTTTTTAATCAGTGGGAAAGAGAAGGTATCATTGAGCCAATTCATGGTGAAAATGATATTCCTGAAAATTTAGATGTACACTATTTGCCACATAGAGTCGTTTTTAAGAATAATTCTACCACCAAAGTACGTCCTGTATTTGACGGATTTGCTAAAATGAGAAACTTCGTATCAATAAACGAATGTATTGAGAAAGATCCCAACCTTATCGAAATGATCCCAGCAATTCTAAACAGATTTACATGGGGAAAAATCGGAGTTATTGCAGATAGAAAACAGGCATTTTTACAAATAGCCCCAAAGGAGTCAAACAGAGATTTTTTGAGGTTCATGTGGTGGAAAGACGGAGATCCCCAAAAGACAGTCACCTATAGACATTGCTGCGTCGTTTTCGGAATAACTGCATCTCCTTTCTTGTTGAATGCAACTATACAACATCATCTTGGTCAGCAGAAATTTAGAGGAAAAGACATGAATTTTACAAGAGGCAAACTAGAAGATGATTTTTACATTGATAACTTGGTAACCAGTGTCGAAAACGAATATCAATACGAAACTTTGAAGAGGCAGGCAATAGAAATAATGGCAGATGGTTGTTTCGATTTAAGATGTTGTTTTTTTTCATCTTGTTCTGAAGACCCAATACGATCAGTTTTAGGCTTGAAATGGAACATGAAATAAGGCACTTTGTCTTGCGAGCTGATTGAAAGTGAAAATAAGGATGAACAGATTACCAAACGGAAAATTCTTTCTTTAGCACACCAACTGTTCGATCCTATAGGATTTACTTGCCCCATAATGCTGATACCAAAATTGCTTCTTCAAGAATGCTGGCAGTTGGGAATATCTTGGGATGCTAAATTACCCAAAGATATAACTAAGCAATATGATACATGGAAAGATGAATTACCTGCACTATGCAGTCTAAAAATTTAGGTCTTTGGAATCAAACTTGACTCTCCACACTTTCTGCGATGCTTCCAGGTCCGCATACGCAACTTGCATATTTTTGAGAGCAGAAAAAGAAGGAAAAGTTACATGACAATTGATTCAAGCTAGATCTAGGGTTGCGCCTTTAAAGAAACTATCCATACCACGATTAGAATTACTCACATGCAATATTGGTGCTAGACTGGCAGATTCTGTGAAGAAAGACTTAAAACTGGAAAATATTGAATCGTTCTTCTGGAGTGACTCAATGGATGTTCTATACTGGATCAAGAGAGAAGGCTTGTGGATGAGTTTTGTATCCAACTGAGTTAACGAAATAAGAAGACTATCAGAAGCCTCTAGCTGGAAATTTGTTCTTGGAATTCTAAATCCGGCGGATATACCATCAAGAGGATGTTTGGTAAAAACTCTAGTGAAGAAACAATGGCATGAAGGACCTTCATGGCTTAGAAACTTCAGAGAAAAATGGCCAGATTTTGAACTGTCACCCGATGAAAATATTGTGTACGCAGAAAAGAAGAAAATCATAGTAGCCTCCTTGAATAAGAAAAATGATGAATTTTACAATGGCATATCTTCTTATAAAAGATTGATTAGAATAACAGGTTGGATCTACAGATTTTATGAAAATTCCAGGACATGTAACAAGAAAACTGGAGAATTGTCAGATGATGAACTAAGGAAAGCTGAAATCACAATTTTGTAGAAGGTTCATGATGATTCATTCCAAGGAGAGAAAATGCAACATCTTAAATCCTTGTCTACATTTACGGACTCTAATGGAATTTTGAGAATCAAAACTAAACTTATCATGAGAGAAGATGATGAAAATTTTAAATTCCCCTTAGTTTTATCATCAGATCATCATGTTGTTAAAAGTCTTATTTTGTATAAACATCAAGAACTTGGACATCCTGGAGTACAGTACTTAATGGCTGCTCTGAGAGAAAATTATTGGATACTGAAAAGTAGAAGAACTATTAAAAGGATCCTCAAAAAACATACATAATTTGTCAGCGGTTTAGTGTAAAGAAACCAGAAATACCTGAAGGAACATTACCAGAAGATCGAGTAAAAAACGCTTCAATTTTTGAAGTTATCGGAGTGGATGTTGCAGGACCCTTAATATCGAAAGATAACAAGAAGATTTGGATTGCACTTTTCACTTGTGCAATATATCGAGTAGTGCACCTGGAAATGTTGACGTCTCTTTCAACAAATAATTTTATACTGGCACTGAAAAGGTTTATTTCCCATAGAGGACGACCATCGGTTACGTATTCTGATAACGGAAGCAATTTCGTCAGAACCGAAAACTGTCCAAGGATATATTAATCTAGAAAGATTGAAAACATCTTTTCCATCAATTTCTTGGAAATTCATTTCTCCAGGAGCTCCGTGGTGGGGTGGTTTCTGGGAGAGGTTGATAGGACTGTTAAAAAGAATTTTAAGAAAGGTCTTAGGTCGTACATCTTTGGACTATCAGGAAATCGAAAAATCGAATCAGTTTTATGTGACTGTGAAAGCCTACAAAACTCTCGACCTTTAACCTATGTTAGTGATGATCCAAACGATTTATGTCCATTGACGCCTGATTTATTCTTGAAGGAAATACGTAATAGCAGTACGAGGGATTTGGACAGAATAAAATTTCCTGACAAGACAGAATTAAACAAACAACTTGCTTATCGAAGAAGACTGGTGAACGATTTACGAGTTAGATTTCGTAACGAATAGTCAATTACTCCAAAAAATGAGGTTTAGAACACAAAAGTATTTTCCTGAAATTGGAGACATTGTTTTAATATCGAGCCTGAAAAGGATTGACTGGCCCTTAGGTAGGATTTTAGAAGTCTACACAAGTGGAGATGGTATTGTAAGAAGAGCCAAGGTCAAAACATAGTCTGGAGTTGTCGTTAGGCCCATTCAGAAGTTGTGTCCATTAGAATTAGACGTATGGCAAGTCGTCAACAAGAGTCGGGAAACAATCGATCCTGGAGGTAACTCAGAAAGACTTGATTGTGTTCCCACAATTCCCGATTATGTTCCTATCGTTCCCGATTCAGTTTCCACCGTTCCGGATTCTGATGTTAGAACAACAAGATCCGCACGAAATATTCGAACCCCAAATCGATACAGAACATGAAGTGTTGATTTTCAGATCCAAAAGTCCTGAAACTCAACAAGGGGGAGTGTTCCGAACTTCACGATTTATTATTAATTTCCCTTTACAAGAGAGGGCGCTGTATGCCCAAGAGAGAGACTAAAAAACTTTGACTTTCTCTCTGGATGAAAAACTCCTGCGCTGTATTCGTTTTTGATATGTAGTATATGTAGTCTTGTGCATGTTATTATTCGTGTTTGATGTATTAATATAATGTTTTTCTTCTAAGTTCCCTTTGTTTCTTTCGTCGGTGTGCCTGAGTTTAACTTATTAGATTTATTACAGCAAATGAATATTAAAGCAGTAGTTCACCAGGGCGAAACGAGGTAAGCAAAGTTTTGAATTTAATGATTAGAATTTGCTTTACCTTGTTGCTAGTAGATTATATTTCACAGTGGTATCATTTATATAAGTTAGTAACAACCTCTGTACTGAAGTGATACTTTTGTCTAGTGGTGTGTTATGTGCTTACAAATCAGAGGGTACCGAGTTCAAATCTCTGACAAGCTCAAGAAAATGAGTTTTAAATGTGAAATACTGTTACATTAACAGCCGGTGTACCCTCTAGAATTTTGAAAGCAAGTGTGCATGCATTATGACATACAGGTGCCTAATGTCACTTTGTGGTATGGAGTTCCATGCTTGGAAAACTTGTTGAGTCAATACTTGAATGGTGAGTGCTAGGTGCGGATGATTCTGGAGTTGTCGTCCAATGATATGCCATACGTGCTCAATTGGAGACAAATCTGGTAATCTCGCAAGGTCAAGGTAACACGTCAACACTCAGTAGAACATGTTGCGTTACAACAGCGATGTGAGGACAGGTGCTATCCTGTTAGAAAACTCCCCATTGAAGGCTGTTCATGAATGGCAGTACTTAAGGTTGAATTACAAGACTAATATACAGATTTGCCATGTGTTTTGGGGATAAAAACGAGAGTGCTCTTGCTGTCATAAGAAATTGCTCCTCAGACCTTGACTCAAGGTGTAGGTCCAGTGTGTCTAGGATGCAGACATATTGGTTGCAGGCGTTCCCCTGGCCACCTTCAGACCACAACACACGGCCATTACTAGCACTAAGTCACAGAGCCTTTCATCACAAAACCCAACAGCCAATGAGCTGACACCACTGGCATAGAAAACGGCAATCTTTTGGAGTCAGTAGTTCATTGTGTCACTGTGGTATAGACTGCGGCTCGTATTTCTGACGCAGTATGATGCGGCACAGCTATACGCCGAATATGGCCGTTTTTTATCTCTGTAGTGTCACGTGGCCGCCTGAAATCCGGTCTTCTGGAAGCAATTCCATCCCTTGATCACTGTTACCAACAATCATACACAGTAGATAGATTCGGCCAAGTCTTTCTGTGATATCGCGGAAAGAAAATCCCCCTTCTTGTAGACCTATTACACAAACCCATTCAAACTCTGTGAGATGTTGCTAATTGCTTCTTCATCTTCTTATAGGCATTCTTGGCTAACATCAACTTGGCTGTGTCAAATTTCACAAATAATGTTCAGGAACTTTATAGCACACATTTAAGGCGAATCTGATTTGCAGGTTCTGAGTGGCAACCACACTTAAGCGCAATATTTGAATCAATGTCATCTCTCAGATGTATAAACACACCAACCAAATTTTGTTTATGTAACACGTTTTCCTTGGTGTTGGGATTTTTTTCCCCTGTATGTAGTTAACCTTAAGTAGTATAATGAATTTTTGAAGAATAGCTCAGGCTTTTCTAAGCTATTGGAGAGCTTCATGTAGCCATCTAAGGCTATTATCAGTAAAGGTCACTTGTCAAACAATAATAATCTTTATATATAACAACTATGCATCTCTACAGTCTAAACTTTTACAGTTCCCAAGAAAAAATTCAATTATAATATTGATATGACAAAATAAAATCAATATACAGTAATAATCTCCATTATACTGATCACATTGATAGATTCCTAAGCAGTGATAAAATAAACTATATTTGTAATTATAACAATCAACATGTTTACAAGGGAGAAATTCGTTGGCATTTTCTCCATATTAAATACTTAGAAGCGTTACATATGATTATTTCACAAGTATGCAATTTAAATAAATCATTTTTTAAAAGTAGCTTCACAACACATTAAAAATTAATCAAATTCAAAAGAAAAATCATTTAACAATGAATTTCAGATGAACTTTTTTTGTCCAAAATAGTTTTAAAAATTGCACTATTTTTTACAAATAATTTCTTAGAAATTTTATAATTACTACATTAATTTAGAAATTTTACCCAGAGATTTTTAGACATCAGAATATCATATAAAGGTATGAAATTGATAGTAATGCTGAGAACTTATATTCAAATGATTAACTTTATTTTACACTTACAGAGACAGAAGGTGTCATTGGTGTTATGGGCGATATAAAGCGTTCTTTTGAAGGAGTTACAATTCCAGGAGCTTCTTCATATTCAGCTTTATCCTTAGTTTGGTCATGTTGGGATTCAGTTCTAGCCCTTTGACTGTCTTTTCTTTTTCTTTCTTTTTTGTGTTTTTTTTTATGTCCAGAAGAGTCCTTATTTTTCCTATGTTTCTGTATAAAAAACTTTTGTAAAAAAACATTTGAAAAAAATAAATAAAAATAAAAGTTTAAAACATGCTAATGCCAATCTCCAATTTTAGATTCCCTTTCGTTCTGATGCATTATCAAGGAAAACAAAACGTATTATATCAAATAAAAATCTTCATTAATATTCAAAATATCTCAAGATAAAAACGTACATCAATTTAATCTTAAACAATGTTTTGCACAATTAAAAGTTTAAATTGAATACTTGTTGATTTATACATTTTAGAAGTTTGTTAATCGAAATACCCTCTTCTCTAATATTGAAAATCTAAATAACTTATTAATTAAATGATAAATCCTTATTATTCAACAAATTTATTGAATGTTAAAAACATGCACTCCACAACAACCAAGTAAAATATTTCATACAAAACACATAAAAGTATGTTTAAAATATATCAGAATATATCACATACAGCTGTTACATTTATGTAAAGAATTTCATTAAGCCTCCCGTTGACACACCACCATGAAATCCCGAGTGTAATGTTAATCCTTTGGAGTTTTTCACTTTTCAATTTACGTCTAGGTCAGTGGTTCACAAATTGTGTTACGCAGAACCCTGGGGTTGCATGAGGCATACCCAGGGGTTCCACCAGTCACAATTAAAAAAAAATCGAGAAGAAATAAATATGTATTCAAAATGGATTCACACACGTTCTCTATCAAGTTTATATAGTTACAAGTACTTATAGCTTGTCCTACTCATTAAAACTAAAAATTTCATTTATATGTCATAAATTTATTATGCAACACTTTTAAAACTATTATTATAATATAATAAATAATTAAAATGTTTTATCTTTATATATATATACTTCCTACTATAGATTGAGAATATTCTATTGTTAACTATCTCGAGATCCATGAGATAATTTCTACTCATTAGTGATAACAAAATGCCTTGCTAAACTAAATAGTTTTCTGTAATGGAAAACTCACCTTTTTGTATTTGAAGTAAAAACTACTATCTACACTATTAAAACCCTAAGGTAAACAAACGTATTGTTACAAATTTTGTGTAAATAATTTGTATTTGAGTGTTTAATGCATTTATATTACTCTATGTTATATTTCTTTCATGTTAAAATTGTACTATTCACAAGCAATGCCGTCCCTTACGTTATAATGGCAATTCAATGAGAACTTGGCGAAATATTGGCGGAAGAGCCAAGCTGGCATCATTTTTGGCGTCATTGGCGACCATGTTGGTGAGTTCGGGAACCCTCTGGAATCTTCTAGAAAGTAGTAGATCTCTCCACTAGTGTCACGTTGAATGAATGACACGAGCGGTTATATTTCTGGAAGTTTCTATTGCGCCTATAAAAAGAATGCTCGCCGATACGGCGATGAGTCTTCATTAAGCCAGCGAGTAGTGAGGATTGTTTTGACTAGCGATTAGCTCGGCTGTGCTTGTGAATAATCTTTACTTGTGTGTATTTTTAAACACTGTTATTGTGTTTGCTGTTGAAGGTGTGAAGACCTTCGGATATTTACCCTGTGAATATTGCCGATGAATCCTGTATTGAAAGGATTGGATTTTCGATAATAAATTCACATCGCTCTTAAAGAACTGATTATTTTTTCTTTGTGATTGTTTTTGCATAAAATCCTCGAACCCTCGGATCTACGTATAACAGTATCCATCTATGTTTGAATCTATGATGCCCTATCTTCTCACGAACCCCACGACGCAGAAAATCGCCGAAGATACCAAAATTTCGGGAAATATCCGAGGAATCCGTTTTGACCATTTATATTCCGATATTCCAATTAGTTAAAAATATATTAATTAAAAACCTTAAAACGCATAATTAGCACCATTTTTCACCGCCAGGGGAAAACTCGGAACTTTTTTTTTCAGACCTTTTTAAAACGTGATCTAATTTTTTTCACGAGACTCGGACAAAAAATAATTACAGAATCGGAAAGATCATTTACTTCGCCACAATACGGTATAATTTATTTTACAAAATAATTATATTTTCTATTTTGTACGATTTTTTAAAAATGAGTAGAAATCGATACGTTTTTATGAATATAATTATTTTGGATCAAAATACATTTTAAGAGACATTTTTAAGCTAACTATATCCAACGATTGATTGATTCATGAAAATCTGAAATCTATTTTATTATTTTAGATTCTCAGAAACTAACTATTATTTCAAACGTTCAGAAAAAGGCAATCGTTTCAATAGCTATCTGTAAATTTTTCTTTTATTTATTACTTATAGAAATTTGATTTTAATAAATACATATATGTTTTTTCAAAAAGATTATTTCTATTATTTCATTACTAAATGAATTCTTTGTTAATTAAAAAGTACGTCATCTATTATTTTGGATCAAAATACATTTTAGAGACATTTTTAAGCTAACTATATGTAACACAATTGATTGATTCATGAAAATCTAAAATCTATTTTATTATTTTAGATTCTTAGAAACTAATTACTATTAAAAAATGATGAACGTTTTTTGTTTTACTCTTAACATCCGAAACTTTTTCTTTTTATTGCTTCACATTAATAATTTTTTAATTCTAATACAATATTTTTTTTATAAGTCATACATCGAAATTTGAAGCTATATCTTATCTGTGAGAAGGAGGGAAAGATAGAACAATAATTTTACAGTAAAAAAAACCCGTGTTCAGGGTATAGAGAGGGAAAAAAATCCTGTCTTAAATCAAAAATAAGTGGAATGGAACAAATTTCGAAAAAGGGAAATTTTTTGACATAATTTTAGAAATCACTCACATTTTGCACATACAAACACCCTCACAGTAATGCTGGTGTCATGAAGATAAGAGAAATCCCGAGCAACGTCGGGCTAAGCGGTGGAGGGGGTGGGGTGGCAGTCATTTTGAAAAAAAAAAAAAAAAAAGCATTAGAAGTGCTGATTTTGTGAAGGAAAGGGAAAATTTATAAAAGTAGAGAAAGCCTGTGCAATGCCGGGCCATGTAACTAGTAATGAAGAAGAAGCAACATTTCAACAGATTCAATGTTATCTAAATTTAACAAGAACAGCATCTAAATTTTAGGTTGAAAATTCATAAGAAATACACAGGTTTTCTCATACAACTATAAACATTTTAATGCCACTCAGGGCATTGTGTTTAAGTGAAAAATATTTCTCAACGTGTGTGGCTACAAAAACAAAGTATAAAACAAATTAAACACTGAATAAGTAATGCGATTGCATTTAATCTCAATAGACCTAGACTTCAACAGTTTGTGTGAAAAAAAGTAAGCATGTATCGCAGTTATTAAATAATGCATGGCTAAGTGACACTTGCATCAAAATTTATTATTTATGAGTAAAATTATATTAAGAAAGGATATTGCAATTTTTTAATAAATGCAATACTTTTTTGAATGTGTTTACATAAAGTGCCCATAACATGTTGATCCACTTTAAATATTACTTTGAGATACATTCTTTGAAGTATGTGTATGAAATGAGGTTCAATGAAAACACTTTCTAGTTCTAGGGGTTCCACAAAAGCACCTTCAAGTTCTAGGGGTTCCATGAGGTAAAAAAGTTTGGGAATCACTGGTGGGGTATTGCTTTTAATTGCATGGAATAAAATGCATCTAAAAAAAGGAAATTTTTCATTATTTCGATTTTTTTAAAAAAAATTCTAAGTAGTTTTAAATATTATTTAAAGATCTTAAAATTCATATCTAGTGTACTAAAACGATTTTAAAAATATTTCAAATTATGGAAAACAGGGAAAAAAAGTAAAAACAGGAAAAATTTCCTTTTTTTATACTATTTCAAGCGCACATACTTTAAAATTTTTAGATTAATTTATTTGCGAGTAATTAGAAAGTCAGCATTGCACATTTGGAAACCGGAGGAAAGTTAACTTGTAATTCCACCTTCTCGCGGAAGGATACATGAAATTTTCCCCTTTGCCATTGAAGAATTGTGATTTATGACTTGTTTGGTGGGTTGTGAATGAGAAATGTAGTTTTGTTAGAATTTGTAGGGGTGTTTAGAGGATAAGTGGAAAGAAAAGAAAAAAAGAAACGTTCACTCTAAGTCCCATTGGAAAGTATGGACCAGTTTCTAACATAAATATCAGCAGTTCTTTGCAGTTTTTTAAAAAAGTACAGCATATACAATGTGAGGGGGGAACTACCCCTTCTGTTTATTGTATTATTTTAACTGAAAAATATTTATAAAATAACTCTAAACAATCTTAATTACTAAAGTGAGCAGTGAGTATTATTTGGATACAATGGTTAGAGGTTTTTTAATACTGTAAAGTACCGTGTATAACCTGCACCTATACTTTCACACACACAAGCTATATTTTTAATTTTTAGGTACATTTTCCATATAATGCACGCTTCCTTTTTTTTACGAAGGAACCTGAAATGTAGGAATACAATACTTCATGTTTTGAAATCATTTATTCGAGGTATTATCTTAAGTTATTGAAAAAATAGTGTACTTATAGAACTACAACCCTTTAAGTTCATTAAGTATGTCATTTCTTTTGAATAAACAATATTCCGATCTAAGAAGTCGAATTTTTTGTGCTCATTTTTTTATTTTTAAAGCGATCATTATCTATACCCAGCGTATAACACGCCCCCTTAAATTTCACACATTCAAATTTTTTGTGTTGAAACTGCACGTTTTAAGTTGGATTTTATGGTAATTGGCAAATTTTTGAATTATAAGGTAAAATGTGAACTAAAGAAGAGAAATATTCTTAAAATATACAGAAGACCAAAATTTCGGTTTACTTGATTTTATAAAGCTGATATATAGTTTACTTTTTTTATTTAATATATACATATAAATATCATGCAACAGGACTGTGTATAATATCCCAATATATTCAATTGTATTGTATATATCCATAAAATAGAATTTATAAATGTTATTCAATGTATGTTTCATAACCTAATGAAGATTTGCTTTTTAAAAATAATATAATTATGGAAAAAATGAAAGTTTTGATAAAAATTAATTTAACTATATAGATTCAGTGAAAAACAATTTCTAAGGAGATAATATTTTCTAGATATTAATTCGACAAAAAATAAAAGATCGAGCTAAAGTTTTTGTTTTTTAATTTCACTTTAAAATAATTTTGAAACATTAAATATATTTTTTTAGTATTCATTTTGAAATGTGACATCTTTTTTGTTAAATTTTCTTGCCTTAATTTTTTTTTAAGCAAAAAAGTTTCCAGACAAAATTGATTGGTACAGATATTGAAAAGAAAATTTAAAATTCAATTGGCACGGCTTTGAATGTTTTTCAAAAAATTCTACTGTACCATATATTCTGGTTTATTTCTATACTCCAGTGTGTATTACACTTATACTTTCAAACTGCAATTTAATTTTTAGGTATATTCAACGTATAACACTCACCCTTTTTCTACGAAGAAATCAGAAATGTATATGAGCTGTGTTCTTTTGAAGTCTAGATATAGTGTGGGTGGTTAATAAAAACAAGAAATGAAAATAAACCTGATGTAATTAAAAAGTCATTTAAAAAATATAGTATATCTAACAATCTAGATTTAATTTTAGAACATTTTAATAATTGTTAACATGTTATAGAAGTTATGGAGATATTTTCTCTTTCTCATATCTTCCTTTTCTAGTAATTAATTCTTCTCATTCACTACCAAAATGTATTTAGATAAAGTGGATCCTTTAGTCCTGTGTTCTTTTAACTTCTTCGATGACGACAATAAAAAAAATAAAATTTTAAAACGGGAAATATTGTAATTGAACCCTGGAATACCATACATTTTTTTCAAATATATGATATTAATGACAGAATTCTTAATTCTAAACTGAAATCGAATAATGAGAATGACACTTAAATCTACAGCTTCTTTGTATTCTTCGTGACCTTTTTTAAAACTTAGGAATATCACGTCTTTAGAGATTACGGTACTTAAGGGGATGGGATGCCAGCTCCTGTATTATCCTCATCACTTGACCATAGTTAGAAATCTCGAGGCTCCTTGCCAATACTCTCGCGCAGCTTTAAAAGTGATGTTAGTATAACTCTCTCTCGGTATCTAAGCCTCTCAGATTTATATGCTGTATTAATTTATCTTTTGTTATATATAAAATATATTGCTGGCCTCTGTAATACTAACAATGTCACATTAGTATGATAAATAAGAAAAAAATTTCATATGATTGGGTAAAGGTTCTTGCATTTGAAATCCTCATATACGACAGCTCTAAAACAAAAACTATGGCAAATATGCCCCCCTCCCCCCGTCACTATAGGAATTTTTTTTACCTGACTTTATATTAGAAATTCTAATTGTTTATCCAGAAACCTGTGTGTTTTCTCCCAAACCAATTCAGAGTATACCAATACACTTAATTAAATTTATATAATGCGGACTTATTTTGGTTATATTTCTTAAAACTTTTCTAAAACATGATGATTAAAATAAAGTTACAAGGAATGATTTGAATAAAGTTACACTATTCATTTTATTATTCTTCTTAATATTTCTTATGTGTTTAAAAATGATTTTGCTGCAATTTCATATTGACATATATTACAGCAAATTGTGTGTTCTAAGTTTCTACTTTATTAAAATTTATACTATGAAATTAATTATTGTATAAAATGGAATTTTTCTTATTTCATACCCATTTAACATATTTAATTGGCATTGCATATCAAAAATAGATTAAATGATTGGATTAAAAGAAGTAGCCTGAACTGATGGTCATCAAACAGAAAAGAGGACTATCTATATTGAAGGAGCAAAAAAAAAAAAAAAAAAAACCCTTGTTTCTCTATGTAACTTGTATGTCCAGTAGTTTTCATGTACTTGAAGGGTTTTCATTTTTTTTTTTTTTTTTTTTGCTGTTTAGACAGACTAGGCTGCCTCCCCCTTCCTACCTCTGTCCTGATCATTTATTTCAACTACATTTAAATTATATTAGCAGTTACATTTATAATTTTAATTTCTTTTAAAATATCCAAACAAATCTCTATAAAAAAGAGATTTCCTATTTTAGTTGATTTCTATTACCATTGAGCAAAATTAGAGATTTTTCACAGCCATCTTTATGTAAGGATTAGAGCCAAACAGAGGTAAGTGCTCCAGTAACAACCTTCAGAAACTTAAACGATGGGGAAGAGTGCAATAAAAGAGGGGACAGTTGGTGTCATTTCAATGGTGTTACAGTTGACTGTAGAAGTCAAACTGTACCACCTCCAATCGAGAAGAATGCAGAAGCATCATTATCTTTTATTTTTGAACAAAAATAGATGGGGAAAGGGGGTTAGTGTTTTGTGCAGGTGGAAATAAACAGATCCCATCTCTAAACGTGAAGAAGGGGATGATTCTATCGTAGTGATGTCATTTTATTTCATCATGACAGCTGTCAGAACATAATCATCAGAAAATGAATAAAGTAAGCGCAAATTTGGAAAAATAATAGTGTGAAATTTTTTTTAATTAAGTCGAGAAAATTAAGGAAAAAAGGACCTAATTTATCTTTTATGAAGGAACTATTTACCTTCAATCCATTACGACCAGTAGCACATGAACTTCACAGTTCCTTTGAACAAGCCCCTTCCCCCCTCCCAGAAGAGGTCGCTTTAATTGTTTTAGAGTTGGGATTCCTGTCTACTGGCCTCTTAAGATCACGATCTTTACAAAACTTTTACACCTTAAGTATTTTAATTTCAATCTTTGTTTAAGCATTAATCTTTTCTTTTTGTATTATTTAATGAAACAATGAAAACCCCAACAGTTTTCCTATTTTAATTTCTCAATCCATTTGTAAAGCATTCAGTGATATAAAAACGGTTTAAATTCTTATTTTAAAAAATTTAATAAATCAATTAGCATTTACAGGTTTTCTTGGAATATTTAAGGAACTATATATGACAGTGAAATATAGAACTTTACTTACATCTTTTTCTTTCTTTGATTTATGCTTAAGAGACACATTTTCACTTGAATTATTGATAGTTTCAGGCATATTGATAACTGGAGATGCATCAATATTGTTAATGGGTCTAAAAAAAGCATATATTACAGTCAATTTTTCTAAGAACTAGGACAAAGGAATAAAAATGGTGCAATAACTATAAAAAATTTACCTTTACAAAAATAATCAGTGTTATAATGTTTACATTCCCTAGTTTAAAGTCAAGAACTTTAAAATTAAAAAGAGAACTTACTCTTCTAAATCAATATTTAATGCTCTGTGTGGATCATCAGCATTTCCTTCATCTTCCTCACTAGATCTTGCACCATCAGGCATTTCTCCTTCGATTATATTAACAACATGCAAAGGGGGAATATCTTCTTCACTTTCACTACGGGCTTTAGAATTTTTACTCTTCTTCTTTCGTTTTATTTTACGCTGTTTCTTATTGGAAATATCACCTTCTTTATATCCATGTTTTTCTGATGAAGATAAGCCTAAGCAAACATACATATAACAGAAATTAACATTAGAAACACAACAATTAAAACAAAGTATCAAAAATCGAGTTATTAAATTAATCTCAAATTTACAAATATTTCAAGAGAAAAGCTAATCACCACAAATCTACAGCTAACCTAAGTATATCTTTTTAAAACATAAAATTACATCTTGTGCAAAAGTCTTAAAATTTTTTAATTTTGTTTACATTTCAGACGTTAGATCAATGATAAAAAGAATAGGTTATTACAATGTTTTAAATTTCAAAAGCAAAAAACCTATTTATTTCAATAAACTCAATGTAAAAAATATTTAACAAAAAATTTGTTAAATAAACAACAACAAAAAATTGCATTTGAGGGGGGAAAAAAGGTAAATCATCCAAATCTAATTAAACATTTAAAATTTATTTTCTAAAAGATTGCCTATTGAAAACGTTTTAAATTAATATATAGAAAAAAAATACTCTCATTAGTTATGTATATTACAACATACAAATAGACAGATAACTTCCTTCATTTTAAACTAAAGAAATAGGAGATCCCAAACTTATTTACATTATTTCCAATTTTATTATAAAAAATTTAATTGCTGAACACAAAAGATATAAAGAGAGAAACGTGACTAACTCACTCCATCACAAGATCTCCGAAACTATCAGACCTAAATACTTAGAATTTAGTAAGCAAGTATCTTTTGAGTTAAGATCCACCAAGAACAAATTTAGAGAAGATTTACTTTGAAGGGGTTACAAATGAATAGTCTCGTTTTTGAAATATTTGATCTTCAGACTAGAAATCTGACAAGTGTATTTCCTTTGTTGAGAAATCCTGTATGTCAGTGCTCCGTAACCTTTTTATTGCCGCAGAACAGTCAACGTTTGTTAATTTTACCGCGGCCCGCTTAGGGGGAGGACGTTGATTGTTTATATATCTTAGACTGTTTTGATTTAATAATTTTAATTTAATTGTATAATCGTGACTTCTGAATAAAATATGGTTACACTAAAAAATGAATATAAACTGATTTAACAAGGAATATTAAGGGATTTTAAAAAGTAGCCCAAACCTAAGAAAAATATACCACAGTAAATAAAAGAGAAATAATTTAATGTTTCTTCTGCATCTTAAAGTAAAGTTTAGAAACGGATGTCAGCAATTTTAGCAATAAAAAGATATTCCTGTTATTTACCCCAAATTATGGAATATCGAGAGAAACTTTTAAAACGTTTTTCCTAGTAAGCAAGAGTTTCATCGCGGTTGCCAATCTAAAAAAATAATAATAACAATAATAATAAATAAAGAGATCAGACATTATAAAATGAGGAAATTTAGAGTTACACTCTTCAAGATTGATGGCAAATGTTGAACATTTGTTATTGAAGTGCCAGATTCCTCCCTCCCATTAAAAACATTTTTCTTTTTTGCTCAATTATTTTATGTATTATAAAATTGAAACTTAACACTGGTCAGTAGGAAGCTTACAGAAGTGTTATGGATTAAAAAAAATTCATTCCAGTAATGTTTGACATATAGACGAAATTTGGCAAGCATGTTGTCTTTCTTGATCCACTAAAGTACAAGTTTTGCTGAAATCAAATCCCAAGGGGTTATGGGAGGGGGGCGTTTAAAAATTTAAAAAAAAACATTCCTGATTTTGAACTATTTCTACAAACTTGAGATTTTTTTAAGCGCGATTCCTTTAGTGAGTATATTCGTTAACCCCTTTACGACGGAGGTGCAAATATGCATTCTTCACAGACGCGTCTCATGGCCGGGCGGAGCAAATGTGCATTTTATAAAGGTGCTGTGGAGGGCTGGGCAGTGCAAATGTGACTTTTAAGCTGGAACGTTTTTTAATGACCCCTAGATGGCACCCTATGTCCATTATATTGAAATCGAATGTAGCTAGAGTAACCTGACCTTCAGTTAATTTATATTCTGCCTGGATTTGATATTTTGCACATCAGCTGAGTCGGGAGGAGGGGGTAATCGAAATGCAAATAAATAGCTCGTAAAATTTCCACTTGATATAAAACATTCACATTCCTAATAACTATCCCAATGCTTTTTTATATTTTCTTTTTTCTTAACAGTGGGGAGTGTTTTAGAGTTTTAGCGTCAGTTCTGTTACAGTTTTTGTTGCTTTCGGATATATTTCGCATACTTTTCTTATTTTAAAAACCTTAACTTCCGATTATTATTTGATTGTTTTGAAAGCATTTTCCTAACCTTAATCTTAACAAAAAGGGTAAAAAAAGCCAAAGTGTATAGTCACAAACCGTCTGTAAATAAAAAAAGACATAACAAACATTTTATGCTTGCAAATCATACAATGTAGGACTTAGCATTTCTCTATGCTTCGAGATTTCCCACACTCAGTCTTCATTGTAATTTTTCTTTTTTGTAAATAACCTTTGTCATAATTTTTTTTATTAATTTGAAAGTGTATTAATGTGTTTTGTCAATGAAAATTTTGGAAACAAATGAATAGTGCTTACAAAATTTATTTCCCAAGGTAAGTTCATATTTTTTTATATAATTTCATGTAAGTTAAAGGAAAAACATTATTACATTCTAGTTTTAATGTAACTGACAACGTGTAATAATCTAAATGGGTACCAAAAGTTACAAAGTTAGGACTGAAATTTTATTATTTATGCGTTTTTTCTTAAGTTAGGCTTAGCGACAAAATCGCCCCGTCCTGAACAGGTTAAAAACAAATTTGGGAGATTGGATGACCAAGGGAGTTGTGAACTTACAGGTTGTGCTAATTTTTTTTAAAAAAATTAAGGTTTTGAACAATTAAATGTAAAGAGTAAATTTAGCAAGTATGTCTTTTGTGGAGTAGAGATCTATTAAGAATGAATTTTAAGGAAATTGACATTTAAGGGAGTTACAGAGGCATTAAAGATAAAAAATTTCATTTTTGAATTATCAGACCTGACATGAAATTCGGCAAGCATAGTTCCTTTGTTGAGAAGAGCTCCACTAAGCACAAGTTTTACAGAAACAGACAATGATGGAATTTGCAGTGAGTTATGGAAGCATTATAGACAAAAACATTTCTCTTTCTTTACTACTAGACCAACAGACTTGTGATAAGCACATTTCTTTTTGTTGAATAAAAATCTGCTAATAGCGGGTAGAACAAAAATCAGTTTCCAAAGGGGAGGAGGAAGTACGTGGCATAACAAATTTAAAAATTCCAGTTTTTTTAGCTGTTAGATGCACAAACTTCAGGTTTCCTAAGCACATCTCCTTTGTTGAGCAGAGATATCCTGGATTTATGAAAATCATCTCACAAGAAAGTTGTGGGGGCATTTTACATAAATAGTCTCGTCTTTGAATTTTCAGGCTCTAGCAACCATGAAATTTTGCAAACATGTTTTTTTCATTGAATACAGATCCACTAAAAACAGGTTTTGCAATAATCGATTTATAGGTATGGAGAGTAATGGGGAATCAAAAAATAAATGTACTAACATTTTAGAGTTTCAAGTCTTGTCCTTTTTTTAATTATTATTATTTAAGAGGTGAGGTTTGTAAGAATGTTTTTCAATACAATCAAAAGTCTAAGGCTAGGACTTTGAACCTTACCTTAACTTTACCTTAAACACACTATTAAATAATTGAGTACCCTGAAATACTCAGTGAAGCAGAACAGAGTAACGGCTAGTATGTATATGAACTATGTACAAGCTATTTGGTGCGAGATAAATAAAACTATTTCATTTATAATAGTCAAATATTTAATACTCAATGGTAGCAATCCTTGTCTCAATACTGACCCATAATTATTTCATGAAAATGAATATAAATTTTTGAAAATCATAAACATAAAAATACCAAGTAACAACAAAATTGGTTTAAAATAGCCATAAAATTGTGAAAATTTTCGTTTGACAACAAAAATACTATATATATTACGGTAAAATTCTTCACAAAAATGTAACAGGAAATTCATTTTTCAAATACAGATCAAAGTGTACCAAAATCGAGAACTTTTGCATGTAAATTTAAAAATACAGCGTGTATAAGCATGACAAGGTTTTATTTTTAGTATCAACAGAACAATAAAATTTTTAAAGAAATAAAAATTAGATTTTTTTTCCTTTGCTAACTGGTTAACTTGGGCGCCCCTGTTTGAGAAGGCACAACTTCTATGTCACAGAAATCAAGCACTGACGAATAAACTCATCAATTACAGAGTAAGAATTGTTGTAAAAAAAAGGAATCAAAAGATGGGCTTATTTCCTAAAATTGCCAATTTTACTACAAATACTTATTTATTTGGTTAAGAGAAACATATCTTACATACATATTACTCGGAAAACACACAAAAAATTAAATACATATAAAGGTAAGAATTTAAATTTCTCCTGAATTTTATTGGCAGTCAAAATTCCAGCGGACTGAGACCTAAGCAACACAGATTTACTTCCTTATTTACCGAAAATTTTTCCAATTGTTTTGACGCTAAGGAAGTTCTGGATTAGTAGCAGTAGAATTGATCGCAGTCCTCTCACCAGAAAGCACACATCCTTGCTTTTCCAATAAAATAAATGTTCTTTAGGCAGCACAGCATTGGGCCATTACTCTAATGTCAGCACATAATTTAACATCAAACGATTTTTATTTACACCACTCGATAGCTGGGTATTTTCGGGACAGCAGCTGTCAATAGGTTCAGGGTCTGGTCGACGTAACGCATTTGTCCCATGACTGACCATACCTGAAGGAACTCTATTATAAATCAAATTTCAGGCATTTGCCTCTTTGCCTTTATTAGACTAACACAGGGATACTCAACCTTTTTCCCGCTAGGCCGCATACACATGATAGGTATTTCATGCAGGCCGCATACACATGATAGGTATTTCATGTGGGCCGCAACAAACACATAAGACCAACACAGCATTGGACAAAGCAAAAATTATCAAAATATTAAAACTCATCTTTAGCTTTTATTTTAATACCATGCTAACTTTTCGATCAAACATACATGTAAAAATATTTATTTTTATGCATTTTTTACTGAGGTATGGGATATTTTCTATTTCCTTTTATCCATGACCAAGCTTCTTGCTTAATACTGTTAAACAAATTGTATATTTGATTGCTTGGTTGATAGAATTTTCCGCTAAATTTTTAGTAAATTGTTCTCCAGTAATTGAATTTCTTAGTGCAATGGGCCCTGACTGGGCCTCTCAGAAAACGCCAGCAGGACACATGTGGCCCGCGAGGCCACAGGTTGAGTATCACAGGACTAACATCTAAAAAACCTTATTGCACATAAATAAATTTGTTAAGCGAACTTATACAGAGAAATATGTTTAACACGAAACAGTCCGCGACAAACGACTATGTGTTTTCATGCATTTTTTTTCTCTTAACAGAAAACGAAACCATGTAAAATTTCCTTTCCAAGTATAAACAAAATACGGAAAACATGAGCAGTATTCGTGTTCAAAATTTTCAGCGGCTGTTCATTATATACAGTGAAATATGTTTAACACAAAAACGTTTAAGAGACAAAATATTGGTTAACATGAAATAATACAACAGTCGCAAAAAAATACAATGTATTTTCATTCATTTTTTCTCTTAACACAAACAGATTTCTCTTCTAAGAAAAAACAATGTACATAAAACATGAGCCAGGCAGGAGAGATTTAAGAGGAGTTTTTGAAAAGAAAGAGGTGGTTTTACATGTATTGAATAAAGGAGGCTAACTTGGCTTTGAAATGCCAGAATAGTCAGTGACATGAGCCAATTTTGTTTATCTGAGCTACTTTCCCCCTCAACCTCAACCCAACAAATGGCGCACAAAAACATCACATCTCTCACCAGTGGGCTTCAAATTTCGGTGACAAAATTCGGTGACAAATGTGAGTAAAAATCAGTGAGTTTGGTTAATATTTTATTTTCTATTTTAGAAGAATTTGTTTACAAGCACAATGGCAAAGAGTTCAAGGGGAAGCAAGCTCCTATTTCCCCTGAACTGAAGATGGAGCTTCTTAAGGCTGTTGATCAAAAACAGAAGATGAAAACGAAAATCTGTAAAAATTTAGTATTGATCAATTTTTTTATTAAATTTCATCAAGTTCTAGTGAATGTTTTTGTTTCATTGATGTTTTTAAATGCATGCATATATACATATATATGTAAATAAAATGTACTCTGATACACTTAATTCTGTTAAATATATATATATATATATATATATATATATTTGCAGTATCATTTAACATGAAAAAATATCTGTTTCCCTTAGTTTCATGTTGAAGGATTTTCACTGTACGTTGTTTCATTCAATGCATAAGGGGACACATGAGTTCTTTTAGAGAATTTTTCATATTCTTTGTTTGTTTTATTCTGATTTTTCCTCAAAATACCGTAAACATTTTTTAAAATTTGAGAATGTTTTCTAATATTTCAATTTAAATAGCCAATGGTTACTACTTTTTATCTTTATAAACATTACTGAGGCAACTGCCTTTTTTAACATATCCATAAACTGACACATAACTTTTGAGTATTCTCTCACTAAGTTTTATAATCAATGGTAGAAAAATAATGAAGTATATACATAAATATACATTTTCCATAAAAAACGATACACAGTACACAAGCATATATTTCATTCAAGTTGTGTATTTTATTATTTATTAATATTGTACTAAGTATACCAGCGGTCTGCAAACTTTTTGACCTCATGGACCAGTAAATTCATAATTTCCCAGACGACTAATAGGATTTTTTTAAGTGTTAAATTATTGTTAATGTGTCAATGCATCTTAAAACATAGCTTAACGTGATGAGTAAGTACATTCCACATCTTTGGAGGGACCAGCGAAAGTTTCTCGCGGACCATGACTTTGGCGAGCTCTGAAGTAGACTGAAGGCTACTGAAGACAGACCTTGTAATTTTGAAACAGTCAAAGGACAAAGATGACACTTGAGCTGGCCCCCCACTCCAAACTTTTAAGCAAGCGAGTGAATATTAATGTCGTGCTATTCAGTTTCTTGAAGGCTTTTGGTGACAGACCTCATAATTTTGAACCATGGTCAAGTGATGAAGATGACATCTGAGCTGGTACCCTCTTTACTAATGACAACACCTACAGGAGAACGTTTCAGTCTCAATGTGTTTAACATGTATGGGCTCCCTCGAGTCTGTTACCTTGACCACTTGGCTACCTCCAAACTTTTAAACCATGCCAAAGTGACAACATGGATCCTTAAATTTTAAAATGAATCAGACTCACTACAAATGATGGCTCTTTAGTGACTTAACTCCCAAAATGCCACCCACAAGCTCCCTAACGATGATCATTCTGCTACCATAGCACCCTTAAAATGGTGTTAGATGATAAAATATGGACTATTCTTATAAACAGGTGGAATTTTTTAAATAAATTGCGCATTAAAATATATGAAATACAATAGTCTACTTAAAGAAATCAAACAATGAGGGAAAACTTCAGAATTACCTTGTATCTGTAGAGGAACATTTAAGTGAAACCGAACAACTGGTATATCATCGGCGTTTTTATCTCCAACCTAAGCAAAAGAAACTCATTAGATAAAAAGAGTATGTATGATTTTTTTCCACTAAAACATTCCATAAAAGATAAATAGATGTATTGTTAAATATAGCAATGCAGAAACAGGTGATAATGTGTTGATAACATTATCTATTAAAACAGTGATAATGCCTTAACCAATAGCAGACTAAATTCCAAATTAGTATAAAAATTCCAAAAAAAAATGTTGCTGTTACAATTCTAATAAGCTTTAAAAAAAACTAAAAAAACATTAACCCAGAAAAAAATCTTCCAATCTATATATATAAAAATGTTGTGTTGGTTTGTGTATGCGCGCATAACTCAAAAAGTTCTGCATGGATTAATCTGAAATATTGACACAACGTTGCATTTGTCTCTGGTCAGGATCTTATGTACTTTTTATTTCGACATTCTCTCTAATTTTTTTTAAATTTAATTTTTAAGTGATTTTTTGGTGTTATGACGTCATACGACGTCACGCTTCGCTCTGAATGCGAAAATTTCAACTTTATGCTTAGATTTTTCCAAATTATTGTATAACTCTTCTATGGTTATGTTTATGCATTGTCATATTTATCTATTTATTGTCCTTTGATACGTAATTGGGATTATTTTTCTAATAAATCTTTTTTTAAATAATATTCTTTCAAGAACTCAAATTTTGTTTTGCAGGTTTGGCAACAGTTGGATAGCATTATCGCGGGATGTTTACGACTTTAACTAAATTCTACATCGTGTTTTTTCTGTAATTTTAAGCTAAATTTATTTCTCTTTATTAAGCGAAAATGAAACTAACATAATTGACTTCTGTACGCTACTTATTTTTCTACCAAATAGTTTCCGTCAACCATTTACCTGAAATAAACAGACGTAGCCAAATGCCGCGATATAACATTCAATGTTTGGAAACAATATTTTGTTCCCACTTGGAGATATTTTAATGTGACGAAATTAATCGACGGAGTTTTTAATAGGAATGTTTTTTTTTTTTTAGACAACTTTTTAAACTTCATTTGATTCTTACGTATTATCGCAACAATCGCCAACTTTAATGATAACTCGCAAAGTTGGCCATTCCATTTTCGCAGATGTACGCGCGGAATTGGCAATCGTGCTTCGTTTTATACAATATGGCTAATAGGTTGCGATAATACGTAAGTACCTTTCATTTGATGTTAGTATTGAAATACAAATGTTAAAACTAAGATTTTCTGATTTTGAGTCATCAAAATATTGCACCTTATTTTGTTTTTTATTGCTTTGTAAGATTATTATCTTCTTAAACAGATTCCATTAGTAATTTGTTAAAAAAATACTGGAAGTTATTTTGGTTTGTTTTTGTCAGGGACGTAGAGCTACCGCTGTATCAATGATGCAGGGTGAGTGAGTGAGTTAATATTAACGTCGCACTGTTCAGCTACACGAGGGCTTTTGGCAACGGACCACGTAATTTTGAACCATGGTCAAGTGACATGGACGACACCTGAGCTGGCACTCCCCTCTCCTAACTACCACACCACACCAACGGGAGGACGTTTCAGCTCTCGACAGATTTAACGTGCATCGCTGCCATACACGGCAGGTCTTTAGTGGTACTGGGATCAAACTCATGACATGCCTGCCATGGTTGGATACCTTAACCACTGGGCTACCGCAGCCCCTATCAATGATACAGGAGCCCCAACGAATGTTATTACAATTCCACTTACATGGTGCTCATATCTGAAAAAGGACCACAAAGGAATTCGGATACAAGGCCCACTCAGAGCTGTTTTGTAATTTCATATGTTTTTCTTTAAACCTTCACTTTTACTGCAGTCAATCGGCTTGAGTACATAAAATTGTATTGCAGAAACTCAAACTTAGGTCATCATACTGGCCAAGCAAATGCAGTGCGAGGGATAAATGCTGATCAAATTAGAGTAAGCATCAGTGAATGAGCAAAACAGACAGAGGGCTCAAAAACATGTTGAGAAAGCAGGTTGTCATAAGATTGTAATTATTTTTTCAAATTTTACTTTCGCATTGATAAAGATAGTTCAGCTCTTTTTATGTCAATTACTGTTCGTATTGTATATCATTTTTCAATTTATTTTTAAGCGCAGAATATTTAATTTGGATAATTTTAAAATCTTCCACCTACCGTAAAATACGGCATATAACGCGCACTTTGAACACAAAAATAAGATCAAAATTTACAGGTGTGAGTTATACACTGGGTATAAAAATGAGGGCTTTAAAAATTAAAAAATAAATGAGTAAAAAAGTTAAACATCTAAATATTTCGAAATACTATTTATTTAAAAGACATGACATTCTTATTGAACTTAAAAGGTGGTAGTTCTAAAAGTATACTATTTTTGCAATTGCTTAGTTAAACACCTTGAATAAATCGCTTCTAAACATAACAGCATTGCATTTGTACATTTCAGGTTTCTTCGTAAAAAAGGGGTGCACATTATATAGCGAATATACTTAAAATTTAAAAATTGCAGCTTGAAAGTATGGGTGTGCGTTATATGCCGGACTTTACGGTATTTTATCTTTCTCCAATGAATATAAATTAAATTAATATATAATTTTTTATGGTACTTATATTTTTTCTTTAGTCGGCCATTTACATAAAATCAAAAGACATCGCCAAATACTGCAATATGCATACAATAAGGGAAGAACATTCTATGCCTGTTTGTGCACAATAATAATACTTTTTTGCACTTGGTAGTGAATTTTTCCACGAAATAGTTATTGTAGTTTTTAATAGTTGGGGCAAAATAACATTAGACTCACGAAATATCTATTTTGTGTAATTTCAAAATTTTATTTGGTGTTACTGTGAAATATAAATGGAAAAATTAAGATTTTCTGATGTATATTTTGTGTTTGTTTTAATATTTATGTATTATCGCAACCATATTGGCAACATTAGCACTTAATTGCCAATTCACCGTGTATGATGCAAACAAAATCGGGGTTGATATAGTTGCAACAGTACCCAAGAACCTTTGTTTGCAACTTTTTTTGGTGATTTTATCAAAATGATAATTTATTGTTAATAATTGGTTTTTGATAGCTTTTTATCATTTAAGTTTGTTATAGCTAGCTAGCTGTACCCAATCATGTTTTCCTGTGGCTCAGTCCAGTTAAAAAGAAAGAAAAGAGAAAGCACACATTTCTAATATCTTTAACTGCTTGCACTTGAGGTATGATTTTTTTATAAAAAAATGTGGAAATATACATTAACAAAACTTTTCTAAACAAATTTATTTCATTTGTAATTTGTTAACAGAATACTCCCAAGTTATGGGGGTTTTTTTTGTCATGGTATGAATCTAAAATTATTTGCATTGGCTCCATAGAAGAGGTGCCAAGTTTGAAAACAAATTAAATGACTCTTCTTGAGGTGAAAGGGTTAATTTTACAATGCTTATGAGTAGACATTTTGTGTTGCTTCATTGTCTGTATATGTACAGAAATTGTCTGCTGTGACTGCTTTAGAGCAGTAGTTGCCATTTTTCAACACTTAATGAACCACTTAATGTATAACTTTATAATTAGCGTTTCACTAATAGGATTGACCTCTATGTGGTGGAGCACTATAGCTATATTTACGCCTTTTTTTAATCTTCTATGCCCTGAAAATAAGCGGTAAAATCCTAGGAGAGCCCACACCCTTGGCGACAAACCAAAAAAGGCGCCAAGCCAGAACAAGATGGTGCCAAGCGAAAGCGACAATGGTGGCAAGGAAATATAGCGGGATAAGGTGGATGCATAATGAAAATATATGTAAGCAAGACAGAAATTAAACATTTGAGATAAAAAAATATAAAAACAGCACTTACTGCTGATCTTTTCCGAGTGGAGGGGACATTGTAACAACAGATTTTAAAAAAGTCTTAAAGGTCTCATCGCTAAGCGAATGATCGTGTGAACGCCGCCATATTTATTCTGTGAGGTAATAGTCGAACATAGATTCAGCGTGGCTGGCACGATTTTGAAGAAAGCGTTTTATTGCCGACCATGTTACATCATGCTAATTATTACATTTAGGACATTCATAACTCGAAGCATTCAATCCTTCCTTCATACACCATTCAATCAATTCTTTGTTACCTTTCGCATTCAACAAATTAAAAAATTCTAACGTAGATTCCCTCACACACGCAACCACCCCGGAGACCAACAACAAAATGAAATTCGAAATGCGCGCCCACAAAATACAAAAATGCTAGAAATAGTTAGGGTTGTCATATGTAGTGTTTAAAAGTAGGGTTACCAAGATGGCGCAATTATCACCAACCGAAGTAATTCGCGATAAGGGTGTGGGCTCTTCTAGGAGTGAACCAAATAAACTTCATGAAAATCAACAAACTGAAGTCTTTTGCCTACAATTTTCCAAAAAATGGTTGAGGTTACCAAAATTTGCTAACCTCATGAATTATGTTTTTTTGTTTAGTTATTTCAGTAACTAAAAGCTTTTAGTAAAGAATAATCTGTGTTCCGTAATATGTTGTTTTGTTGTTCATCTTTTTTTAAACTGAATCTTCATAAAAGTATAAATAATTTCCCAATTTTTCTGCATACCATCCAAAATCTTTCACGCATCACCAATTGGCGACTGCTGCTCTGTAACACACATCAGTAATTATTTATTAGCATCACTGTAACAAAATTGGTGCCATGTGTATCGTAGCTTAATATTTAAACAATAAAGAGATTCTAACTTTTTTTATGAGAAAAGAAATGGAGGGAAAATGTTGCAATTTGCATGGCGGTAATTTGGCTGCGGTGATGCTAATATTTAAGTATACAGATAACAAATAATTGTCCATGTGAAAAGCTGTCTGTGTCTAGATATAAGCCACTCTGTTTTTATGTGATAGGCCCTTAACTTTGTTGATAATAATTGCTAATACTAATCGAATTGTGAATTGCAAAAATACTCCCATCATTATCAACACTTTGTCGTAGTTTTCTGCTGCAAAATCCATGTTTATATTGGAATTTTCCTGGCGTATTTGATTAAAATTACCTCTCATTGCGTTGAATTTCAGCTGTGTCAATTGATGCACATTTAGTTAAATATTTCATTAGCATTTTTTATTTCTTCTTTTTCTTTTTGTTTCTGTTTTTTTTTTCATGTTTTGAAATTTTATGTTTTTGTTTTAATTTTCTTTTCTTTTTAAGTGTAGTTTTAAGTTTTTAAGAAATTTTATATGCTTTGTTTGAAATTTTTTTCTTTTTAAGTACAGTCAATTGGCTTCAGTAGATAAAAATAATGCCTTGCGAGAAATCAAACTTAAGTTGTCATACTTGCAAGGCAAAAGTACTACAATGAGTGTAATTGCACTTCAAACTGAGAAAGAATGGATATCAGCAAACAAGAAAAGAAGACAAAGAATGTCACAAACACAGGCTGAGGGCGCAGCAAAGCAACATGCAGCCAGACTTGAGGAAGCTCATTTGCGAGCACATCTGCGTCAAACATGACTTTGTGGTGAGCAATCACACAATAACAGTCAACTTGCATTCCGGTACAACCCAGTGGAAGATTCTAGATTCTGACAGCATGTGTTCTCATTTACACAATGATGGAAGTGTATCCTTATTGCAATGTCCTGGAATTTAAGGGAGAAACCAAAGGAATGTTTTGTACCACTGAAAAAATTAAACTTCCTCAACTCAGAGAACAGAGCCATTACAAATTTTGCTTGCTAGATATAATGCAGAATCAAAACATTTCCTATATGACATCAGGAAATACAATTCATGTTTCCAAGTGACATTGTTTGGATAAATGTGCATTTGTGAACACACCTCTGATTTAATAAAAATATCCATAAGCATTGTAAAACTAACCCAATTCCCTCAATGAATCCAGAGTGGAGCCATTTAAAATTTATCTTCAAACTTGAGGTCGCCACTTTAAAGACAATGTAAATAAATTTAGAGAGAGAGGTTCATAACATGACATAAGGACAAAAAATAAGCTGTAATAACTTCAAGCATTTGGTTAACAAATTATAAATATCAGTTTAGGAAAGTTTTTCGTATATATATTTATACATTTTTTTTATAAAAGATCATACATACAATGCAAATTATTTAACATACTGAAAATATGTCCTTTCTGTTAAACAAGACTGAGCCACAGCAACGCATGGCAGGGTACAGCTAGTATGATTCATAAATTTGTGAGGATGCATATAACTACAGCCAAAAACGATATAATTTTGTTGACCAAAAGTTAAGTAAACATTTTTCAAACTACAAAACATAAACTTGAAAAGTAGTAGTATTATCAGATGGAAATGGCAATACAGTGGTCTTCAAACTGTGTTCCACGGCACTCTGGGGTTCCACAAGACATTCCCAGGGTTCCACGTATCACAATAAAAAAATAGGGGGGTACTTATTTTTATGTATGAAAAATGGATTCACCATCTCTATGAAGTTTGTACAGTTACAAGAATCTAAAGCTCAAATCCTATTAATTAAAACTGAAAATTTTATTTATATATAATAACTATTTTCAACTTTTATAATACAGTAAAAGAATATTAAAATATTTTATCTTTATAAATATTTCCTACTAGATCGTGAATATTCTATAGTTTTTATACTCATTAGTTAGCACAACATCTTTCAAAACTAAATAGTTTTCTAATAGAAACTGCACCGATTGTTTTCTAATGCACCTTTTTGCATTTGTGGAAAAAAAACACACCTATAATGAAGGAGTGGAAACTATTTATCAAAATATCAAAAGACTCTATGCTAAAATCTAAATTTAAACAAGAATAGTTCCTAAATTTTAGGTTGAAAATTTATGCAAAATGCACAGAATTTTTCACAAAGCTTTAAATATTTTAATGTTAGAATTTTTTAATAATAAATTAAAAACTTTTTTTTAATTGCCTTTACATAAAGTATCTATAATATGTTAGTCTACTGTAAATATTATTTTAAGATATATTCTTCTAAGTATGTATATGGAATGGGGTTCCAGGAAAACATTTTCTAGTTCTTGGGGTTCTGTGAGTTGAAAAAGTCCCAATACATTTATTTTAATTGTAAAAAAAAAGTAATTATTAACTTCATTTCTAAAAATGCACTGATGGTAATAAAAATCACACAACACCAAGTAGTTGTGCAAGATAAACAAAATTTGGTAAGCATGTTAATACATCTGAAAGATGACTTGGATTTGTTACTTTTATATGTACTTCAATCCAGTTAAATAATGACTTTTTGAAGTTGAATAATTTAAATTCTCCATTAAAAATAAATTTTAAAGAAAGGAAACTATTTTATAGAAACTAAAAACTAACATTTTCAAGCTGCAACATACACCAGACTAGACTAGACTGATGTAAAACACAAGTATGTTTTATAAATATAAATATCGCCACCTGGTGGCAGAAATAAACATTTATGTTAATGAGTTAAACTTTCCTGCAGCCTAGACACACTGGACCTGTACCAGGAGTTATGTATGGTCTTGAGAGCACTCTTGTAGTTATGTCTACAAATTCGTCTGTCTACAAATTCGTACATCAATCTGCTGAATCAAACTGTTGTGCTGTCATTTATAAACATTATTCAAGAAGGTATTTCGCAAAAGGTTAACATGCTCCTTCATACTACTGCAGTAACCCAACATGCTCTATAGAGTGTTGATGTGTTGCCTCCAACTGCTACATTATCAGATCTATCTCCAATCGAGCACAAATTGGACATCATTGGATGGCAAATACAGAGTCAGTCACAACAAGAATTAAACAACCTCATATTGACTGACCATGTACAACAAGCATGTCTTTCAACCCCATAAACTTATATCTGATAAAACACATTGCATGCATGCATTAAAATTTCTGGCAGTTACATGGGTTATTAATATACCATCACTTTACATTTGAAAAGGCTCTTCTAGCACTTATACTAACCTATGATTTTGAAACTTTAACCAATTAAACGTGTTATCTAGACAAAAGTATAGCTGAAGTTTCATTAGTCCACAGTATTTTTTCTTGGTTCAGACATTTGAGTATCAGCTGTCAGGTGTAACTGGACATTGTCAACCATAAAAATGAAGACTGGTCCAACAGCACCTGGGAACAGACACACTTGGGGTGAAGGATTGCCTCCTTACAATAGTAATCTTTAGTTACAGAGTCTCTGTCGAAAACGTGAAGATAAGTCCACCCTAATCAACTTAATTCCTCCCCAGACAACAACTAAAGGACTAAGTATTACTCTTTCCCTGATATAACTGAGATGAAACCGTGTACCGACCTCTCTCCAAATCAATTGGTGTTGAGAATCTTTGTGCCTCTGAAACTCTTATCCATAAAAAAAACACAACTCCATTGATGAGATGTCCAGTTTTTGTGCTCCATATACTATTCTAAACGGTGTTACTGATGACCAACTTTTTAAAGGGATGCAGGGTTCAGGACCGCAGGCGAATAGGCCTCCTTTGTGAAGGTGTCTGGCTACAGTAAACCATGACACTTGTCGCCCTGTTGCTGTATACAGCAGCTGAGCAGTGGCACTTGATGACTGGTATCAGGGTATTTTCGCCTGCAGGATGATATTTCAGTCATCCATTACAGCTTTTTTTTTCCTAGGGTGCGCAAAAAACTTTCAAACACCTGTACCTATGGTTTAGCAGGCTTTCCAAGTGCGAGAAGCAACACTTTTGTTGATTCAGAAGCATTGGTTAAACAATCCCCGTCATCCAGCTTTCCAACCCTTCCGTGTGTGTGAAGTCATCCAGGTCTTTAATTTCATTTCTGTTCTTTTATTTTTAATCTTGAGCATCTGCCGACCATACGCGTTTTGCATACGATCGCGTAGCCTATGACGGTTTGTTCCTGACATTTGCATACATTACACCTTTTTACTGAATTGAGTGTTCATTATACTGATCACAATATATATATAACAACTTTTTCCAATTCTGCTTAAATTTTTACATTGTTGCTAAGTCTGGTGATTGAGTAAATATTAATGTCGCACTATTCAGTTAATCGAGGGGTTTTGGCGACAGACCACGTAATTTTGAGCCATGGTTAAGTGATAAGAAAGGCACCTGAGCTGCGCCTCCTTTTAACTTCCCCACGAATGGGAGGACGTTTGAGCATTGACATATTTAACATATATCGGCTCCCTCTGCACGGCAGGTCTTCAGCGATACTAGGTTTGAACTCATCACATGCCAGCCAAAAGTCCGTTACCTTAACAACTAGGCGACCACAGCTACAAGTCTGGTGAATTGACGGAATATAGAAGCCCTTTAGAACCAGGTTTGGCAAAAAACTGAAAGGTGTTTAGATACACTACCATCCAGAAGTTATCATTGTCTACATCTGAGGCAGTTTATGACAAATGGACTTCCTCGAAAGACATAAAACATCTAAATTCACTGCTTTGTCCTCAGGAATAAAAGCTGAATAAACAATTTCATCAGAATTAAAAAATACTTCAATCACAACTTTTCTTTTGCTGCAATCCTAGGCGTTTTTTGAAACGCTAGTACCACTATTGATTTGGACATCGCAGAATCACCTTAAACCATCCTCTGTATCTCTTAAGTTTTCAAAGGTTTCTTACCCCAAAGCTGATCAAACTTAATGTTGTAGTGCTTCTCTTAAAAAGTAAAGTTTCTTACAAGGAAAGTATACTTGAAAATAAACAGATAAAAAACCACCACATTTTAAATTTCAACAATAAAATCTATAGACAACATATGTATACCCTTTAGTCACTAATAAAAATCACCTTTTTTTTTTATGCACATACATAATACCTGGGACTTTTACCAAAATTAAAAGTTAATTATTTTTTGAGCATTTAGTTTTTGAATAAATTTCTACAAGGAGAGCAGCTCTTTAGCTTTTTAAAGTAATGAATATAGATATAAAGGTACAAAAACAATAAAAAATTTTCAACTGAGCATTTTTTGATTGCTGGTATACTTAAAAGATCTATATGCAAACCATAACATATAATTTATCAAAAGCTTTAAAAAACTAAAAGTAAAGGCAAACCATTTTAATTCAAAAAGAAGTTCATTAAACATGATAAACTAATGATAAGCACTTAAATTTGATTTGTAAGAGCTAAGGAATAGTTAATGAAGCCAATTTATTTTGAAAATGTATGCATAACATCACCAAAAAAGAAGCTAGTCATACACTGAATATTCTTGCAGAATATTAATGATGTAATTTATATTATGCATTTAAGGAACAGTTACTACCATCAAAAATTATATAAACTCAAAATTGTTTTGAGAAATTTTTAAGGTCTTTTTATTTAAGATCTCTGAATTACTCGACCTCTCACCATTCTTAAGACCTTGTATATACTAAATCTGATACTTGAAATTTAATAAACAGTTTATTTTTAGTTTCCTACGTTATAAACTAGCAAGGGAAAAATCTTATTGGATACTAAATGAAAGATAGTGCTTTAAAAATCTGCACTAATCGCCTCAAATACAATAACATTTCAACAGTATTAAATTCATACATACACAAAAACATCTATTATAGAGCATATCTTTTAAAAACATAGGTAATTTTTTAACATTTGAAATTAAAATTTTACAGGATCAAATTAAAAAAAAATTTACCTTTTATAAAATCAGATAACTTTTTATAAAATTTAGGACAAATATTCTAAAATATACAACAGAAACTATGTATGTATATATATATATATATTAAACCTAATTTAAAATTAATATTATTGAAATTGATGGTATGTATTTAAAATATACCTAACAATTCTAATCATAATTCTAAGCAAAATCAATAATTTGGGCCACAATATAACTAGCTAATTGTCAACATAAATGACAAAATACATCAAATTTTGGGTGTGAAACAGAAGGGGAACTTAAAAAAAGCAAATAAACTAAAAATTTATTTAAAGAATATAATACTTTTTGATATACTAAAAAATATAATACATACTTTGTCATTACTCTTCAAATAATGCGGGTTATTTGCTTGCTCAAACATTCTAGCTTCTTTCCTCTACAAATTAAAAAAAAGGTTGTTCAATTAAAACCTATTAATAACTAATTATATTATAACAAATTATTATTCCTAGGTCAAAATAATACATTATATGAAAAACTTGTAGATTTTAAAAAGATTCCTTAAAAATTATGTATAATTTCTGTACAAAAATCTAAAAATACTGATAGTTATCTGAGAGGTAAACTTTTTGGTAATTGAACAACCCTTATTGCAACCACTTGTAAATTCCCTCCCCCCAAAAAAAAAAATCATTAACAAAGTAAAAAGTTTTGTCTTACATGCATACAAATTGGTGCATTTATGTTTTAATTATAATCTTTGTGTGATTTACTTTTTAAAAATTATAAGATTTAAATAGATTGATTCTTAGTCATGTAAAATTTTAATAGCTGAGTACATATAAAAATCTGCATATGGTAAAAGGTAATTTGATTTACATCCCATTCCAAAGCAATGTGAGGGTTATTGGTAATGGACCTCGTAAGTCTGAACCTCACTCAAGTGACAAGGATGACTGAGCTGGCAACCCCCTCCCCAAACTTCCACACCACGACAAGTGCAGGAATCTAAGCTTCAACAGATTAAACATGCATCACACCTTATATACACGACATGTCTTCAGTGGTATTAGGACTGAAACCCACAACTCAACAATACTTGCCATGAGCTCACAACCATGACTACTCAGGTATTGTGGGTAAGCCCTTAATTTGAACCAAATGCCATTTCCAATTCCAAATATATGGATTACGTAATTCAAAAAATGCTACATTTCTTTTCATGGAATGAGAATTTGAACATATGTGCTTTTAAAGAAAAATGTTGTAGTCTTGAAGAATTTTGGCACATTTTCTTCAGTTAAAACCAGATTTCAAAACCTCAGTTCCTGAAATTTACCTTAAGAAAAAGGTAGAGAGGAAGGTAAAAAAAAATATTTAAAAAAAATAGAAACATAGAAAACAAACGTGAATGTAAATGGCTATACCATCTGTCAAAATAGGTGGAAATCAAGTATGTAGTTGACATGAAACAATGGTGTTAAGTCATCGAAATTCGATACAAACTTCTTAGACAATTCTTAACCTTTTAATAATGGTAATATACACAAAGTAGCGATATTTTTCAATAAAATTTTCTAAAATCATCTAAATTATTTAACCTCCATTTAAATTATTATGAACAACTATTTGTCAAGAGTAAGTTTTAAAAATGTGTAGTTCATTTCAATTTATAAAGTTCCAGCTTTATACAAAGTGCACCTACAGCTTTAAACTTAAATTTTTAATTTTTGAGTATATTCACAGTATAATAGGTATCCTTTCTCCACGAATAAACTTGAAATGTACAAGTGTAATACTCTTTGTTCCTTTTATATCTATATAGTGGATATTAAGAGCAACGAATGAAAATAAACCTGTTACAATTAAAAAGTATTTTAAAATTATGTAATGTAGCATGCCTAACAATCTAGATGGAATGGAAGATGATTATAACAATGTGGTGAAAAGATGAAACAAAATACAGGGATAATAATACAATAAGATATATGAGAGGAAGAATATCACAAACTTTTCAGGTTATAAAATAATATTATGAAATTTCGATAAGGTATATTTCGTTTCTTTTCAATAAGAAGTACTGATAATTATAAGCAGAAATTACTTTTCAATACTCATTTTTTTCTTTTTTTTCTCAAGCTATAATTTTTACATCTAGAATATAACATACACCCAAAAATTTTGATCTTACTCTTTTTTTTAAAAGTGTACTTTATACACCAGATTATATGGTACATTATAATCTAATATAATCCACATAAATCTAATAAAACTGAGACCAACTTCTTTGTGTGTATTTAGAAATTAATCTCTCTATTCCATAATATACTAAGAAACTGAATTTAAAGAGCGGTTTAAGGGGATTTTCATGGAAATGAAGAGCCTGACTTGTACTCAAACTGAAGCATTGCAATTTCATTTACGTACAATGGTCTTTTTATTATAAATTTAACACTATTGAACACTTTACAAAGAGTACTGCACAACACCATGATGAATAAATAAAATTTTAAAAAATTAAGATCAATTTTAATTACATGTGATGCTTCTGAGGTTGTAACTGCACTTGTGAAATTGCATCCCTTATGTATAAACCATGTATTAAGTATGTGGCGCCATCGTTATTGTACCTCAATTGTTTTAATATATATTGCTCATGCTGGATGTCAAATTTAATAATTACCACTATTTTAATCTTACTGTTTTCCTTATATGTTTGTGTTAATAAATTTAACCATGCTTGTCTGACTTGGTTCTGTATTGTAACTAAGTATGTGGATTAGCTTTCCCCCACATTTGGTGACCCTGGATTAGCCTGCTGTTGCTGGACTGATCCCGGATATAGCTGCCTGGTTTTTTGCCGCTGTTGGAGTACTAACGGATGTCTCGGCCTGCCTCTACTCTCCTGCTGTGCTGATGTTGCTAAATACTTGTTGCAGCTGCTGTCTGATCTCCTGGTGTCTTTTGCTGTGCTGATGTCTCCACTCGTTGCAGCTGTCACCTGACTTTCCTCTTCTCCTGGTATTGTCAAGTATTTTTCCTGGAATCTCTTGCGTTATTCTTCTCGTGCGGCGCTCCAGAATCTTTCTTTTGGACCATCATCATAACTTAATCATGAGTGAAGCAGATGATTTGATAAGCAAAATTCAAGAGTTACAAGGAATAATTGAGCAACAAAATCAACGGTTGCAACAGTTATCTTCTATTACTAATGAAAGCAACTGGATAGAGCAACCTCAAGTTTATCGAGTTTCTCCCAAATTACCGCCCTTTTGGGCCGGTAAGCCAATTGTATGGTTCGCTCAAGCTGAATCCCAATTTGCACTGGCACACATAACTTCGGATGCCACTAAATTCCATTATATCGTAGCCAACTTGGACAGTAGATATGCTGCTGAAAAGTTTACGATATTATCATCAACCCCCAACTACAGGGATGTACGAAAAATTAAAGAACCAACTTATCAACTGCCTTTCACTCTCCGAAGAGCAGCGAGTACGAAAACTTTTGGGACATGAAGAACTTGGTGATTGTAAACCTTCCCAGTTCCTTAGACATCTTCGCTCATTGGCAGGTGCCATCGAGATAAAACCTACACTCCTTTGTTCCTTGTTGCTGCAATGTCTACCTCTACACGTCCAAGCCATTCTCCAAGGACAATCAACTCTCAAACCAGACCAAATGGCAGATAGAATCATGGAAGTTCCCCTTCTAACATCTATGCCCTCTGTGAGCTCTATTGATCCCACAGTTACTTCAGCATCTCCCAGAGTTTTGGTGACATTAGAACCACTGGCGGAGAAGGTGGAGGACCTTGCTAAATAGGTGAAGCTCCTGCAAACACGTTCCAATTCAAGAGCTTTGAGTAATTCATTCCGCCGCAGGTTCAGTGGCAGTCCTCACCGTATTCTTACCTCTCAAAGTACTGCAGATTCAGGAATGTGTCGCTATCATCGACGTTTTCAGGAAAAAGCTAGGACCTGCATAAAACCTTGTAATTTTTCGGAAAACTCTCCCGGCAGCCAGTAATGGCGACTACTAGTTGCCATATTGGAAGCAGTCGTCTTCTAATTACCAACCAGCTGTCCAAGAAACAATTTCTAGTTGACACAGGCTCGGACCTCTGTGTTTTTCCATGTTCTTTTCCACCTCTACGAAAACCGGATCCAAATTTCCAGCTGAAGGCAGCCAATAATTCTATTAAAACCTATGGATTTCTGACATTACCTTTAGACCTCGGACTTCGTAGGCACTTCTCCTGGCGATTTGTAATTGCTGATGTTCCTTTGCCTATAATTGGATGATACTTTCTAGCTCACTTTGGACTTTTACCGGACTGCAAATATAAACTTCTTTTGGATAGAATAACGAGTTTATTCTTCACAGGACAATCCACAGGTCATTCTATGTTGAGTATTAAAATCACTTCAGGCGAATCTACTCCATATGACCATATTTTAAAAGAGTATCCAACCCTCACACGCCCTGCAGGCACACTTCGCAATGTGACGATTACAGGGCTCTTAATGCTCGTACAATCCCCGATCGTTACCCTGTCCGTCATATTTATGACGACTCGCATCGTCTACAGGGCTGCAAAATTTTCTGTCATTGACTTGGTCAAGGCTTACACTCAAGTTCCTGTTAACGAAGAAGACATACCCAAGACGGCAATAACAACTCCCTTCGGGCTTTTCGAGTTCCCATTTATGAGTTTCGGCTTGCAAAATGCTGGACAAACTTTCCAAAGATTCATGCAGGGCATGGCCTTGATATTTGCTTTGCATATATCGACGATATACTTGTTTTCTCTGCAAATAAGGACGAGCGCAGGCAACACCTTCACATCTTATTTCAACATCTTTACGATCACGGTCTTCTGGTGAATGTTTCCAAAAGTTGCTTAGGCAAAACAAGTGTGACATTTCTCGGGTATGAAGTCTCTTCTGAAGGAACTCGCCCACTTCCAGATGGTATAGCGGATCTCCAAAATTTCCCTGTGCCTAAAACTGCACATGATTTAAGACGTTTTCTAGGCATGGTAAACTTTTACTGTCGTTTTTTGCCGTCTGCTGCGAAGTATAAGTCTTCTCTTAATGATGCTCTTTCAGGGCTTCAAGGAGCCCAACCTGTGACATGGACTTCTGAACTTGATACAGCTTTCTCAAATTGCAAAGAAGCCTTGTCAGAAGTAACACTTTTAATGCATCCTGCCCCTGATGTGCCTTTAGGACTTTTTATGGATGCTTCTGCTCACCACGTTGGAGCAGCACTGATGCAACGTGTCGATGGTAATTGGAAGCTGCTAGCTTTCTTTAAAAAAAAACTCACTACTGCTCAATCACAGTGGTCAGCTTATTACAGAGAACTTTTTGCCATCTACAGTGTTGTCCAACACTGCCGCCATGTTTTGGAAGCTCAGCACTGCACAATTTATACAGACCACAAGCCTATCACCTACACTTTCCTTCAGCACTGTGAAAGCTGCCACCTGTACAACTCAATCAACTATCATTTATTGGACTGTTTACAACAGACATCCAGCACATCAGAGACGCTGAAAACGTGGTAGCTGACGCTTTCTCTTGTATCTTACATTGCACCACCTCCTGTGGATCTTAAGGCAACTACAGAAGATCAAAAAGGCAACACGGGAGCTATTACACTTGCAGACAAGTGACAACTCTTTAAAAATGAAAAAAAAAAAATCGAAGTTCCTGGTTCCGATGTGGCACTCATATGCGACACTTCTATGCCAAAACCCAACCCTTTTGTTCCCGCTTCTGAACGACACCAAGTTTTTAATGCATTGCATAGGTTAAGCCATCCGGGATCACGTGCTACTGCCTGTTTGATTTCCACCCGTTTTGTTTGGCCTAGAGTTCAAAGTGACTACCGCGCCTGGGCTCAAGCTCCAATTTGAGTCACAACTTTTAAAACATCTCGGCATGTTCACGGCATTTAAGCGTTCTCATACAACTAGCTATCACCCATGCTCAAACAGAATGATTGAACATGTTCATTGACAGCTCAAGGCCTCTTTGATGTGCCATACCAACTTGTCTTGGTTGAAGCTCTTCCAGTAGTGCTACTTGGCATTTGCAGTGTCTTCAAGGAGGACCTTCAATCATCATCCACAGAGCTGGTTTATGGTGAACCCTTATGTCTACCGGGGGAATTTAGTTCTCCTCTTCCTGCTGAGATGCAGTCAATCAGCACCTCTGATTTTGTTGACAGTCTTAGGACACACATAAGTAGGCTCCACCCTGTTCCTGCTTCTTATCATGCACATGGTACACCATTTGTTTTCAAAGATCTGGAAACTTGTACCAATGCTATGCTTCAAGATGATTCCATTCGTGGCTCCTTACAACCTCCATATTCAGGACCTTATCACATTTTGCAACGTATTGGAAAGGTTTTGTGTTTTCACACCAACGTAGATCGCATAAAGCCTGCCTATGTCCTTGCCGATGATCCTCCCAGTTCTGGACCCTCTCTTCCGACACCTGGTTCTGCGAAACCCACTGTAACTACTTGTTCGAGCCTAAACTCTATTTTTCTCCCCAGGAGGTTATGTGGCACCATCGCTATTATTTAATTATTACTTGCAAGTAGCACCGCCACATTATAGACTCTGCTATTATATCTCAATTCTTTTAATATATATTGCTCATGCTGGATGTCAAATTTAATAATTACCACTATTTTAATCTTACTGTTTTGTTTATATGTTTGTGTTAATAAACCTAACCATGCTTGTCTGACTTGGTTGTGTATTGTAACTAAGTATGTGGATTAGCTTTCCCTCACAACTAGCTAAATATATAAGCATGTTTCAAAAGACAATTTAGAAATGACATCAATTCCAAAAAAAGTACACAAACAGATCAAATAAATTGCATATTCAATGTATAAGCTCTTAAAAATTAGTAGCTTCAGCCATTTAGAGGCATTGCAATTGCTACTTAATGTTCTTTAGATCATGGTGAAATTATTCCATGTAACTCAAGAACTACTGTAAAAAGGAAAATTTATCTTTCCAGCATAGACATCTATTTTAATTAAAAAAATACTATACTGAGTGTTTTCAAACATTACTCTCCAAGTATGTAGTTGGTATGCATGATAGCACTTCCAAAGCCACTGGGATGTGATTTATGTCAAACTAGCTGGAGTACCCTTTATTCTTACAGGTGAATTTTAAAAATAGAACAATCTCTCCAGATAGTTTGCATATTTTTTAATAATTGTTCAATTTGCAAAAAATGCACAAGACAACATTTCCAAGAATTTAAAATATTTTTTAGTGATACTCTTTAATAATCTGAACATACAAAGAATAATTCTGCCATGAAAGCAAAACAAAGATTTCCCAACAAATTATGACATTGTCTAATTAAATACATGCCCAAGTTTGCCACCTTCAGCATTCAGAAAGAATAGTAAAAATTTATACAAGAATTTACAAGGTTAAATGTTTATTCTATGACATTTGGATTTATGTTTTTCGATATTATGGGCAATTTTATTATTATTTTTTAATTCAATAATTGACATGTTTTAGTATCAGTTTTAAAACTTTGCCCAAAATTGGCTAATTAGTTTAACATAATCCTTAAATGTTAGTTCTTTAAAAAATAAGATTTTTCAAGACAGTGAAAGAACTATAATTCTACAGCATTTTGAACTGATTTGCTTATGAGCTAGGTAGAAAAATATACTAAATATGCCATATTAACCAAATCTCCAAAAGTCCAAATGCTATTTCAAACACAAAATAGACCTAGCTCTGATGAAACTCTACTAAAAGTATTTCCAAGTAAAACCCTTGTCTAGTCTACCCCTAAAGCAACAGTGGGAGGAAAAATTTACCAAACTGCTTTGTTTCAAATTCTATTCAATACAAAAACATTAATACACCAATTTAGCAATGGGTTTTAGTCAAGAGGTCTGCTAACTCATTTCTGCAAAGAGCACAATCAGATAACATTCACTGGAAAGCAACCTTTTTCTGAATTCTGCTCAGTAGCTCCATGCAGCTCTGGACTCTGAAACTTTGTTTTTCTAGGTTACTTGCCAGGACCCGAAGGGCCGAACTTGAGTCCGATAAAATAGATAATATTAGTAAACCTAGAAAAAGAGCTCTATCAATACTCTAACATGCTTCCAAAAATATATTCTAAAAAATTGAAGATCTAGAGTAAATGCATTCCAATGTGAGCTTTAGTAAAGTTTCATCTGTGCCTAACGGTATTCCTAAGTGAGCTCCAATGGAAGTAAAGTTAAAAGTAGTAATAATCAAGCAGTAGCCCTAACTAGGATTGTAAATTACTTCTGACTTGGCAACATTGGAAATGTCAGCAGAGTACAAAGTCTAGCCTAGATTAGTTCCAGTGCCATTTTAATGCAGATAAAACATCTCAATAATGATTTAAACGTTTCAACCATATGAATACAGGAGCTCCAATTTATCAAAATTTTAGAAGACCCTTCATCAATCCAGTAGAATTTGTCTTTTTTAATTCCAGAATTGGCTATAGGTATTAAAGTCACCACAAAGAATTGTTTTAAATGAGACAGATGGATTTACTTAGATTCATTTGTTGAAAAATTAACTTTCTAAAGATTATTTATTTTAAAAACAGTCAATATATCTCAAAAAAAAATAAATGTAAATATAAATCAATATAATGATAGGTAAAATATGTACCTATCTGTAGAAAACTATGTGAAGAATAATTTGTTGCATTCAGAGATCGACACGATGATGTCATTGCCACAGCTTTGAAGAATAACTATTGAATAATCTATTAAAGATGCAAAACATCGTGACCAATAGTTTCAGCATACCAAATTTCATGTTTATGGGTTTTCCCTTTTTATATTACAGCATAGAAACAAACACACAAACACTTTTTCTTCCTTTTTTATTGATGAACTATTACTATTAATGACCACACAGCAGTAATTGAAGTAGAACACATGAGATAAGAGAAACTGATGAGCAACATGTTATTCCTAAGAATTCAACGTAACATAAATGTTAATACTTACAAACAAAATCATTTGAAATAAAAAGGTTTCAAATAAAAGCTTAATTTGAAGAAACAACATTTCTCAAATAAATACTAATTGAAAAATGCAGAAATCATGATCATTTATCATTATTATTCAATATTTGGAGAGAAATAGTGTATCAACCTCTAAAATTAGTACATTTTTATTAACCTGAGAGTCTTGTTACACAAGATAGTACTTACACATTTAGTACAAAAAAAATTATAAGCCACACAAAAAATTTACCTTAAGCAGTTCTTCTTCAGTTGGTTCATAACTTTTAGAGGATTTAGTCTTTTCAGTCACTCTACAAAAAAGAAAAAAAAAAAAAAAAAAAAAAAAAAAAAGATAATCTTTAGAAAAAAGTAAAAAAAAAAAAAAAAAACGTGAAAATTTCTATTTGGAAAAGAAAAACCCTTTAATTTTGACCACTGTATCATAAAGTAGATAATTATCCAGGAGCTATTTTTACTAACAAATAATAAAAATGTTATTTAAAAATTATCAAAAAGAACTTAATTTTTCATCATAAAGCAAACATACTCTTTAAATATGCAACATCTTAACATCTCTAAGGCTCACTTAAAATAAAGAACTAACCAAAAAAAGTACAAAAAAGAACACGAAATTCAATATACTAACTGTTTATCATATTTTGAGAAAGTATCCCCACTGCCTTCTTCAGATGAGGCTTCTGAAGGCGGTTCATTAATCCAAGCATCTAAATCTAAACTACAGTCAAAAATAATAAAATCATTCAGAAAATAAAAAGTAATTGTTCATAATATATAACAATAACTTTCTCCTATTTCACTCTAAACATAACAGAAATATATATTTTTTATGCAATATGGAAGCTACATTACTTACTGTATATTCTGCAACATAATGTGAGCATTTTTAATTAAAAAGTAACATCAAAAGTTAAAAGTGAACATTATATATGCACCTGATAATATGAATATAAAAAATAAATTTCCACACCTAACTAAAAGCAGTTTATTTAAAAGAAATGACATAGCTTATGAACTTTTGCTTTTTCCTTGGAGAACTAAATTATTCCATGCCATAAAACGACTACACCAACCCAAGGTTGCTTTAAAGTTTTAATTTTCATTTCTACTCACACAAAAATATAACCTCAGGCATATAAACATATGCTGTTTCTTGTTATGGTTAATCCATTTTGACGATTTTCTTTTTTTTTTGCGACACTTTAATACAATAGGCAATTTCATTACTCTTTTACAGAAAGCACATCTTTTGACATTTTAGTTATTCCGATATCCTTTTTCTTAAACCTGCATACAGAGGATTCATCAAATATCTTTGCAACACCCAATTTCTGTTTCTTTTTGCATAATCTGAGTAATGACTGCATTTGAAACAAGTACTGGTTTTTTTCTTTAGATGAATCTCATATTCAATAGTAAAAAGAACACTAGATCACTTGTATTTTAACAAAAAGTAAATACTATAACCTTCAATGTTCACTTAAAAATGGTTTCAAATGGCTGGAGAAAAAAAAATCCGACTGCTAATTCCACGAATTAATTAACGTCAGAAGTGCGTTCTTATTCTAAATTGTGTACCTCTTATCAAAAATCTGGAATAACATTCTTATGTATAACTGTAATAAATACAACCTACCCAGTTTACAGAATTATTAACTACTCCTTCAAGCATTTCCACCTATGTATATTGTTCCCATTATTACTTGTCAATTCAGAAAAAAAGCCAAGGAAAATCTTTTGCATAAATGACTTCAAAAGTTAAGAGAATTGTAAAAGTATAATTCAGATTTCTTAATAAAGAAACAGATATAAATTATACATTGGAATATACAGTGTTTAAATTGAACTTCATCATGCCATTTATAGTACATGAATAAAAATTAATTCAAACTAATTTTGATGTAACTTAAATATATATATTTAATAATATTTTCCACAGAAGAAAATTTTTTGAAAAACGATGAATTTTTAACATATAAAATTTTTCCTGAGTTGCAAAACACATCCTCTTAAAATTGTAATAATCAATTAAAAAACATATCGTACAGTACTTTTTGAAATTAATTATTTATAGATTAATCACTTTTGAACTAATTGATCAGTTTGTGATGAAAAATATATACCCTTCTGGAATTGGTACTTTTTTCTGAGCTTTTGGTGCAACTGGGTTTAACTCTCCAGCAAATAAGGAAAGAAGTTCAGGGGCAACTTTATCCCCTTTTCCTTGGAGTTTGATAATTTGTTTCACTAAATGAAGAATGCAACATGCCTACAAGAAATAATAAGTTTATTTAAAAGGTATTAAATAGTCTACATTAAAAAATTGGAAGTTTTATAAACGTTAATGTTATAGTAATTATCTATAAAAACAAATTTGATACAATGCTTCACTTTTCCTAAATTGACTTCATTGTCAAGAAATTTAACTGAAAGATTAACACAAGATTTACATAAACATTACAATGCAACAGCTAAACAAATGTGAAATAAAAATAAATTACCCAAGCATATGTAATTCCACATTTACACCTCTACAAATTTTTTACATTAAAATCAATCAGAATTTCAATTAATCAGCTGAACTGCTTCTAAAATGAACAAAATTTTTACTGATATACTATCCCTTTAACTTAAAACCCTGGACAATAAAATATAGTACCACAAAAAATTCTTCTAAATAAAAAATGTGACTCATAATACAAAAACTAGAATTTGTTTGTATATTATAAAAAAACATACAAAAATCTCCCAAAAATAGCAAAAAGAAATTCAGAAATAAAAATGGAACTATACTTACTCTTTCCTGAACTTCTAAATCTGCACTTTGCACAAACATTGGCATTTTATCAAGCAATAAATTAGAAGCTGCAGATGCACTTTCATTATCACCTTCCGATTCACAAAGTTCAATAACACGAGCATATAACTTTGCAGCATTTTGTACTAAAATACTTTGTATATGAGAAGGAAGGAACATCACTTTTGGATCCATCATTGCTTCCAATGTACACAATGGGGAACTGAGCATTCTGTGAAAATAAATGAATAAGATTGTAACTTTAATTCATCAAGAGTAATTTTCAACATGAAAACAACATGTTTAATGAAATAATTTTAAAAAAATTAGTTTTAAAAGTATAAAGTAGTTAAAAGTTAAACTGGAGGCGAAATTCCCATATGCTTGAATGGTCTCAATCCAGTAGTTCTGCAAAAACTAACGCTAAACAACATCTTTTTTTAAACTGAAGGTTGATATTGTACGACCCATGCTTCAAGACATACAAAATACAAAAATTCTATCAATATTACTGGAGACATTAAAATTATGACGAAAAATACGTTTGCCACCTTAATTTTTAACATGAGTATAAAAATGGACTTTAAGTAATGTATTGAAACGTACAATTAAAAACCAACAGAGAGATATCACAGCAAAATGTATATAGCAGATAACGCAAAGATCAAAGGATTAAACTTATAGCCTCTTGTGACATGTGGATGATGAAAAAATCAGTAGTTAGTGTAGCCGCCATTGTTGACTATAACCACTGTCACATGCCTCTGCATAGAATCAAAGAGGCTTTGTATATTTTCCCCAAAGTTGATCTGGTGTAGCAGCTGGTGGTGTACTACGGGGGTCAGTCATTGTGCAAGCATGGATTACACGTTTTCAATTGGCGATAGAATGGGACAACAAGCAGGCCAAGGAAGCAATTCAATCTCATGGGTAAAAAACCGTTGTACATTGCGCGTCATGTGTGGTTGCGCATTATCCTGTTGAAATATGGCTGATGACAAGCGATAAATGTATGGGAGGACCACGAGCTCGAACACCTCAGAGATGTAATGCTGGCTGTTCAGTATGCATACTAAAGGGGTACACACAACAGTGAAATCCAATACCACCTACAACCATAATACCGGGCGCAGGACCAGTGTGACCATGCATAGCGCAACAGATAAGCAGCTTCTCACCATGGTGTCTCCAAACTCGAATCCAACCATCGTGATGTTGCAGACGCGGGATTCGTCAGTAAACACAAGTTGTTCCATTCCATTGTTCACGTCTGCCATCCCTCGCACCATTGGCGGCGCAAACGCCTGCGGTTTCTAGACAAGGGTAAACAAAGCAATGGATGCATTGCAGACATTCCACTCTGCTGCAAACGGCATCAAATGGTACGATCGGACACTGAATGATGCGTTACAGACAATCTATTGTGCTATGGACCATGATGTGGCTGCATGATCCATCACTGCCATGTGCACAATCCGCCTGTCATCAAGGTCAGTGGGGCCCTGAGATGGGTACAATCGGCCAGTCAGTTAGTCGTTTCCTCCTGCATCCAGCAATGACAGATTAGCACATCATCACAATTGCTTAGTTTCATCCAACAAGTTGACCAATTTCTCTGAACATAATCCACAATTCCTATAGGCTACTGTTCTACCTCAATCAAATTCAGAGACTTGGTCAAAAGACACTCGATATCTTCAACAAGGTATAGGTAAACAGCTCACGCAAAAAAAAAAAACAATTTCTGTACTTCAAATAGCTAATCTGTTCCCTCTAATATAGCACTTGCGAGTGGTGCTAAGGTGACCCATGATGTGCGTCTGTGCTATAATGCTAATGATTTGCATATTCCATCACCGCCAATGCATGATGTAAATTTCAAATAGTTTGCATGTTTCCTTCAGTGTGTTCCATTTTGTGTGGCCAGCAGTGTATATAGAGTGATTTACTTTTTTTTACAATGAAAAACATCGTTTGAAAATTGTTTAATGATTTCATAGGATTATGGGCCATTAAAGGTATTAAGTAGAATATTTTTGCAAAATAAACAAGAGAAAACAATATTTTAAACATCACTGTAAATGTTTTAAAAGAACAGTAAATTACAACATTATAGATTAATTTATTCCAAAAGCGTATTTGTGTTCAATCACTTTTAGAAAGCTCACTTCAGCTACTAGTTTGTACTTACAGTAAAAAAGTGAATGAGAACCAATATTTTAAAAAACAAATTATATTAAATTTTAGCATATATAATAAATTGTAGTATAATTGTATATAATAATTGTAATTATAATAAAATGTAGATTGCAAGCAAAAAATTTTGGACTTTTTCTTTGTTAAATTTCAACTGCACGCCTTTTCTAACAAAATACCGAATGTCTGATTACTTTCAGCAACTACTGTAAATGCTGTACATATAAGTTTAAAATCAATAGATATAATACTTTAGTGAAACTTATGTGATATAATACTTATGTGTAATCAGTTCTCTGAAAAGATAATGTGATAGTATCACTTCTGTCCAAAGTAGTAGTGATAATACTTTAATTACTTATTTTTTATTATTATTAAGGATACATAAGCTCATAATTTTATTTCAATGTTTTTCATTAGACAAGGACAAATCACACATATCTTATGACCACCACCTAACTCGGACATAAAAAGCAGAACCAATGGAATGCAGCACATGGCACAGCATGCTTGAATTGAATGTTACCTTGGAACATATTCTTCTCTGCTGTGATGAGTAAAAAGTGTAATTTATCTGATTTGTAAGAGATGAGGATTATAAGCTTTCATGTTTATGGAGAAATTATTTTGTAAACTAAACAATTTGTGAATTATCAGCAGCATGCTGTTGTAATGAAAGTATATCCTGGCTGTAGTAACCATTGCAAACCAGCACCATTGAAAATAAACAGCTTCAAATTGGTAGTGCCCTTGACATGAGAGGTAAACTTCAGCAGCGAGAGTTGAAGGACTGACCTACACAATACAGACAATATGTTAAATGGACTAGGGAATTTTTAGACAAGAATCTTAAATGATAGTACAATGATCATGTTAAGCGTAAACACGTTCTAAACAGACAGTTGCTGCACCAATGCTTATAAAGTAGCATCTGCAAAAATGTCTTCAATTTGCATAACAATACCATAACTGAATTGATACTGCTGGGCAAAGGGTTGTCTTCTTGAATGAGTCCTTTACTTTCACTCTATCCTTATTCATCAAACAGATGAGATACATCTAAGAATTATTTTTGTTTTTTAATCATAAGGTAGACTTACATATGACCTCCATCAGTCTAGGGGGTGCAGCCCAACACACAATTCAGAACACAATTGAAGTTTCAATGATTTTTAATAGTAATCGCTTCTGCTATGTCGCTGAATCCACAACAAGAGACCAAATGACCTCTGCACATGTCTGTAGCATTACATCAAGGGTAAGCCAAGAAATCTATTAAACTGAATAACTACAAGTGTTTTATGAGGAAGTCATGTTCACATGTCACATCTGAGTACGTCTCCACAACCAATGTTGAAAGAACACAATATGATAGTAGAAGTGTTAAAGTGTAGGGAATGCTTTCATAAGATTAAAACGTGGGTTCTCTTGTATTAGTAGAAAAAGTTCATTCAACAAATTAAATTATATATTCATTGCTGCACAAATCCTGTACACCCATATACATTGACTGTGTGTTTCCTCAGAAGGTTGATTTCATAATAGGACATTGCTACATTGTCTGGAACTGGTTGATGGAGCAATATGAGGGGACTTCCAAGTAGACCACATGCCATTGAATTCACTGGATCTGGATACAATAGAAAATCTTTGGGATCATTGATCATCATATCCTCAGAATGAACGTTCCCTTCCACTCAGAAGTATTGCAGTCATCTTAGTTCAAGATCTACCTTCTACAACAATTTAGATACATTATCTTGCTCTCCAGCAGCCATCTTTACCTCAAAATGCAGTTTTTTATATTAACAAGAGGTCATAATGTGACTTGATCCTGCATTACGTTGGCTAATCCCTTTTTATAAGTTCATATATGTTAATAAAAGACAACTACAATCCTTAAGTTATTTTTAAAAATATATTTGAATTAAATTTAGATTAATTTTAAAGCAACATTTTCAAACATTTTTACCTCAAGTTCAAGACTTTTCTACTTAAAATATAAATCCTTTCTTTATTAATAATATTGGCCACTTAAACATGATTCTTGAAGAAAAAAATAGTAACAAATGAATATAAATACTATTTTAATTAAACGTGGTATTTATACTTATATTTATATATATGTACAATTTTCAAAAACAGAATTCTCATTCATAGAATGAAGAAATCCATACAAACTATTTAAAAATTAGTAATGTAAAAATCAGTAAATTTAAGATTAATGAATTTTTATCATAAAATAAGAGAACAAAGATATATCAAAATTAATTTCCATTATTATAAATATTTTTTAGAGGAACTACTCAAGAGTAATACATACTCAGAAAATTCACCACATATCCATGCTGCAGCATACAATACTTCAGATATGCTATTTCTGTCAGAATTTCCTTGAAGAAGTTGAGCATTTTTTAAGAGAACAGCCTAAAAAATGTTCAAAACCAGGATTAAATGCATTTAAAAACCACATCACCAAGTTTAAACTTTTAAGATTTATAACATTAATCACCAAATTCTATAAGGCATTAATGCTCTTATCTAGTCATAACATTTTTCAAACTGTGGTTCATACTTATGTATCCTTAGTGATACACAAGCAGTTTAAAAGATATGAAATGGTATTAATATTTTATTTCATAACTGATGTGGAGTTTTGCTGAACAAATTAAATCTGAAAAATTCCTTACTCATTTGTATAAAAAAAAGTAAAATAATTAAATCTAACTTTTTAGTGACAAAAATAACAAAAACTTCAGTTCTTTTTATGGCAGGAATTACTGTGAAAGCTAGTAATATGTATTGCCCCATATAAATGTTTCAATATATTTGAAAAATACTCACCAAAATAAAAATTTTTTTAAAAAAAAGCTATCTCAAAAAGATTTTAATATTATTTTTAAATGTATAGATAAATGATGCTTTTAATCTCAAAGATATTTTCCAAAACTCGCCTAGAATTTTTTAAATTTAATTTTCATGCGATTTCCCCACAAACTGGTGATATGACATAACACATGATGTCTAACAGTACGAAAATTAATGTTTCGAGAACTTTTTGGGGGATTGTTGCATATTTTATTATAAATATATTTATTTATGGTTGTATTTATTCGTCTTTTTATTCAGTGTGGCGGACTTAACTTTTTTTTCTAATAAATCATCCTAAAAAGTGTTCTTTCAAAATTTCCTTTTTTGGTTTAGCAATATGGATTTATTTACAGTTGATTTTTTAGTTTTTCTTAATCTTAAGCATATTTTATATTTTTCTGTAATTTCAAACAAAAGTGTGATGTAATTTTTCTCTTTCAGAAAGTTTTCAACTGTCATTAACGCTAAAATATAATAAGTTCTTTTTTTATGCAAATGCACAATACACCTGATCAGCATTCGGGTTTTCCTACGCGAACGTGCATGGGTGATATCAAAGACTAGCTCAATAAAGTCGCCAAATATAGTATAACTGATGCCAAAAACGAAGTATTCCCATGGGTAATCTTTTACCACCACATTTTCCAAATATATAAGTCATAGTCTTTCTTAACAGTAAATTCTTTTTCATAATACATCAACATTGGATGGAAAATCAATATGATAACTAATATTTATTGATATTTTTTATGTGTATATATTGATTGTTGTCACCAATAACGCCAACTTGGTGAGATTTGCACTGGCGGAACAGAAAATACCACAATTTATGTAACTGTTTTATTCTTTTTCATAATTAATTTTTATATATTTCTAAGGTTTGTAATAATACAGGTTGATTGCAAAATGAAACTACTACTCTTCTTACAAGGTCTAATGTTATTACTGTACTGGCCACTTTTAAAGATATTTTCATTCCATCTGATGCTCTTTTTCATTTTATACACCTGATTTGTCTTAGCTTTGCTATGAGTATAATGAAGGCCCAAGGATTTGAATTTTTGTTTTGTATTGTATATTGAATTTGTATTGAAATATTGTGGATGAATTTCTTCATCAGGGCGGGAGGATGTGGCAGTTTGCTTCTCAGTAATCTCTAAAGGGAAATATGTGTGAACCTTCCCTAACCGATGGGGGATTCAGTCAGTCTAACCAACTTTGGCCAAAAACGGAACCCCCGAAATCGGTGGGTGTGCCTACCCACAAAATAGTAGTTTTCAATTTATATTTAATTGTTTGTGTGTCGTCATATAAAATGTTTCAAAAACGTGAAAACAAGGACTAATAACTTGAATATGCAACACAATTTCTGGTGACCCGGGCGTGATATTATATGAAAATTTAAGAGGAATATAAATTGAAAGTGAACTGTTTTTTTGGAATGGATTGGATAAGCCTTTTTCTTGGATGAATTATGACTCATAGTGAAGAACTGAGATTAGAGGTAGGCACATTTTGCTTTATTCAAATTTATTGATCTGTTTGAATTTAAAAATGGATCTTTAAAGGTTAAAAGAGAAAAGGAAAATTTTAAGGATGTCTTTTACTGAGCATTTAACAAAAATAGAATTTACTTTAAGGAAATTTCTGTGGAATTTAATAAAGAGGCAAAAGTTGAGGAGCTTTTAAGCTTAAAGTCTCAGCTCGCAGAAAAATTAAATGAGTTGATTAAAGTTGATGAGAATATACAATTACAAATTAAACTAAGTGAAATGGCAGCTGACATTTCATCGTGTGAAGAATATAAAGGTAGAGGTATAGATTTAAAAACTAAACTGCATAGACAAATAGAAATATTATATGATAGGCAGGAAATTAGGACAAGCAGTCCAAGTACAAATAGGGATAATACTATTTCTTTTAGAAATGAATCTAAAACTGTTAAATTACCTAAGCTAAACATACACACCTTTCAAGGTGAATGTAGTCAATTTCTAGACTTTTGGAATTCGTTTGAAGTTGCGATTCATAACAATGATTCGTTAACTAAAGTTGAAAAGTTTACATATGTAAAAACATATCTTGAGGGAATTGCTTTAAATGCAGTTTTGGGATTTTTGCTTACAGATCAAAATTATGATGCATCGATAAAACTATTAAAAGAAAGGTTTGGTGGTCTCGAACAGATATAATTATTTCATCTCACATGCATAAACTTTTTTTAATTGATCCTATAAAATCATATTTCAATGTAACAGGTTTGAGAAAAAATGTATGATTCAATAGAAACGCAGATTAGATCATTACAATCGTTGGGTGTGGCTACAGGTACATATAGTAATTTATTGTGTCCGGTAATTTTACAAAAGTTGCCCAAAGAATTAAATTTAGATTATAATTGTCAAAGTAAAGCAGATGAATTATTTGATATCAATGATTTAGTAAAATTCTTAAGAAAGGAAGTAGAATGTAGAGTAAATTTCGTTAATGTTAGCTAACCCTAAAAGTTCTAATACAAGAGAATATTCGTTTAAAAACAAAGTGGAACAAAGTTATCAGTATAGATCTAACTATTGGAATACAGAAAATAATGATTTTGCTGGCATTAAATGTAGTACCGCCGCTGTGGCCACGCATGTAGATTGGTATCAACATAAGCATGAATCCAATCGAAAATTTGTTCCGCGGCAAAACTTCCATACTTCTTCTGCTGATAGATTTGTAAATAATCAAAGTTGTATATTCTGCCCTCAAAATCATATGAGTCATGATTGCTCACTTAGTACTTCTGAAAAGAAAAAATCATTAATGGCAAAAGGGAAGTGTTTCATTTGTTTTCAGAATCACCTAAGAAAGTTTTGCGATAATAATTATCAAAAATGTAAAATCTGTGGTTCCTTTTCGCATAACTCGTTGATTTGCGAAAATGGGCAGAGAGCAACGGGGGGGGGGGATCGTTTAGTGACACCTGCGATGGGGGTTCAGTCACCCTGTGAAGAAAGGGGAAATTCTAGGGATAAAAGGCTATGACATCTCTGGTTTCTCTCTCTGCTAAGGAAAAGAAAAACAACGTATCCAGTTCGGTTTTATTACAGACATTCTCGGCTTTAGTTAGAGCAAAACTGAAAGGAAGTGTTCAATTGCACTGTATGTTAGATGGTGGCGCAAAGAAATCTTTTATACTTAGGGAAGTTGTTGAGTTATTGGATCTAAGGGTTGTGGATAAGGAGGCGTTAGTTATGTACACTTTCGGAAGTGAAGTCGCCGAGAAACGCACTTATGATATAGTTGAAGTAACATTATAAAATGTACAAACTAATAAGCATAGTAAAATACAAGCAGTAGTTATTGATTCAATCACTTCAGCTAGAATTCGGATTCCATCGAAGTTTATAAGAAACATTGTGTTGGAAAGTAGAATCGAGTTAGGGGATAATAACACCTCTGAAAGGATTCATGTTTTGAATGATTCGGATTACATTTCAGAAATCTTAGGTGAAAGGAACATTAGAATTAGCAAAAGATTAATTGCGGTTGATAGTATTTTTGGATATTTAATACAGGGAAAGGAAGGATGAAGTTAATTGTAAGGATATATTTGCGAATCAATTAATCGTAAGGAATGAGGAGTTCAATTGATAGAGTAAGGAATTTGTGATCATTAGAAACAATTGGGATAAATCCGGATAATGAAGTGTCCTTGTCAGATGAAGAAATTTTGAAATTGCTCAAACAAAATAGGGTGTATATAAACAAAAGATATGAAACTCGATTGTTGTGGAAGGAAGATAGTAGGAATTAAAAAGTAATTATGAAATAGCAAAACATCATTTATTCGGTTTAAGTAAAACGTTTGAGAAAAACGAGGAATTATATTTAAAATACCATGGAACACTTAAGGGACGGTATTATAGAACATGAATTTAGATAAAAATATCTCACCACAGGATATTTTCTTCCACACCATGCTGTAGTGCTCGAACAAAAGGATAGTACAAAGGTTAGAATAGTTTTCGATGCATCATCAAAAGGTAAAGGTGCGTTATCATTAAAAGATTGTTTAGAGAGCGGACTAAATTTAAATCCTGATTTACTTAAAATTATATTACGGTTCAGATTATACAAAATTGCATTTTGCACATATATTCTGTGCGCTTTCTTAGAAATAGGAATCGTCGGGGAAGATAGGCAATTTTTAAAATTTTTATGGATAAAGAAAAGAGGGCTTAACCTCGATCTCGGCACTCACAATGTAGAAACTTTTCGCTATACGCAAGTGACGTTTGGTGTCAAATGCAGTCCATTCTTACTTGCCGCTATCATAAGACTTCATGTAGAAAAATACATTAATAAGTACAAGAGTGTGTGAAAGGCTCAACAAACTCTATGTTGACGACCTGATTAATAGTACTTCCGATACAACAGAAGGCCTACAGCCGAGTGAAGAAATGATTCACATATTTAGAGAAGCAGGGATGAATCTTAGATGGGCTGCAAATTCCACTACTTTATACGAGGCTTGGAAACGTGCTAATATTGATTGTCAGAAAACATCGGAAGAGTCAGGTGTACCATTGAAAATACTTGGAATAATATGGGACAATGTGAATGACAATTTAAATTTTGATATTACACAATTTGAGAAGTTGAATAATTTTATGAAGGCCGACATATGTCCTTCATGCCAAATTCTGAAAAACCACAGGATTCTCGATGAAAGATCATTCTATTGATGACTGATGGCATTGCTAATAATGGAGAAAATCTGACACCTGGAATAGTTATAAATCATCCTAAAGGAAATGATGTTTACAAAGGTGTCCAGAAAGAATACACTGGTGAGGATGTGACTCCTAAGAATTTTATGGCTATTTTGAAAGACGAAAAAACATTAGCTGGTGGTGGAAGCGGTAAAGTGCAAAAAAGTGGCCCAAGTGATCACGTATTTGTATATTTCGTTGACCATGGAGCTCCGGGTCTTATTGCTTTCTCAGAAGATGAACTTTCTGCAATGGATTTAAATTGAACGATAAACAAACATGTACGGAAAAAACAGCATGAAAACGACATGTGTGGAAAATGTTAATTTACATTGAAGCTTACCAATCTGTTTGAAAATATGATACCAAACAACATAAATGTTTCTGCCACAATGGCAGCTAATTCTGAAGAATCCTCTTATGCCTGCTACTTGGATAACAAAAGGGACACTTACCTAGGAGACTCTTACAGTGTTCACTGGATGGACGATTCTGTTCAGGAAGTGCTAACTACAGAAACTCTTCAAAAGCAGTTCAAAATCATTAAGAAGAAAACAGAGTGTCACATGCAAGAGTTCGGAGATATGAGCATTGCCCAATTGCATGTGAGTGAGTTCCAAGGAAGAAAAAAGTCAAAGCCAGTCTTTGTGTCTAAAATGGAGAAGGATTCTGTTCAAAGCCGCGATGTGCACATTGAAATAGTCAAGAGGAAATTGATGAAGTCAAACTCGGAAGAGAGAGAGAAACAATCAGTGCTGACGAAAAAATTGAACTAAAAAGACTCTACATGAACATTTGTGAACCAGATGTACAAAATTATTTAAGGATAAAAAAGAATTAATTAAAAGCTATCTTTATCGTGAAAGGTTACTTAATATTTTTTGGAAAAGGGTGTATCTTCTTCAGTTAAAAGATGCTAATTTAAACAAAAATGTACATGCAAAAACTCTATTTAATGTAAATGATTTAGTATATTTAGGTGACATTAAAATTACGTTAGGTTAAAATCGACTTATCAAAGGCATACCTTCAAATGTTAGTTGATGAGCAGGACCGGCATCTATTGACGATCAATACTCACAAGGGTTTGTTCTGTTACAAGAGAATGAATTATGGTACAGCCTTAGCTCCGGCAGTGTGGCAGAGAGCCATTGAACAAGTTTTATCAGGCATCGCGGGGGGTACACGTATTTTTAGACGATATTACCGTAATGGGGAGAAATGATCAAGAGCATTTTGAAAGGTTAGAATTAGTACTACAGAGACTAGAAGAATATGGTCTCAGAGTAAATAAGCAGAAAAGTGAATTTTTTAAGAAATCTGTGAATTATTGTGGTCATACAATTGATAAATTCGGCCTCCACAAAACACAAGAAAAAATCGATGCAATTACGGAGGTACCAGTTCCAAAAACTGTATCTGATTTGAAAAGTTTTTTGGGTTTAGTCAATTACTACAGAAAATTTATTCCCAACTTATCCACTTGTGTCGTCTTTTCAATAATTTACTGCAGAAAGGTACTAAATTTTTGTGGACTGCAGAATGTGAAAAAGCTTTCAAGGCATTGAAACAAGAAATTGCTTCAGACCGAATTTTATGCCATTATGATCCTAAGTTACCTCTTGTATTACAAACTGATGCATCACCAGTTGTAATAGGAGCAGTTTTAAGTCACATTATGCCAGATGGTTCAGAAAAACCAGCAATGTTTGCATCAAGGTCATTGACTAAAACGGAACATAATTATTCGCAGATAGACAAGGAAGCATTGAGTATCGTATGGGGAGTAAAGAGATTTTATCAATATTTATTTGGTCAACATTTTGATCTTGTAACCGATCATAAACCCCTAGTATCAATTTTCGCACCTAATCGTAGTTTACCATGTCTATCAGCAACACGAATGGTTCATTATGCACTTTTTCTCCAAGCATTCAGTTATACAATCAAGTATCAAAACACTAAGAACCATGGCAATGCCGATGCACTTTCATGGTTACCACTAGCAGTTGACAAGGTCTGTGAGTACTTGACTGAAGCAGACGTGACAAATATTTCACAAGTTGAATTAATGCCTGTTACAGCAACTGACATAGCTAGAGCTACTAAAACTGATAGGAAATTGTTCGAACGTATGAAAGTTTAAAATCTGGAACTGAATTACCTGTGCCTTGGAAAGGTAGAGAATCTGAATTTTCATTGCAAAATGGTTGCATAATGTATGGTCATAGAGTATGCATTCCTGAAAAGTACCAGAATCAAGTTTTGGAAGAACTTCATGTTGGACATCCTGGAATTGTCAAAATGAAGGCCATAGCTAGAAGCTACTGCTATTGGCAAGGTATTGATGCCAGTATAACCAATTTTGTTCAGAACTGTTCAGCTTGTATCGCAACGAGGAACGAACCAGCAAGGATAAATCGACATCCGTGGGAATGGCCAAATGGACCTTGGCAAAGGATACACGTTGACTATGCTGGTCCTTTTATGGGGAAAATGTTTTTTGTAGTCTCTGATGCATATTCGAAGTGGTAGAAGTCATTCTGATGAAAAATATTACAGCTAGTTTTACAATTCATCATCTTCGTCTTCTTTTTGCTCATTTGCCCTTAACTTTGGTTAGTGATAATGGCGCAAGTTCTACTAGTTACGAATTTCGACATTTTTTGTAACTGAATAATATTAAACATATAACTTCAGCACCATACCATCCTGCTACGAACGGACAGGCAGAAAGAATAGTGCAGTTATTCAAAGCTTCGTTGAAATCGAGTAGAGGTGATTCTGGAGATCTAAATGTGAAATTACAAAGATTTTTATTACAGTATAGAATAGCCACATTCTCTCACGGGAGAAACTCCAAGTGCCTTGTTTTTGAAGAGATGTATTCGCACTAGGCTTGATCTTTTTAAACCAAATTTGAGAGACAAAGTTGTTCAGAAACAGAGTTCAAGACTTGATACAGAATCTATCTTGCGTGAGTTTCAGTAAGGAGAGAAAGTAGCCGTAAGAAATTATTCCGGACCTAACAAATGGAAAATTGGACCAATTATAAACCGAGATGGGACTTTGAGTTATAGCATACAAATTGGAAATGAAATTTGGAAGAGACACGTAGATCAAATAAGGAAATGTGGGAAGTCGATTGAATTATCCCAAGCTGCTACTGAAATTCCAATTTATGATAAAGAATTGAATTTTCCAGATGAGCCAGTATCCGATGATGTTGCTGAATCGGAATCGCCAGCACCTGTACCTGAAGTTGTCCCTAAACCTAAAGATGTACCTGTACCTGCCACTCCAAGTGATGATATACCACCTAAGATGTACCAGACGCTTCCGGAAAGCCGAAAACTGATGTGCCACTCCGACGCTCAAACCGAATCAGGAGACCTCCAAAGAGACTCGACCTGTGACTCTATATTTTGTCGGGGAGGAACTGTTATGTATCTGGCAACAGCCAGATCAGAGAACCTTCCAAGCTGTGTGACGTGCGCGTTCTTTGTTTACTTTTTTGTGTTCCATAGTTTAATAATGTACATGTTCGGTGTAATTGTTGTTCTGCTCGTTAGTGCCTGTGTATCTTAATGCTAATAAATGTTCTTTGCATGTATGTAAAACGAATCGTATCGTCTCTCGGTCTACCTGGCATACATGACAACTTGGAAGGATCATACGAGATAGTAAAGTAAGATCTGCCACCATTAAAGCATCAACAGGTATTATGAAACGTCCTGTACAATTACTATATAATCTTGAAATAGTGAATAATGAGTAAATTTCTTCTTTGATTTATATTTCCTTATTATTATTTTCTTGTGAATTGTATTGTATAATTTAGTAATTAATTATTTTGAATAATATTTGTTCCTTGGAAATCATTGTATTCTTAACCTTGAATTTATTGGCTTTGAATTTTTGTTTTGTATTGTATATTGAATTTTGTTTATATTGTATATTGAATTTTGTTTATATTGTATATTGAATTTGTATTGAAATATTGTGGATGAATTTCTTCATCAGGGTGGGAGGATGTGGCAGTTTGCTTCTCAGTAATCCCTAAAGGGAAATATGTGTGAACCTTCCCTAACCGATGGGGGGGATTCAGTCAGTCTAACCAACTTTGGCCAATAACGGAACCCCCAAAATCGGTTGGTGCGCCTACCCACAAAATAGTAGTTTTCAATTTATATTTAATTGTTTGTATGTCATGTGTGTTGTCATAATAAATGTTTTTAAAAACCTGAAAACAAGGACTGATAACTTGAATACGCGACAAGGGTATTATCAATTAGCAGTAGTGCTTGGGCTACAATCCATATGATGTTGATATAACGACACAGAAGGATGTTCGCGCGCTCAATCATAAGTAAAGCTTAAAACTATCTAAATATTAGTACTTTTCAAGGGTTTTTTTTTCGCCCACTTCCATTTACATAGCATGATCATTAGGTCCAAAGAGTTATTCCTATGACATTTCCTTCCATTGAAATAGAGAGAAGAGTTATTTCTTTTCTTCCTTTATCAGCAAATTCCATGTTTCAACATTGAAGCAAAATAGTGAAAAAAATCTAGCTATAAGTATGACAAAAAGAATATGACAAACTAACTGGAATTAACAGATTGTAAATATTGCGATTTAAGTTAAAATTTTTATTGGCATATAAGATTTTCTGGCAGTTTTTTTTCCTCCTTAGTTGTCTATGATTGTTTCATCAAAATTAGACTTTAATTTATCAATTTAAGATAGTTCTTTTGTCTAAATTAATGTCACAATTTCTACTATATGTAAGGTTACTTCATATTTATTTATTTATTTTACTTCTGTTTCAATTTTTGATAGTATATTTTCTTGTATTTCCCTTTGAATTTCTATAAAATTAAGTGTTGGTGTGATTTTACATCTCACATCAGTGTTTAAATATGCTTCTGATAATATGTTCATTTAGTTTTATGGAGATCATATACTTTATACAAATAATACTGTCCATATATGATGTATGTATTTTAAGCATATTTATTTAGTTATTTATCATTGCATTTTCTCAATTGTTTGCTCTTTGCAACATAATTACAATTGTTTTTAATTGAAATATTACAAAAAGTATTGCTTAAAATATTAATTCTTTAGCAACATGGTTTATTATTTCTTTCATTCCATTCATAATGGTTTATTTTCATTATGTTTTTTTTTTTCAACATAAGCCTGTTTTATCTGTTTTAAAGTTTTTTTATTTTAGTTCTTACTAATTTAATTTTTTCACTAATACTCTACTTTCATTTAATACTTAGTATTAAATGTAATATAGATGTCAGATAGTATTACATCCATACCTCAAGTAATATTAATTTAATTTAATGGTTTATTTCAACACAGGCCTATATCATCTGTTTTAGATATTTTATTTTTCTTTAGTTTGTACTAAATTTTTCATTTTTAAAGGTTAATAAATGTTATTTATGAAAGTATTTTAGAGAAAAAGTTATCATAATTAATTTCTTTTGTTTTACGTACTTCAAGTTATTTCAGTCATAGTTCCCATAGCAGAAACGTATAAAACTGTTATTACTTTTCTGTTATAATTTTTCTCTATATTTTCATTTATTCATTTCTATTTACCTTCATAGCATGTTAATTTTCTCTCTTACATTCAAACATGTTTTTATGAAATCATTCTTTACTGTGAGGCTAAATTCCAATTCTTTTGAAATTATTTATAATATGAAAACTCATTAAAAAAATTATTTTTGGTTTTTGAATACACTGCCTTGCAATGGCTCTACCCTCTTTAAAAAGTATTGTTTGCTATAAAGAGCCGAATTTTAATTTTAAAATTTAACCTGAGTAGGAAATTGGTACTTCAGCTAGTATTTTCATAATTTTTTCATTACTATTTCAATAACTCATCTTCCATGAAAAAATATTTAAGCAACCAGAAAAATCAAAGAAATCTTTAAATGATACAGATGGTTCCAGAACTTGATCAAAGCATCACCCCATTACTAAAAGTTAAGCGATATAATTACAAAAGTACGTTTCGAGTTTTATAGCACTTAAAATATTTTAGTTACAAGTGGAAATCTATAAACAGTCATAAAAAGTATGATGTAGAAGAATTCCTGAAAATGGATCGATTGTTTATTAGGGCTGTCATTAGTGGCAACACAATGGGGGTCCTAATATTCTCCATTATACCACTGATAAATAGATAGAAAACATTACAGTGGTGCCAAAGCCATTGAAATTCATACACCACATAAAAGAAGATCACACAAAAATAAAATCACATAAAAAAAAGACCGCACAAAAACAGATTCTACTGTATTTGAAAGGTAAATAGCTGAGCTAGTATTTAATAATCCGAAATCTGAAATCATGCAACTTAAAATATTTCATAGCCCATTAAGAATCAATGAGCAACAACCTTCCCTATTTCACATATATTTTTTTATAACAGTTCATGTTCAGAAGAATGAGACTTTCTTTATTTGAAGCTAATATCATCAACATTTGCTCTATTATAATCTCTAAATAATACATATTCTAAGTATATTCTGTTCTGTATTAAAATAAAGCAATGAATTTGATATTATCAATAAAGTAAACAAAACGAAAATTTCTTTGTATTAACAACTAATTCAAAAAAAAAAAATTCTTTATAGCTAGCCTGCTGCAATTTTAATTTTATTCACCAATTAATTGTATTACAACAGATTTGATTAATTAACAAAATAATTTTTAAAAAAATTAAATCACATTTGCCAATGTCATTTTCACTTACCATTTGAGATACTGCAAAGTTTCTAATTGCTTGTACTCTAATAGCCACATCCAGCATTTGAGATGCAATAGCAGAACCATGTTTAGTGCCATCAATTCTAGTTAATTCAACCAGAATACCTACATACCTATTCATAAAAATGAATTCAATTGCATATATATAAATATAGGAAGTAAAATCATTCAATGTACAAATAAATGTTCCCTAATAAATTTTTAAAAACCCAAATATAATGTATACATTATATATAAAGAATACAAGCGACTGACTCAACTCATAATGAGATCTCAAACACAGACTTGATTTTTGGTAGGCAGGTTTCTTGTGTAGCGTAGATTTGCTAAGAATGGATTTGCAAAAATCAACAACTTGGGACATTATGGACAAAAATTCCCATTTTAGAACTATTTGATCACTTGAAATAAGGAAGATATGTTTATTTCGTTGAGTAGAGATCCGCAAAGTACGGGCTTTTAAAAATCGACTCTCAAGAGTGACTGTAGAGGCACTATGCTACTAGAGACAAAAAGTTCCTGGAATAGTCCCCTACATTCCCGCAGGTGTACGTTGGAGGGGAAAGATCCGATTCGTGGGTCGACAGCACCAATATGGAAAACACACAGCCATCTGGAATGTAATTCCTGTACTGTGCATTAGCTACAGATAATTTCTGACAGAGCAAATTTTTCATTCTCGGAATTTGTAATGTCGACTTTGGAGCAGCGTGTAAACATCCATTTCTGCGTTTTGCTTGAAAAATCACATCAGAGACGCCCAAGAAGCTGAAGAAAACATAAAGGAAACGATTCTGGCACCAGAGAATTTTTACCCGTTTCCATCGCTGAAAAGGAAATTAAAGGGACATCATTTTGTGGATGCAGATGAGGTGATCCAAAATGCAAGGAAGAAACTGAAATACCTCTAAAAAATGGATTCCAGTTGTTTTTTGAACAGTTATATGAAAATCGACTCTCAAGAGTGACTGTAGAGGCATTATGCTACTAGAGACAAAAAGTTCCTGGAATAGTCCCCTACATTTCCGCAGGTGTACGTTGGAGGGGGAAATCTGATTCGTGGGTCAGCAGCACCAATATGGAAAACACACAGCCATCTGGAATTTAATTTCTGTACTGTGCGTTAGGTAAGATAATTTCTGACAGAGCGAATTTTTCCTTCTCGGAATTTGTAATGTCGACTTTGGAGCAGTGTGTAAACATCGATTTCTGCGTTTTGCTCGAAAAATCACACCAGAGACGCCCGAGAAGCTGAAGAAAACATAAGGAAACGATTTCTAGTTAGAAATTGGTATCATGATACTGTTTGGCAGTATTGAACAATGCTGTTACAGAAATTTCGTTTTCATAAGTATCTACAAACAATAGCGGTTCCAGGAGAGAGCATTAATGTAGCTAAAACCCATTTTTTATAGTTTTTAATTTTCATTTAACTATTCCTTTTTCAATAATTATGCTTTGATGCTTTATGTTGAAACTAATTGAACAAATAAAATATATTTCATGGCTATTCAAGGTTCATGTAACAAGGAAGTTCACAAGAAAAAAGTGGGAACCCTTGATGTATACAGACGTGATTTAGTTTTCTAGAGGAAAAATAGTCTCACACAAATACTCTAATATAGCATTTCATAAGGTGCAAAGCAAGGTAATAATAAGGTATACCATTAAAAATTATTGGCTTTAATTTAAATTTTAATTATATAAGATTTCTTCATAAATATAATAAAGATGTATAAAATTTCTTTAACTAAAAATTACTGTTAGTAAAGCATTTTTTTAAAAAAAATCACAAACCATTCAAAGTTTGTAATATATTGATAATTATTCTGTGAACAAATATCAATAATCTTGGAAAGCAATTCATCCCGATATTGAGAGCCTTCAGCCTTGTCCATGTGAGTCATCAATTTCTTCACTATTTCCATCAAGTTTTTCTTGGAAACCTATTATGAATAGAAATATATAAACCCTTGAAAAACAATTACAATTCCAAATATCTTGTCTAACATTATATCAATCGAATGTAGGAGTATATACATCTTAAATAAGTTAATATGTAATAAATTGCAAGAATAATAGATCCTAAGATAAATAGAAAAAATGCATAAATTTCACTTGCAATCAGTATTTTTTAAAAAAGGAATTTGCATTAAAAGTTATTTAAGTAATGCTTACCATTCCATACAAAAGATCTAAAGCCCGAAGACGTATAGATTCATCCTTATCATCCAAACATTGCAAAACTAGATCTTTGTGTGCTTGAACACTTTTAGGGTGAGTTTTTAAAATCTTTGACATGGCTAGAAGTCCTAAGTATTTTACTAAGGGAAATAAAGAGGTAAATTAACAATAATAAGTATTTCTGACTTAAAAATACTTTTAATTTGGAGTTGAACTACATTGCAAGATAAAACACTTATAATCCTGATCTTTTCATAAAACATCATTAAAAGATTTCAATGTCACTAATACTCAAACTCTCTCTCTGCCTCTCTCAGTGCCACTAATACCCACATTAAAATTGCTATTTACATAATAAGTGACACTACTTAATTTTTGATTAACCATCCATTTGTATTACATTTTCTTTTTTATAATTGCAAGCAATTAAACATTTATTTGCTGGAGAATAAAATAATTTCATGAAATGTCAATAGTTTATCTCACAAAGCATATTAAAAGGATAACTCCTTTGCTTCTGTTTCAACAACATATGATGTTTTTGTAATTCTAAAATAAGAATTTGTAGAAAAATTTTCCAGACTAATATGCAATGAGATGGATGAGTAAGTGAATATTAACGTAGCACTGTCCAGCTCCATGAGGGCTTTTGGCGACGGACCTCATAATTATGACCCATGGTCAAGTGACGAGGAAGACACCTGAGCTGGAACCCGCCTTTCCTAACTACCACACCAACAGGATGACGTTTGAGCTCTCAACAGGTTTAACGTGCATCGGCAGGTCTTTAGTGTCACTGGGCTCGAACTCGTGACAAGCCAGCCAATGCAGTACCTTGACCACTAGGCTACCACGGCCACATAATGAAATGGGAATTCACAACTTTGAAATTACCTAAAAACTTATTCGATAGAATGTAGTTGCTTTAAGTACAATTACTGACATTGATACATCTATAAAATTTTATAAATGTAAGAACTTTTAAAAAATAAATAAGTCAAAAATTTTTATCATCCTAAGTTTAAATATATTTAAAATAAACTCTTATGACATGTACCTCCACACAGTAAACACACAACCCAAAAAAATTTTAAAATATAACACATTTCAGAGAAAATACCTAAATATAACGACTAAAACTCAGATTGAAAAATCCTAATTTAATACAGGTGCTTCGAATATAAAAGGAAATGAATACATTGAACACATGTATTTTAATTAATTTGTCACACAATAAAAACCAAAACATATAAACTATGCATGAAAGATTATTTAAGATTAATAAAATAACTTACTATGTAGCCTATATTTACAAAATGGTGGATTGACTTTACAAATGAAAGGGCAATATTTCGCAAACCTGTGCATTCTGTAAGTGATTGTTAAAAGTATCTCTATGGTTTAGAAATGAGGTGAAAGAAGGAAAAAAAGGAAACATTTTGATTGGCAAAAGGTTCCAAAACAAGAAAAGATCATTAGACCAATCATGAGGACACATTATCCATGTTTAACAAAAGTAGTATATCCCACAAGAGTAAAAAACACTAGCATAGCTTCTGGTAAAAAATTCCACACTCACCTAAATAAGTAATATGTTATAGGAATTTAAAGAATAAAAATGATGTATTTTTTTAAAATGTGTGTAGAATGCTAACAAATATCTAGAGAATTTGGTATTCTTCACTGATAAATTCTTATAACTGAAGAAAAAATATTTAAAGAAATAACATTTTAAATATGCAAAAAATTCCAAAATAAAATAATTACATTAATCCAGATATTTCTTTAATAGGTAAATAAAACAGGCATTTCAAACTTGATTCTAATTAATATGCAGTTTCATTTAAAGAATCTGCAAACTAAATTAATGCTACTGTATACAGAGTACTGTAACACTAAACAAATCTATTGCTAGCAGCAATTTTTGTTAAAAATGTGTATATAGTTAAATGGTGGATCATCTTAAAAATAAAGGTGAAGTCCACATAATAAACAAGCAGGTTTTCTTAGAGAAAATCATACTTTATTATAGAACTCTATCTAGCACTTATAATAGATTCAATTAAGAAGAAACAAAAATATAAGTAAAATAAATCCACACACAGAAATACACAACATTTTCAATAACACTAATTTAAAGTTTGTACAAAGACATATATAGTCACAATATATCTCATTTAGTCCTTGAAAACACACAATCTACTTTCAATCTCTGACTGATTTGTTGCTTTTCTCTCTACATCACCTTGTTGTGGTTCCTAGAACTTTATGAAGAAATAACCATCTGGGACCTTTTTTGGATTTTTCCATATATATCTATTTTTGTCACTAAGTTTGGCTACAATTGGAAATAAATTAGTCGCCAAGTCCATCACCAAGGGCACTGAACTTTTTTGAATGAATAATCTTTCTTTGGTACACAAATGATCTTTCCTGCTATAATACTATTTCAGCAGAGAAGCAAACAGGATCCAAAATTACTTTATTAATAAGTATAAACACGTTTAAAATTATTATTTTTAAACAATGCACACACATAATAGTTTAAGAAATATATTCTTACAAAAGTTTTTAAAAGAACTTGTAGATTCTCAAAAATCAACTTCCCAAATATTATACATACTGGAAAGTTCTAAATACAAGTTTGAACAAGTATGCATATATTCATTAGAGGCATATTTAGCTCTTTTTATCAGTAAATATATACATACTGTCCAAATAAATTAAATAAAATGATGATGATTTATGTTAGTACTGAGTGAGACACGATCATATACCCACGATTACCGATAAAGTAAGTAGAAATTTATTAAAAATGTTTGGTGAAGGTACAGTTTCTGATAGAACATGCAGAAGATGGTTCGAAAATTTTCAAGTAGGCGATTTTGACTTTTTTTATAAGCCATATTCTGGGGAACTGTCAGCAATTGGGTATTTAAAAAAAAAACTCCAAAAGCAGAGGCTGGTAATGTTCAATACGAAACCCTGCTTCATGATAATTTCAGGCCACTTACTGTTTTGGGTACTCATCAGAAACTCACATATCAAATTCACCATACTTATAGGACCTAACCCTCTACAATTATCACTTATTTTTGTTATTACAATCCCCCCCTTTTGCAGGACAAGACATTCAAAATCAAAGATGATATGAGAAGAGCACTGGTTTAATTTTTCATTTCTAAGAATGAAGCATTTTTTAAAAAAGGAAAATACAAATTGCCATCATGCTAGCAAGAAGTTATAAATCACGATGACAATTATGTTATTCATTAAAGGTATTCAAGGTATGAAAAACTTTTTGTTTCATTCTAAAAACGAACAGAACTTTCCAATAGACCCAATACTATTTCAGGAAAACTGAAATGTGCAGAGAGGATGGAGGGGGGGAGAATGTCAATTATCTGAAATTCTTATTTAAAATTCTTTTGAACTAACTTACTGTCAGCAAAACTAATAGATCATCATAAATATTTGATAATGAACTACATTGACAAAGCCTCAATGGTACTATATCCAACTAAACAAATTTGTTGAAAATATTTTTTAACTTATAATGAAAAAGGTATCAACAATAAGCTTTGTTTTCCACTATCTTAACATGAGTCAGTAAAGTAAAACTGGATCAAATAAACTTATGACTAAATCAATATGTAATAGCATTACACCGATGAAAGTACTTTAATTTTGACCCCCTCCTTGTATGCAAAAACATTTGTATAATTAAAAAGCAACTAACATACTTTAAAAAAGGATAATTATTTGTTATAAAAACGAAATCTTCAGCAATCTAAAAAATTTTTATATATTATGTTAATATCAGAAAAGAAATTTCTGCAGGTTTATCTATTTTGTTGTTCATGAAGGAAATGTTTGAGAACAGCATACAAATTAAAATTGATGCAATATTTCATTAAAATTAAATTTTGAAACTTTCCTATCAGAATAAAGAATATTTAAGAAGAGCTCAAAATTTAAATATTGCAAAATCAAAATTAGCATATAACTTACAGTTTTGGTCGGAATCTTCAATAAGAATGCGTAATTTCTGAACACAAAGCTATATAAAAAAAATACATATGATTTTATGTAAAGGGAAAAAAAAAAGGTTTATTTAACTCTGAAATAGAATTAATAAACATCAAATGTTTTAAATGATTTTATTTTCTACACATAGTAACAGAAACTTAAAATTCAAATAAATCATATTAGAATATATTCTAAATTAAATATTAGATATTCTTAATTAAAATGCCTTTTTTAACTATGGTTTTAGTATAAGTTTCTGACCAAGGAAACGTACCAATTTCAGTAACAAGAAAGTCAAAATAGAATAAAAAAACATTTTTAAAAACCCACATTTCTAACCTTACAACAAGAAAAAAATTATATCAAATTAAATAACGATAGTAATTTTTTTCAGGTAAAAAGTTACAAGAGATATCATAATCATATCCAAAGCAAATTTACATATAAAAGATCAACATCATTAATTGCTAAAGGTATTTGAACATAATAAATACAGTCCGAAAATTTGTTTAAAAATTTTACATGAAAAATTTTATGTCAGATTTATTAAAAAATATTATTTAAAATCCATTTCAAAGTTTAAGAAATGAAAGAAAAGTAAAAACAAATACTTATTCTTCAAACATTTCATATCCCAAATTATTTGGGATAATTTTTACAGTATCTGATGTGTGGTTTGATTTGATTTGATTTAATATTAACGTCGCACTGTTCAGCTACACGAGGGCTTTTGGCGACGGACCACGTAATTTTGAACCATGGTCAAGTGACGTGGACGACACCTGAGCTGGCACCCCCCTCTCCTAACTACCACACCACACCAACGGGAGGACGTTTCAGCTCTCGACAGATTTAACGTGCATCGCTGCCCTACACGGCGGGTCTTTAGTGGTACTGGGATCGAACTCGTGACCAGGCAAGCCACGATCCGATACCTATACCACTCGGCTACCGCGGCCACATCTGATGTGTGGAAATGCATTCAATCTACCAGTATGAAAGTTATAAAACTATCAAAAGTGGAATATCACATAATTTTTATTTTTTAAATTTCATCAAAATAGAAATGAAAAGAAATTTCCTGATTTAGAATTATTTATGGTAACCAACAGTTGAAACCTGAAACATTTTTCTGATTGAAGTTTTGGAATGACAAAAATATTTAGCTGGAGTACTAAACAGTTAAATTAATGTGCAAGGAAACTTGTGTGCCTTTCAGTATTTCACAAAATTCTAAAACAGTTAACTCATACCTATAATTTAAGATACATCACATTTTCCATTCAATACTTGAATGTTTTAAATATGAAAAAATCTTTGAAAAAGGTCCAAAGGAAAGTTATAATTAGTTTAGAAACCAAATGTGTCTGATAATTCAAAAATTTGATCCTATAATCTAATAAATTGTGTATTTTAATAATTTTAGAATTTCCACTTGTGGATTTTTAATTATTTATGCAATACCCTTATAAATTTAAAAGAAAATTGATTCATTTTAAAAATTTACATATAGAAAGCAAATGATGTATAAATGCTGGGAGAAATGGTGTATAAATGCTGGGACAAATGAAAAAGATTAAACTAAATTTTCAAAATTTTATTTTATTATGCACACAATTGCAAGATTAATATATGTGCAGCAGTGTTACCTGAATGGATGCAGAATGGTTAGGCATTCCAGATGATATAGAAATCAAAACTAAAAAGAAAAAATCCATTTAATATAAAAACAAACACATTGAATAACACACATAATAAAGAATTTTAAGACAAAAATATTTTAAAAAATAGAATAATGTATATTTACATTTAAATCTACATATCCTTTTAGAATGGTTGCATTGAGAGTGTGAGTTTTAAACACAATATTTAAGAAAAGAATTTCTGAATAAGTGCCTTTCAATTCAAAATGTAAAGAGATGCAGCCTTAGAGACTAATACCCTTAATGATCTTCGTAATAAATACAGTCTACTTTTTGTGTGCGAGTCTTATTCAGTGTACCTTTTGTATTATCCCAACTGTGTACATAAATATAAAGGCGAAAACAGATTAAAAATAAAAACATCTTAAATCTATTACAGAATCTTACAAAGAAAAATTACAAAATGTTATATTAGATTGAAAAACATTTTTAAATAATGAGATAAAAGATGGCAAACCTCTAAAACAGTACAAGTTCAATATATCAGAAAACTAAAAAAACTGCATTAAAATAATGTTAGAAGAGAACTTTCGATTAGAAGCAAAAAATTATTACATTTTTTATTGCAAAAAATAAATATATAAACCACAGTAAATTATTTCAATGGGAAATATTTCCAAGCATAGGATTAAATAGTTTCATACAAAATTACTTAACCTTTAATTTTTTAATATTGAGTAATTAATCTTGGTATAAAATTACTTAGTATTTAAACACTATTTCTAAGCAACAAAACATTATCAGCATATTTCATTATAGAAAATGCTTATGAAAAAATATCCAAATTACTCAAATCAGTAATGAAATGTTGTGTTGTGGCTAATGTCACCTGTCTGACGTAATCAGATTGAGGCCCACGGAATTCATTGCGGCAAGGGGCTAGAAGTACGCATGTCATTGGCCTAGGCCTTGAGCACCATACAGGTGACAGTACGAATTAGCTCGGCGAAATTCCCCGAAGGTACGATAGATGGCGACACCACATATCTCCACCTCCACAATTTTGGCATGGAACTGAAGGGGAGGGAAATATTCTCCAGTCCCTTGCACTTGTGATTCAGCTCGCAAGACTTTCGGACCCACTGATTTAACGAGCACTTACTATGTGATTACTTGGAGGGTATTTGGTGGAATTGAACCCAGGCCTTCCGATCTGGAGTCCGATGATCTAACCGCTAGAATAACAAGTACAAGTAACATTGTCACGACTTCCCAAATAATCCCTTTTTAAACTGAAAAAACGTAAAACCTTTGCTATTAAATAGTTTAAAATATTGCATACATATCAAAAAAGCAAATTTTTTCATGAAAAATAACTGCAAATGATACATAAAACAAAACATCTTTTCTTTGTTTTTTTTAAGTTGTCTTCCCAAATTTCCAATGACGTTAATTGAAATTTTAAGTTTCTAACCAATTTCAAGTACAATTAACTTTTTATACTATTGAAGAAAAAAAACAGAAAAGAAATGCCTGCTTTGGCTGGAATGGGAAATCTTATTTCACAAAGCAATGTCAACAAACCCATTTACCAACAAATACTTTGAACAGTTAAATATAAAAATATAATTGTTATAGCTTATGGACATTTCTTTACAATGGATATGCTTACAATCAAAACAATTTGATTACATCTTAATGACAGCTAGTATATTTTATAAAAGCGCAATCAATCCATTCAAAATATCTGCTTGTTTTATTAAAAATTATATTTTAAGGTATAGGTAAAAGAGCATCTTTACTTAATTCCAATAGTTTAGTCCTGTAACTCTTACATTTGAAAAATAAAAAAAATTCAATATATATATATGCAGAGTATTTCCAAGTACAAATCAAAAGTAGTATATATGGATTAACAGTTTGTATTAAGAAATTCTCTGAAAAAATTAATATCCTATTGACTTTTAAAAAGTTATGCTGATATATTCATTTTCAAAATTGTTTAAAATTTAACGGAAAATTTCATATTTCAAAATGTTTCGCATTTTAAGAAAATAATTTCTACAAAACATAAGAAAAATATATTTTTCAATGTATTGTTACAAATAACTTACACGTGGTGCTGTAAATTTCAAAATATACGAGTATTTTTATACTAACACAAAAAATATACAAAATGAAAAATATAACAAAAATTGAAAAAGCTTTGATATAAAGTGAAAAAGATGAATTTATATGGCTATATCAGAGTATCAAATTTTATTTCCACATTCCTTCAAGTTCATTTTTTTACATCAACAAATAAACTTCATAAATCAATAGATTAGGAATTTAGAAGATGCATATCTAATTTCATTGAGAAACTTTTAAATGGGCTACATCATAAGCAAACAGACATTTTTCTATAGCTTTGAAATTTGACAACCAAGTTAATATACACTATCAAAAGAATTAAGTTCTTTATCAGAACAATAGCTATGTTACAGGAATTTATTAGTTAGCGGCAAAATTTAAAAAATGTATATTTCCAAGAAGGTAAAAACACATATAAAGAGCAAAAGCAAATTTTAGAATTTTCTGGACAAGTTACCTTTGAGGTGAAATTCATGAATTCATTCAAGTAATAGATAAAGAAAGTAAAAAATACACTGCAAAACATCCAAAATACACCATGATGGACAAGAAATATCAAAGCCAAATGCTAGACATAAGTGAAATGATTGAATAACAGCCTTATTCGACTCTTGACACACTAAGAAATGAGTGTTTTAAATAACTGTCATGGCTGATAACTACAATGATGTCTTAATATTGAAAAAAAGAGGCTTTGTTCCTGGGGTATGCAAGTTCATGCATCTTCCATACATTACATAAGTAGATCTGAAGTAGCAGATGGTGGTAAATGCTGGGGGTCAGTCACTTCAAATCATCAACCTCATGTGCTTTGAATGGGGTAACAAATAAAAAAAATAGATGGGCCAAGGCGGTAGAGCAACCTGGTGAGAAGTGAACAGTTGATGAACTTTGTGAGCCATTAGCAGTTATGCATTGTCCTATTGAAACTTGGCTGCAAGCAAGCTTTAAAAGTATAGAGCTTTAAGGCTTCAAAACTTCAGATCAAGGGCACAAACAAAGGGGTGGGGGTGGATCTGGACCCTCCATAGCCCTAGATTTTTTTTATTATTGATTATAACCCTATGTATATAATTGGTAAAAATTAATTAAGTATTTATTAATTAACGCTTATTTAATAAATAATATTTTACTGTTTTTTGCTCCCGAAAATCGGCAAAATCAAAAGAATATGTTGGGCAGCTTATTGGAGCATGATATCAGAATGGTGGCTTTTCGACCCTGGATCTTCCCCCACCACCTAGAAAAATTCCTGAGTGCACCACTTCTTCAGATACATAACAGAAACTGTTAAGTACTCTGTCAATGCACAATAAAAGCAGTATGATGATAGATTATGTAAGAATTATGCAATATCTCGCCTTGTTGCCATATTCTAATACAACTACATGGTGTTATAAGCAAAATCCTGATCATCCAAAAAAAATACCTTTTTTAAGCAATGTCATTCATTTGTCTTTGCCCGGCGACCAATACACCATTGAAGTCGCATATACCTGTAGTGGTCACTCCAAGGTAATTACAGCAATGGACATCTTGCTAAAACACTTCTGCTGCAAATCCCGTCGAATGGTACATACCGACACCGGATGTTGTGTATCAGACCCTTATAAACACAACATTCCCCATCAGACACCATCCCATTAACCCCATTTATTCAACCCATCAAAACTCTTGAGCTAGTGTTTGAAATGTTACAGTGCAACCCATCATCTCTATGCATTCTACTCCAATCAGTTTAATTTTTTCCTTTTACATCACCAATTTCATATTTGCCTCACTGGCTTGATTTAGTCCAATTAGTGCACAGCTTCTTTGGTGAGGCACGTTGAAGCATCTCCCAAAAAAACTCTAGTACTTAAAAATCCTCTTCTTTTCTCTTTGCATAGCACTTGTTGATATGTTACTAACATACATGATTTTAATGTTCACTGCTAAACTAATTATTTGTAAACCTTATCAATTCTGGTACATATTTCTTATCTATTAGATATATCCTGTATAATGTTGCATTGTGGAAAGCCAACAGTGTACATTTTAAAGTAACTCATAAATTATCTATTCAATAAAATTTAAGCTTAAAAAAAATTGAATCTTACACTTTTCAAATAATATTTAAATAGCATGTCCTGTAACTAAAGTCTTTAATGAAAATTAAGAATAAAATTATGGCTATAAAATGTAAAGTAATTACAATCCAAACAATGAAAAGCACTAAAATTACCATCTCATGGACAGTTTTAGAAGTATTTAACAAATAACTACACATATGAAAAATCAAAGAAAAAATTACCTGCTATCACAGTATTAATGCATTCATATAGCAGAGACATTGCTGATGTACTGAAATAATTTATATAAAAATTAATTATAAACTAAGAATAAGTCACAATAAAATTTTCAATTGTAAATCTTTAGTAAAAATACTTTCACATAATATGACTTGAAAATTCTTTAGAAAAAATTTCAAATGATGTTTTCAATATGAAGGGTAGGTTGCTTTTCAACTGTGAATGTAAACAGATCAATATAAGATCCAAATATATTAAAATGTAACCCAAGAAGTAAAAAGACTGCAGTACTTTTGGAGCTAATTTATTTTTAAAAGGAATATAATTATGATGTAAATTGAATTTGAGTAATAATCTAATATTTTACAAATTTTATGCAAAAATAATATACACCACTACAAATTCAACGATAAAAACGTGACTGATTATACCTACTTTACAAAAGAAATTTACAGAAACGAAAAAAATTTATTCTCATTGAGTATTACCATCCCTTTGTGTATGTTGAACATGGATTTCACATTAAGTATCTTCCCATGAACTCTGCATTAGCTATACGTGTAATTTATAAAAAAAATTATAAATCTTTAACATCTTTGGCATCTCTCATTGCATTTTGAAAAAAAAAACAGAATCACTATTAATATCATCAATTGATGTAAAAGTAAAGTGAATACCGATTTAGCTCATATAATTGGATCAATAAGATCTAAAAAAGAATTCTCATTAAGAATGAAGCTTTTTCCACTCTCATATTTGATTTCTTAAATCACAAGTCCTTGGTACCTCAAAGCATCTCAGTAGATTGGTACAAAAATGATTACCTAGCTCGGTCAGAACCCAGAAGGATGATACATACATATGACCTTTCCATTTACTATGTTAACTTTGAATTTTTAACATTTAATTTTGTTTATAAACTCAACAGCAAGAAAATATATTTAACTCAATAGCTAAGAGAAAATGCATGTCTGAAAAAAAACTTCATAACTATAAAGCTCTAGTTTTATGATTTCTCACCATAGTACACCTCAAATTTTATAAAATATTAAACATTTCTTAAAGAAGAGAAGATAAAAATAGCCCTCCCCATAGCAAAAAATTAATATCTTAAACATTTGGCAGTAAAAAAAAAGATTTGTATTAAACACTTTTCAAAGACATTTATATAATCCTAACAGTTATTTTCTTGTTATAAAAATTACATATTTTTTTTTAAAAATCAGAAAGTAACACAAAAAGTATGAATTATTGAACAGAGTACCGAAAAAAAAAAATGAGTTATAAACATACTAAAAATTTTGTTATTTGGATTCCAAAACTCATAAAAGCAGTAAATCCTATATTTCACACAATTATCTACAAAAGTTCCAGGTATATTGGAGGTCAATATTTGGATCTGGAGAGCTAAGGAACATTATTAAACCAAATAATACTTTATAATTCTTAATTATTGATTCCTATTTCACAGGTGTATTAAAAAATGTAAAAGTAAGAACAACATGTTTTAAAATCTTAATTAACTTCAATGGTAAAAATTTATTATTTACAGTATAAAAGTAATTTAAATAAATAAAATTTTGAAAAGGAAAAAAGTGTTGAAAGGTTATAACTGAAACAAATATTAAAACCTTTGGCAGATTAATCATTTCTGCAAAGTAATCCAGTATGTGGTCCTTTAACAGCTTTTCTGAACTAATGACCAAAATAGCAAGAAATAAGGAACATAACTTATTTAAGACATTTTCTACATGAATCTACAAAAACATAGGATTCCATAATGAAAAAAACTTTCAGAAAGAGACTATATTAATAAATTATTTAACATAGTTATACTATACTTTTAAGTTATTAAAAAGATATCAATTTTTGTTAACTGTACCTTCAGCTCCAAGATGTACAGTTACAAAAAATAAATAATCCAGACCAGTACAATTGTATTGCTCCTAATATAAATCATGTACGTTCTTAACTAGAGTAGTGAGTTTTATATGTTAGGGTTTATAATAATTAACAAAATAATTGGAAGAGTTGAGAATTTAATACCCTAATTTTTGGAGTATAAATACCAGCATATGAAATATTACAATCAAAATAGAAATTTTATTATGAAGTAACTTGAAAAAAATTTTATACAGTGTTTGATAACATAGAAATTTGATGATGCATTCAAAAAATGTATTCAAAAGATATAATTTTTTTCATGATTATAATAATTTTTACTATGTCGTAAAAGGGGAAAAGGGGAAAAAAGGGGGAATATAAAAGGGGAACTATAAAAGGGGAAGATATAAAAAAAATATGAATAACATTAAGCAGCTATTTGCAAGAACTGCAAGACTTTTTCACTGTTAACATAATAAATTTAAAAGCGGGATATTAAATATTTATAAACTAATTATTTTTACCTCATATACTTTCCTTTCCCAAAATAAATTTTTAATCAAATCATAATTGGTACAAATAGCCAAATAATTTCTAGAGAATTTCTAATTGATAAAACAATAGCACTCAAGATGAAGAAACAATGCAGTAACTTCAATTCATCAAAAACTGAACACTTTGTTTCTAACCGGAAGAAGCTGTAAATTTTCCATTATGTTATTTGCAAGGTATCATTTTACATTTGTTGATCTTCAATTTTGTGGACAGTTTCACTTATTTAAATTTTGAGAAAATTACTATGGTTAATAGATTTTTTCATGGTATACAAAAATATATGAAATCGAATGTAATCAAAAACAAAGATTATACTGTATAAAAGTATTTTAAGATCAGTTTTCACTTATGCATGTGACACTTGGTCCATGTCTTGAACAGATGCGAACATGATAAGTATCTATGAAAGGACGAGTCTATGATTTATTTTTGAAGGAATTCAAGAAAATGGCATGTGGTGAAGAAGATCAAATTTAGAACTCTATCACTCATATAAAGAATCTGTCATCATTAACTTGATCAAAGTGCAGCAAATTAAATGGGCATGCTACATAGTCAGAATGGAGGAAGACCGTACCATTAAAAAAGTCTGCCATGCCCAATCAATTGATGCACGAAGAAAATACAAGCCAAATCTAATATGGATTAATGGCCTAGAAAAAAATCTTCTAGAGAAGGCCAAAGTCCATTCTGGACTGTCAAGCCACCGAGGAAGGTATCTTCAGTTATTGTTTCCAAGGCATTAATTCTCTAGGTAAAATGACATTTACCTAATCTTTTAAGATACCAGACAATTCGATGGAAATTGGTTTGTAGCAAAATGATTCTTCTAAACATTGTAGCATAGATGTCTTCACAATCAATGACAATAATAATAAACTTGTTTGTGTCCCTCTTAAATGACAGCAAAAAAAAAAAGGCTTGTTTACACTGGAGTAGAGAGCAACAAGCTTCTGTGACAGTCATCCAAAGAAGCTGCACAGATATATTCAGATTCTCATTTCTGTAGACCATGCACAACAAACACTTCACTAATATAAAGTGAGGAAGTTTGGACTGAAAATTAGAGCCTACTTTGGCAAGTTATTTCCAGACTGATTTCACAGAAATGCTCTCTAACATGTTAACCACAAGCTTGTTTTAGATTATTTTAATCTTCTATACAAGCTGCATATTATGATTCGATATTACTAATAAATACAGTTAATAAATCTTCTGTTCACTAAAACTTCTGTCTTCCATGCAAAGTAGAACATCTCACCTTTATACACATCACAGATGAGTACCAGTTTACATTAGAAATAGATTCAGATCTTAAGCATATCCACAAAGAACAAACAACCAACTATTATTCTAACACTAATGAAAAATGCAATCAAAGAGGTGGAATCTTAATTTGGGCTGGAACCTCTCAGAATGGCTACACAAACCTGTATGTCCTCCATCAAAAAACTCTGGCTACAGTAAGATCCTTGCTGCCTTGTCGCACCATAAAATGATACTACTGACGAATTCATTTGATAATTGTACAATGTACAAATACATGAGAGCAAAGTGCCCTCTAGCACTTTTAATGCTTTAATTCCAAAGAGGGAGGAGTCAAGAGAGTAATGAACAAAACACAGTACATTTAGTATTCATTTCTTGAATGCTGTGTGAAAACTATTGAGTTAATAAAATAATAATACCAGACTTTACAAAATAGGCTCAATAACGTCTAAGTGGAATTTTAGAACACAAATGAAATGGATAACTCCATCTGTTCTTTAATCTGATAGGGAACCTTTGCGATTAACTCTGATGATAAATGGCTGCCTTAAATCTTTTCTGCCATTAAATGAGCCAGAACAAGAGTTGCTCCATGTATGGAACCAGAAAGGAAGCATGGCTCCATGCTTCCCATTCTGGTATCTGATAACTCAATTGATAGTATGTAAAGTCGATGGTAAAAATGCATTTCAATTAGGAAAACACATTCCAACTTTTTTAATTTTTCACAAGAATCTATGATTTTTCTAATATAAAGTACTTTCTGAAAAAAATTCTTTATTTTAAAATTCTACTTTAATGAATTACATTAAATTCAACAAACTGTTAAAAGCATTATTCTTCCAAATTTCATATTTCTATGATAACCTGTTTTCAAATAAAAGAGAAGACTGCTTGTGCATTAAAAGGCCAATTTATTAAAACTCCCTTAAGGAATACAGAATATTTTTTGCACTTAATTATACTAAAATTGCTATACTGTAAAAAAAAAAAGGCAGGGGAAGACTAGGTAAAAATTGATTTTATTCAGATGAAGGCACTACTTCATTAAGGCAAAAATAAAAAAAAGGTTTCAATGAGAAGTATGAAATGAACCAAAATAAAAATATATTTAATAAAAGAAGAGCTGATGTCTTCAACCGATTGTGCTGAAATTTTGTATACACATTTAGTTTGGATGACAATGCATGTTTTGACCATTTATATTCCGATATCGCAATTACTTAAAAAGATATCAATTAAAAACCTCTTACCCCTGTTAGCTTTTACTCCGCCCAGTAGCTTATCGGATTAAAGTTATGATTTTTCGACCTTTTTTTTTTAAAAAAAAAAAAAAAAAAACCATCTTATTCTTTCTATCAAACTGAGACAAAAAATAATTACATAATCATACAGATCATTTATGTCGCTACGATACGGTATAATTCTTTTTAAAAAATGATATTTACTATTTTTTTACGATTTTTTCTAAAATGAGTTAAAATAGAAGCGTTTTCATGAAAATGATTTCTAAATCGTTCCGGAAGAATTTTTTTTTTTCGTGTTGATGAATCAATATTCTGCACTAAAAGTTCAGGCTTTTCTCTTTTAGAATAAGTCATCTAAAAAAAATGCCTAAAACTTTTTTTTTTACGATTTTTCAAAAAATACTCAAAATTTTTAATAAAACATTTAAAAACTCCGTCATTTTTAAGGATAATCGCACGAAACTTTTTTTTCGTTTGTAGAATAGTGTTATCCAAATTCTGCACAAAGATTGAAAAAATTGGTTTAAAATTACGGATTTTAAAAAAAAATGTGGTTTTCGTGTTTAATATTTTATAGTAAAAATTTTTAAAAAATGAGTTTAATATTTTGATTAATTTTGCTTTCTCCAATGTAGTTTTGGTCTTACAGTGTTTATTCCCCCCTATTATCCTCTTGTTGCGGCCCGAGTGAAATATCTATCATACGTAGGTGGCCTGGTGGGAAAAAAGATTGAGTACCCCTGAGCTAACCAATTGAAAATTAACTGGCAAACGACCTTACAACAATGATGCCTTGAATGAGATGAACAGACTGAGAAACCTGTCCAGTGATAACTAAAAGTAAAAAACTTTTTTAAAAAACAAGCTTTTATTTAAATGCTCTAAAAAGAATAAAATAAACTTTCTTTTAAAACTTTTTTTGCTATCAACTTATAACGTCATTACACATTTTATAATATAAATGGTTTTCACAAGATTTACCTGTGTTGATAAACCAGCAAATTAAATAACTTGATGTGATTGATTTTAATTTTTAAAATTTTCAAACTAAGTAAATACTAGTACTGAAATCTTGCGACAAGCTTTCATATCATAAATTGTGTAATGACGTTATAAGTTGATAGCAAAAAAAGTTTTAAAAGAAAAGTTTATTTTATTCTTTTTAGCACATTTAAATAAAAGCTTGTTATTAAAAGTTTTTTCACTTTTAATTTTGATCCTATGAACAGTAATTCAGGACAATGGAAATTTAAATTTATTGAATATAAATTAAAAATACGAATCTGCTATTCTTTGATTTTATTAAAAAATTTCAATCTTTTTTCACCCGATTATCCCATTTTATATTTTTTTTAGCTTATTACAGGTGAGAAAAAAAGTAAAATGTGCTGCTAATTTAGAAAAAGAAATATAGTACCTACAGAGTAACTCAAATATCCGAAAGAAAATTAATGGGGGGGAAAAGACTTAGTCATACTGATTGCACTTTATCTTTCCAAAAAACTATTTCAAATAAAAATTTTAATTTCCTTAACACATAAGCTCCATATTCTGTAAAAGAATAGAGAATAAAATAGAACAGTTACAATTTTCACTGAATGTTGTATATATTTTAACTACATTTTAATAATTAATATAATTGTTAGGAGATAAGATTTTAATTATTAGCAACAAAAGAAAATTAAATAATGCAATATTTAATGCTTAGTTACATACAAAGAGTATAAACTAAATTCAAAACAATCAAAAAAGTAGGGGGGAAATAATTATGAAATTTTAAAGGATCAGATGAAGGCCAGTTTAACATGCTTATAATGAAGGCATTGAACTTAAAATAAGTGATTTAGTGAGGAAATAACCAAAAAATCTAAAACCGATGAAAATTATTTTTTCTCTGCCCTAAATAATAATAAGCAAAGCTTTAAGCTGCATTATTACTTTTTTCTCAACTAAAGCTCAAATTCTCAACAAGCAAAACAAACATGCATGTGAAAAAACAAAATACATAAATAAAAATAAAACATGCAAATACAAACTTAAAAGCATTTACCTGTGGATTAAATTAGTGAGCGGTTCAATCAACTTTTTACCCAGTCTAGGTTCTAGTGGAGTCAGAGCACCAAACTGCAAAAGGGGGAAACCTATTAGATGGCTTTACTAAACTGTGAACCCGACTGGATACAGTAGAAACAATATCCGAATAATCTGACATCAGCAAATAAAACTAAATCCAGCTTTATTCGGGGGGGGGATACATTATTGTATATAAGAGCACAAAATAAATGCAATGAAATAAAAATGGCAAAATTCATAATCTAAGCTGCTAAAAGTCATTCAAATATACATAAAATGCATATAAAGCAAAATGCATCAAGACAATAGTGCATTAAAAAAAGGTAACACAAAATGCAATTCTTGTATATTCAGTGCAGGTAATAAAAGGACAGTTTAATTTTCTAAGATTCAAAATAAAAATTAGGACAAACTGGAAACAAAAGCAAAAGAATGAGACAGACAATCATACAAACAAAAATAAATTAATTTAAAATTGAAAAAGACATGCATTCAGGTTTTATAACAAGAAAGTGATCCTTACTAGAGTGAAATTTAAACGAGATGAGAAAAGGATTTCATTGGAAAGACATTTATTACCTGCGAATTATATTAATGAGAGGCTGACTCAATTTTCGACCCAGTCTGGGTTCAATGTAGGTCAGAACAGCAAACTGGAAGAGGGAGAGAATGACTGAGGAGAGTGGAATGGAAACAACATCCACACATGCCCAGAGCAAAAGGATTAGCAAAACATGCATGTATTTATGCAAACTAAAATCGAATAATATTAGTAAAAATGGAACAGCACATGAATGTAAAGATGCAAAAGCTAAAATCAGTGTTACAGCCTCAAAATTTGATTTGATTTCAATTAATAATACAAGCATATATTTAAAATATTACTATAAATTGACATTCAAACATGTTACACACATACCAGGCAAATGTTGTAGAATTGAAGAATATTAAGACAAAACTGAAGAACAGACAAATTGTAGTTAAAGTTAATGAAATTCAAACCAAAATAGCTTTTAAAATTTTCCTCAATCATGACATTACAGATAAAATAGTGATACTATTTATAGTTATATATATATATATATATGAGATTAAGTACAAAAATTTATTTAAAATTACATCATGCAAATTGAACTCTACAACTAAGAATTCAAAAACATGTTTCAGTTAAAATAACACAGTCTTTTGAACTAAGAGTTTGAGCTAATGTAAATGTTCATGCTTCATGAAAAATTACTAATGGGGAAGCCTGGGCTAAATGAAACACACATGATTTATGGAAAAAAAATTAATAGAGAACAATGTGATTTTGGTTAGATACTGAAAAACTTAATTTAAAATACAATTGGTTTCATAACAATACTCCCAAACCAGAATGCAAAAGTATGTAAAAAAGCGATCTCATAATTTGTGTAAAATAAAGTGAGTGCACAAACATTGGAAAAATTAAATTTTTAAAAAATTTATAACAGTTCTATTTCCAGCAAATTTAAATCCAAGAAAAATGTGAATTTTGAAATTCTTTAATTACTTTATAATAAACTGAATTTAAATTTAATAGTATTTGATAGAAACTTTTTAAAGAGTTAAAAGCAAAAACAAATAAATAATTAGGTATTTTAAAATTAACACCATTTTTCTTTGATTCATGAGGGGAAAAAATTAAAAATGAATCTATACACATGTCATGTTTGCATAAAATCTTCATTTATAAACAAAAAATAAAACTATAAATGGTGATTATTTTATAAAAAAAAGTATGTTAATGCCCCCCACACACACTCAGACACAAGTATTGCAGCTATTAAGCACCTCTTTCCAACCAATTTTCAATCAAACTATATACGAAAATATCCAAACAAAAAAGTACTGCATACTAGGTTACAGTCTAACATATAAAGTCAGCAAAAAACTGAAAGGCATAAAACAGTAAGCCAACACAAACACATTTCATCTACTTAATAAAAAAATATGACTGTTTAATAATATTCCTAAATATGAAATAAATATTTACAAGAAACCAGAATGAAATACTTTGGGCGATGAAATAAGCATGCCATCCTATTATTCTAATTCTTGAGAGGAAACGATCAGATACTAGTTTATTATTTAATGAAAGATAGTACAACATGCTGGAAAAAAACTGAAGCCAAAAATTAAATGCAGAAAAGAGTAATTAAACTTATTAAAGAATCAATATAATGTGAACATGAGATGGAATACTTAAATGAATTGTTAATTAGCTTAAAGTTTTGAGAACATAAGACTTCTCTATATAGGCTTACTATAATCTTTTCAAATTTCATAATCCTTTTCTCCTCATTAAAAAAATATATAATATTACAAATATTTCGATATACTGCGTCATATGTTCCTTCTCGAAAACAATACGATAAAACCTAATATAAAAGGCAAATTCAGCAAAATACTGATACAAGCTACATAGTATAAACTAATATCTTAACACAGAAAGTATTGTATTCCTACCATTCTAAGTTTCTTAAACCTACTTAAAAAAACATCACATCAAAAAAGTTTTGCACATATTTTAATTTAAAACATTAATTTTATAATAGTGAAAAACGAAGAAAAGTGAACTACAAATTAACGAAGCAGGGAAAACATTAACACTCAAACCGTGGATGGGGTCATTTTGACCCAAAATCAATTTTGTTTGAAATTTTCTCAAAAAATTACTAACAAAATTTCTTGACTTTTTCTATTTTTATACCAATAATAATCTATGAAAATATATGTTGAATACCTATCCTTTTTTGTTTTTAATACTTATACCTAAAACCAGGGAATGGGTCATTTTGATCCCATTATAATCACAAGTACTAAAATTGTAATTCAACGATTCCTGGAATGGGAAAGGCTTTTTAAGTACTCTATCCATTTCCCAGATGTAAGCAGAACAATATTTCAAGGTCAGTAGATTCCTACCGATGACAGAAGAGCAACTGAGAATTTTGTTGTAGTAGTAGCCAGTGTTGCAGCCCCTTCCCCCTCCCTTTATCATTCCATATTAGAAAAATGCCTCTGGTTAGCATATTCAAGGAATGTATTCTCTCCAATGTTTTTTGTTCTGGCCTATTGAATGCAATGTGGTGCAATACTACCATAGCCAATGCAGTAGTCTAATGGGCACACATCTGGTTCTTTAAGACTGCACAACTGGTTGTTTGCATTGCCTTAGAGATAGTTTGAGTGAACCAGTCTGTTCAATTTTTGTCACCTTGTTTACATCTTATTTACCAAAATTTATCTTAGATGAAAATGGCTGGAAGAAATATGCCTAAATTAATAGTTAGTGAGGCCCTCGAATAATGCGACAATTGTCGGAAAATGAGTCCGAAAACGATAATGATGAAGATGTTACTTTCAGTAATGATGAATATGTGCCTTCAGATGAAGAAAATATTTCCTCGGATGAAGATACAGTATCTGATTTCCCTGTACAATGTACTAGCAGAAACCCACTTCTGAGATGAAAAAACAATAAGTAAATAAACGTAAAAAGTTATCAGATTCAAATCCAGATGAAATAAACTCTAGAATATTTGTTACAAATGATGGAACGTGTTGGGAAAGCATCACCTCTGGAAGTTGTAAGCGTGGAAGAATTGCTGAACATAATGTTTTCAAAGAAAAGAGTGGCCCAACTAGTTATACAAAGCGAAATATTGAAAATGGCTATGCAATTAGTGGAGGCTACTTATAGATGAGCCTATGCTTCGTCAAATCAAAAATTATACAGAGGAAGAAGCTGACTGGCAACTGGGAAAAAATGAATGGTCAACAACTTTAGACGAACTAGATGCTTTTATATCAATTTTGTATGCTCAAGGTATATACGGTGCAAATAATCTAAAGTTTGATAGTCTGTGGTTTGTTGTTTGGGGTCCAACTTTTTTCCCGCGAAACTATGCCGAGAGATAGATTCTGAGAACCTATGAAATTCTTGCGATTCCACAAAAACACTACACGATCTGAACGCCTTCAAACATATCAATTCTATTTCATTTCTGAAGTTTGGAAGAAACATATTGAAAATTTGATAACTTGCTATAAACCAGGACCATATATAAAACTATTGATAAACAGATGTCTCCGTCTAAAGCTAGATTTCGTTTCACGTAATATATGCCAAGTAAACCAGATAAATTTGGTATCAAGTTCTGGCTTGTCTCTGATGTTGATAGTAAATACATGCTCAATGGTTTTCCATATTTGGGTAAAGATGAGAAACGTCCTGAAAACCTATCTCTCTCCGAATACACTGTTTTGCGTTTGATAGAACCTTTTGAAAATAAAGGAAGAAATATCACTACAGATGGATTTTTTCTATCTGTCCCAAACATTAAAAACGAAGAACACTACTTTAACTGGAACGATGAAACGAAATCGGAAAAAAGTATCTGAATTTGTGAAAAAAGTAAAGATGTCGTTATACAATTACATTGTTACTGGAGCCGGATGATATAACTTTGACAGTTTATCAGGGAAAAACCAGCAAAAATATCTCACAACTGAGCTTCCTTCATCCCACAGTTGATATTGACAATAATCCCCCGCCCTAAAAAAAAAGCTTACAGAAACAATATCATTTAAAACAACAAAATTTGGTGTCGACATTGCCGACCAAATGGCTTGGAAATAATCTGCGAAGGCCAGATCAAGGAGGCGGCCAGTTCATGTATTCTACAATATTTTTGATCTTGCAGGAATTAATTCATGGGTTTTATATAAAGTTACAGGAGAAAAAAATTACAAGAGAATATCTTTAACAACTTATTGAAGAGTTGCGTAGTGTGTATATTCACAAAAGAAAGTGCAAGTCAGATACAACTGAAGAACCTCCGCAGATGTGAAAAAGGTTTCATTACCAAGCTTTCAAGTGTAGAAACAAAACTGTAGATACTTGTTCTGACTGTAAAATACCAATATGTGGAAAGTGTACAATATATATAAAAAAAAGTTGCCCAAAATGTGCATGAACTGTGTAGAAAATCTTGACTAGTATAAGAAATTAAATCTTTCTATTAAAGTTGTCTGTATATTTTACTAACTGTATACAATATTCCATATTGTAATATCTTATTCTTTTTTATCACTTATTATAATAATTTAATATTAAAAATGAATAAATGTCTTTGCCAAATAATTACAGCATACTTTTAGCGTAACACAGGTATTTATTAATTGGGGTCTATTTTACCCAGCACGGGGTTTTAGGTAAACGGAAACTGCCGCAATTCTACTGTTAACATTAATACACTTTACCAAACAGACAAGTTACATTTAGTCTCTAAAAAAGATTTTGAAACTAATGAAATTTTAACTGACTAGTAATTATTAAAAACACATAATAAACTTAATAGATTTGTCACAATTCAATACCATCCAAATACTTCAACTCACCAACTTTATTATTTTTATTAGCATCCAATTATTTGATGAGCTAGTCATGAGTTTGAAAAATATTGGAGCCAGTGAAAGATAATTCTTTGGGTTTTTTCGAGCAAGTTCACAAATCACATTTACAGCAGCTGACTGAACACCTAACGGGGAAGAAATAAAGCAATAAGAAACATAATATGATTTAAAACTTTGCATAGATCAAGACTGATCCTGAATTTCTAAAAATCAAATGTCCTTCAAGTTTAATATTCAGTTTACAAAAACATTCATATCAACCTTACCATCTGCAGAAAACTTCTAGCAATAAAACAATGCCAGACTTACAATCATCAGATTTCATAAGCCTAACAGCGATTTTTTGCAACCTAATTTTTAAAAAATGCTTTCATATTTGCAATGCAATGAATAAAAAAAAAACAGGAAAAAGTTTTCAACTTAATGCATTAAACAACCATTTCATACAATATAAAATATTACATTTTACTAAAATCAGATATACAACACATGTTTGTATTGTAGAATCAGATGTACAATACAAAGAAAGGGTATAACTAAAGACCTTTGGAAAACTGAGTCCACCAATAATACAATATCATAGAAATTTAAAATTTACTTATAATATAATATAATTATTTTTTTTTAAGAAGTTGATATATTTTAATATATTTTCGGAAGGCTAGGAAAATGGAAGTTTCTTGAAAAAATGAACAAACTAGCTGCATGGCCCAGCTTTGCACAGGCTTTCTTTTTCCCTCATGACGCCAGCAATTATGTGTGTGTTTGTACGCACGCAATGTGAGTGATTTCTAAAATTATTTCATTAAATTTCCCTTTTTCGAAATTTGTTCCACATATTTTCGATTTAAGACAGGTTTTTTCCCCTCCCTCTAGCCCGGCATCACACTGTTTTTTAGTGCAAAATTACTGTTTCCTCTTCCCCTCCCCCTCACAGATAAAATATAGCTTCAAATTTCAATCTATGACTTTTAAAAAACAATATTGCATTAGTTAAAAAATTATTAATGTGAAGCAATAAAAAGAAAACGATTCTTTAGTTAGCTTAAAAATGTCTCTGAAATGTATTATTATCCAAAATAATAGACAATGTACTTTTTTAATTAACAAATAATTAATCGGGAGCTTTCCGATAATTCTTTGAACTAACAAAATCTTGCTGAAAACTGCGACCAATCACGACCAATCACTCGCGTTTGTTCGTAATTCTTCATATTGAACTTTGCTATTTTAAATTAAAATGCAAACCTCTTTGATCAGTGGTGTGCCCAAAATATTGTGTCATGTGCCACTGGTTTGCCATCCCTGGGCTAGAGGAATACACCTGAGCTGCAGAGTTGACCCCTCTCCTAACTTCCATACCACACTAACGGGAGGACATAAGGGTCTCGACAGATTTAACGTGCATACCTTACCCCCTACATGACGGGTTTTGAGCGGTAATAAGCTCGAACTCAATTTGATTCCAGATCACTCAGCTTCAGTAAAAATATTAGGACATGTTCATTAGTGTGTAGAGTTAATAAATAAAGAATCTCTCTCTCGTTATATATATTTCAAGAAGCATGTCATCATAAGAAACAATAATTTGCAAAAGAAAAAAAATGTAAGATGCTCATACAAAGTGATATTGCTATGAAAATTTAAATAGATTCAATAAAGTTCTAAATGCCACAAAATAGATACATAAAAATAACTATAAATAATATAAGTATAACTCGAAAGGAAAATATGAAAATTTGGCACATCAAATAATATTTTACAAATAGGTTTTTAGCTATCAATTTGCGGTACTTTTCCATTTCACTGGTGCAAATCTCGCTAAGCACACCATTAGTGACAACATACAATGCACAAAAAATGTTATTCTTTTTTTCTTCTCAAAAACTAAGACGTTACTGATATTAAAGTGCCTCGCCCTGGTTTGAAAATGTGGTGGCAAAGATTACCAGTGGGGATATTTTGTTTGGTGTCGGTTGTTATCATATCTGGCGCCTTTATTTCTGGCGTAATGGGAAAGCATCCGATGTCTTGCATCTAATTGCTAGGTTTCGGTTGGATTCTAGTTAACCCCCCTAATTTGGTGGAAATAATTTGGCCCCAATTGTTTAAGGAATTGAGCAACAATGAGCTGGCACCATTGCACGTAAGCTGCGAGCTCAGGATTTAGCGCATGTCGACCATCTTGAGAAATTTAATTTTTCTTTCGGTGCAATTTAGCAAAAAGTTTTTGCCACCTAAAAAGTAAAGTTGTTCAATTACACAAATTTAGTAACGAATTTTAAAAGGTCGGGTAGTCTACCTTGTGCGACTATAATTTTAAGAATTTTTTTAAATTATTTAAAGCAAATAAAAGCATATCAAGAGTTGGCTGAATAATGATATATATATATATATATCTCTTTATATATAAAAATCTTCTGTGTGTGTGTGTGTGTGTGTTTGTCACTAAACTCCTCCTAAACGACTGACCCATTTTGATGAAATTTTTTGTGTGGGTTCAAGTAAATTCGAGAATGGTTTAGATTCCCAATTTGGTCCGATATCGCGCAATTGGTTTAAAAGATATTAATTAAAAACATTAAAAAAAATACAACTCAACATTCACCTGCATTGTTGTAACTATGCTATTGTTATAAACAAGTAATATAAAAAAAAATTTAATCAATTCCTACTTAGATCAACCAAGAAAAAATTTATTTTAGCTACTTTTTATTAAATAGTTGCAATTAATATAAATATGTATATACATATGACAGAATCGCAACATTAAGTGGTAATTAATTTTTATTAATTATCATTAAAGTATCGTATTGTCATCCAAAACAATCGTGTATATAAAATTTTCTTTCAACGGAATGCTTTAACACGTGAGAAAAAATCCTTTTCAAATTTTGACATAAGTCGCCAAACGGGTCGCTAAGTCAAAAACATGGCTGTATTTGCAATTTTTTAAATAATTAGTTTTAATCAATTAATCTTTATTAATTACAATTAAATTATTGTATTGTCATCCAAAATAATCATGTACATTACATTTCAGCTCAATTGAGCGCTTTAAAATGTATTTTATTAACGATTGAAAATTCCACCAAGATAAATAAATAAACAAACAAATAAAATATGTATAGAGATCGTGAGCTAATAGTAGGAATTGAAAAAGACATAAGTTGGCGTCGAAAATTGATTTTCATCCAAACTGGCCAAACCCGGTCTTTAGTACGAAAATGCAGACGATTCACGATTTTTAGCGTTTTTAATTAATATCTTTTCAAATAATCTTTATATATGTAATTCTTCTGTACATGTGTACGTAACTGAACTCCTCCTATACATCTGGACCGATTTTTATGAAAGTATTTGTCTGTTCCAGAGGACTCGAGAATGGTTTAGATTTATAATTCGGTTTAGAAATGTTTATTTAATCAATTTTTTATTTATAAATTACTAGCTGCATGCCTCGGCTTTGCACAGGCTTTCTCTTTCCCTCATGATGCCAGCAATTGTGTGTGTGTTTGTACTCACGCAATGTGAGTGATTTCTAAAATTATTTCATTAAATTTCCCTTTTTCGAAATTTGTTCCACATATTTTCGATTTAAGACATGTTTTTTCCCCTCCCTCTAGCCCAGCATAACACAGTTTTTTTAGTGTAAAATTACTGTTTCCTCTTCCCCTCCCCCTCACAGATAAAATATAGCTTCAAATTTCAATCTATGACTTTTAAAAAACAATATTGCATTAGTTAAAAAATTATTAATGTGAAGCAATAAAAAGAAAACGATCCTTTAGTTAGCTTAAAAATGTCTCTGAAATGTATTTTTATCCAAAATAATAGACAATGTACTTTTTTAATTAACAAATAATTAATTTAGTAATGAATTAATAGAAATACTTTTAAAAACCATATATATATATATATATATATATATATATATATATATATATATGTTATAAAAAACAGTATGGGGGGAGCGTAGATATATATTTACATGTACTGAAAAAAAACCATTCAAAAAGAAAAAAAAAAACTAAATGATAAAAACATTTTGATATTTTATTTTAATTTCATAGTTTTCCTTCCACTGTCATAGTTACAAATTTTGTGTAATGAACGCTTAAAATAGTGTAAATAATTTATATCAGGAAGTGTAATACATTAATATTACTTTTTGTTGTATTTATTTTATGTTAAAAGCTTGCCACCACCTCTCCCTTCGAAATCTAGTTTTATTATGAAATAAAAATAGTGATGACACTGATGAACGGAATAAATTAAAAGCAAAAGTGCACTGAGGTATGGCGTAGACAAAACAGAAGGGATAAAAAAGATAGATGAATGCTGTCAGAGGATTTTTTGGAAATGGCAGAATTTTTTTTTACTTTCTTGACAATTGTTGTTATAATTTGAAAACTTCTCACAATATCTTTATAAATTTTAGCCTATGTGTTATTCTGATTTATAAGCTATATTGCTGTAAAGTTTCATTAAAAAATATTCAGCTGTTTTTGCGTGAAAGACCCACAAAGATACTCATAAACTTTCGCATTTATAATATATATTAGATGTCACAATCACAGATTTTCAAAATTATTCATTTATCAATTCAGTGCTCTCTAAAGTCAGTAATCAATTTCTGGACTTGGACACACAGCTAATATTTTTACTATAACAAATTATTATTAATCAGGCATCACACTTTTTTTCTTTTTCATTTTGAAACTGTTAAGTGATATAACTATCTCAGCATGCAATCATGTTAAGGAAAAAGAATTAAAATTTTATGAATAATAAATTACTTAAAATATTTTAAAGAAAAAATACTTTTATTAAATTTACACACACACACATATATTACTTTGTATATAGCAAAAAACTACAATTTCTAATTTAAAAACAATTATGTGACTTTTACCATAACACCTGAGGAAGTTTTACATAAGGATACTTACTGAGTGAATATTAATGTTGCACTGTTTAGCTACATGAGGGCTTTTGGCGACAGACCTTGTAATTTTGAACCATGGTCAAGTGATGAGGGTGACACTTGAGCTGGCACCTCCCTCTCCAAACTACCACACCAACGAGAGGACATTTGAGCTCTCGACAGATTTAACGTGCAATGCTCCCCTACACAGGGGGTCTTTAGTGGTGCAGGGCTCAAACTCATGACATGCCTGCCATGATCCAATACCTTGACCACTGGGCTACCGCAGCCCTGTAAGGGTACTTACATAATAACACCGTACATCACTTCCATCAAAGCAAAAGACATTACCAAATACTACTATATTGTTTCCACACTTGAGCGGAAAAAATTCCTGCCATGCTCCTTACATATTAGCTAGACAATACATTGGTGAGGATTTACAAGAATTAAATACTGCATTTTAAAACAAGTACATTTGATGCAAGCAAAAATAGCTACACTATTCAGTCGGCTAAAACACCACATTTGCATTCAAAATCGTGACAAATGAGTCTTCTTATTGTAGGAGATGCCGCATGAAATTGTATAAGTGTGAATTTAAATGCTATTTTATTTGCCATTTTGCCAAGCCCGAATTCAATAACATATTAAATTCCCCTTTCAATTTACTGACATATTAGAATAGCAATTTCTGGAAGTACTCCACTCTATTTTCTTCCATAGAAAATAAATCCCACATTTTAATCCTTTTTCTCAACAAAATAAGAGTAAAACAATATTACAAATTAAGCAATGTTTTTACTTTCCAGCCAGCACAAACAGGGTTATTATGTCTGAACTTGACCGGAAACAAGCAACTTTTAGCAATGTTTTTTGATATGATGAAATAGGCTGATTGTATAATACAAAGGAACCCATATAAAGTAATGGAGAGATTTTATTTCAACACAATTTTGATATACTCAGAATTTCAAAAACTTATAATTAAATTTTAAAAAAGATGCTTTAATCTCATTCAGTTGTCATACCAATTAGATAAATGCACTAAGCTATCAAGTTGACATAGTCAACAAAATAATTAATAAGCAGGCTTCAACTGGATATGTACTTTTTCTTTAAATTATTATGTAGCTGTCAAAAAAAGAAAAGAAAGTAAGAGAAAAAGGGTAAAAGAAAAAAGGAATTAAATAAAGAACTAATGATGAAGCTTTTGAAAACAATATACAAAAAGAAAGCCCACATTGTAACCTTTGAAAGGTTTAACTGAAATATTAAATATTTACTTTCAAAATATTACAAAATTTGCCAAGATTTTCTTTAATGAAGATACTATGAGAATTGAATCAAAACTGTCTTGCCTACTTTAACAAGTATATAATTCTACAATTAACTAAATCAATTAGAACATAAACTAAACAAGATTTTTAATAATAAGCAAAGATTACATGAATTAAGCAAATGATCCATGCCAGGATACATTAGATAACATAGCAACAAAGTATCAAATAATTCTTGAACTATATAAATCAGAAAATTATGCAACATAATTTTGAAGAAATTTTAAAAATAATTTACTTCATCTTACATAATAGGTTGAGAAAATGAAATTCATAAATGGATAATAAAAATTTAATTACCTGGATCAGGATCTTCTAATTTTTCTTTTAAACGAGGAAAGGCAGGACGTAGAGCTTCCGGAAATTTCAAAAATATTTTGTACATCAACAAAATAGCTTTTTTCCGCAAATAAGGCTTGGTAGATGAAAGCTGAAAAATAAAGCCAATGAAAAAAGGTTAAAGCATTGCAATAATTTTTAATGTATCTCCTTTTGATGAAAAGTTAACAGATATTAAATACTTTTAAAAAGAAGTGCAGTGATCTTTGGAACTTACACATTAGACAGTCCTAGATCATAAATATATATATACCCAAAATAAAATAATTAAATCTGAAATACATCAATGTTTTGCAGGTACACTGAAATACAGCATTTAACCTCTGCTTAATTTTATACCTTAAAACTACATATTTTCTTATCTTATTCGACTTATTCATGCATGAAAGTTTCGATTTTGAAAAATTTTATATTTAACATAAAATAGTATTTGTCTTTACTAAAAAAAAAAATATGTACTTTAATTCAAATAAAAATAGATTTTTAAAAATTTCTTAGTTTCGTAATTATTTTCAATTTTGAAACAATAAGTAAAAAAATAAAAGGCTTAGAGAAAACACACTGCACACCATCCACTTGACAAAAGTCTATCACATTAAGCTCCAAAATGGAAGAGTTGAGGAAGATCTAATTATGGGAGATTAATATTTTGTATTTCAGTTTTCAAAATATTCACATTAACAAGGACTTCCTAAACAATTTTCTGAGACAATATTTCAAGAACTGTTTCTCACAAAAGTATTTAGATAAGAAATTTTCTGGTTATCAAAAAGACAGTTGGCTGTACATAGCTATAAAATATTCCAACATCAGCATAAATTTTAAACATTTTAAACCCATTTGATAGATTAAAAAATTAGTTGGGAGGGAGGGAAGTTATATTAACGCCATACTATAAAGCAACACAAGGGCGATGGACCCCGTAATCTTTAACCATGGTCAAGTAACAATGACACCTGAGCATGCACCTCCCTCTCCTAACTACCACACGACACCAATGGAAGAGCATTAAGCCTCAACAAATTTAACGTTAATTAACCTCTATTACATGGAGGACAAGAACCCCTGACAATCCAGCCACGAATTCATGATCATAACCCTAAACTGTTGAATTTGTACATCAATTATGAAAAAAAATACAGTCTATTCAAAAAGCATTTAAAAATACATTTGAAGAAACATAGTGCATTAAATGTAAGGTAGACAACTATTTTTCTCAATAAGACTTGAGATATTAAAAAACTTACAAGTGTCATAACATCGTTCGCAAGATCTCGAGCAAGATCTGGAGTTACAAAACAAGCAAAACCACTCATTGCAGTACCAGCATCGTACATGTTCTGACTATTTAAATCCTACAAAAAAATGAAAACTTAAGATTACTAATAATTCCTTTAAATTAGAAAAATAAACTTTCAGGAATCTGGCTGATTCTAAAAAAAATGAAACAAAAATTATCAGATTAGCACACAAATAATGCTGCAACTCAATTTCAAGAAAAATTATGAATTCTTTTAAATCACAAACATTGTTACTGGAAGCAAACTTTTAAAACTTGCTAAGTGGAAATAAAATTATATACAATAATTTATCAGTAACAATTTCATTTTTAGTAGCTATACTAAAATTTTAATACTAAACCTGAATAATTAAAACAAAAGCCATTAAAATATGAAATATTAAATTTACAAACAAAAAAAATATGGTAAAACCTTGATTCAACACAAAAAGTAAATCCATTAACACATTCAGGACCATGATCACACATTTGTGTGTTCACAGGTTTCTTCCTCCAGGGCCCACGGTATCATATATGTGATTACGCTTTCCCTGATCCGAGGCCCATGATCACACAGGTGTGATTCGAGTTTAGAACGTTTTTATATTAATTTTTACAAGGCACTATAGATGGCGATTAAAGTCAATTTTTCTCCCCCAAATATTGTTTCACAAAACTTTGAACTTCAATACATGCTTTTGGCTTTGAGTTTTTTTTTTAATTAGATCCGGGATATTTATGAATGTAAACAACTGCTCATGTTAACTCTTTAGAGAGAGTCGGGCATTTAAAGGTTCATGGTTTAATGCGCTCTGGATTTCTGTTTATATTTTGACTAAGTTGAAAAAAGATGGAAATCTTATTAGTTTATTAGGCATCAGACATTCAAAATAATAGCTTCAGTATTTTATTTGTGTTAATTTTATTCTGTTCAGTATTACAACAATTTTTATACTAACAATTATTTTTTATACAGTAAAACCTTTCAAAAGCAGATATTCATAGAACCAATGCGATGACTCACTTTTAACGAAAAAGAATCCTTTTGTTCTAGCTCATTTTAAATTCAATTAGAAGAAACTATTCTTTTTTGTTGCTATCACATTCAGAGTTGTCATAACCATAAGAACAGAAAACATAATACTAATGTGATACTACGAAAGCTATTAGCAATATAAGGACTAATAAAATTTTTTAAAAAACAATATATAGGCTGTTATTTAAAAGGATTTTAACAATACAAGCCTTAATAAGTTTGTGCCAGAGTAAATGTATCATTTGGGGGGATGGCCAGATAGTATTTTGTAAGTTTTGTGTCTATTTTATTTTAATCCTCATGGTGAAAAGAGTACTCTTTTTATTAATATGAAAACATTCTTTAAAATTCACAATTATTTTTTATTTAAATAGAGAAAAAACTTTTGTACTATATATTCAGATTTGTACTATATATTATGATAATAAATTGTAAATTCTAGCGTATTTGATTGCATTAAAGATTTTATATGAATTTTTAAATGAAATTAGTCTTAGCAGTGAAATTCGCCCAGTCCCATGTGCGTGTATACTCTAAACATGCGGGGCTGAGGAATAGTTTCTTTCTCCTTTTGACAGTCCTGAAGGGGTTAAGGAAACACAAGGTCTGAGAGCAGGAGCGTAATGGAGAATATTAGAACCCCCTTGCAAAGTCAGGTTTGGGGGCCCCAAGCCAAAATACCGACTTAGTGTCAGTCGGGCTTGGGGTCCTCTAGAATTTTTCAAATTTGTCAATCACAAGGTGCTCTCCATCATTTTGTTCTATTTTAATACATACATTTCTGATACTGTGCTTGATGATGAGGCTGCCATCTTGTTTTGGCGTAGAAGACAAAAAACCCGATTGGCTGAAATTTGCAGATATTTTAATTTTGAATAATTTTTTCAGCTAACTAGCAAGAAGTTTTTCAAAGCCATTGCTATGACAACTGAGTAAAAATTGCTTGAAATGGTTGGTTGAAAGAAAAATTGCGTCAAATATATGTATGTGTGATAAGGCCTTAAGTGAAGAGGACAATACCTGAGTAGGCACCCCCTGTAATGTTCTTCCCCTTGGAAGAACATCTCTCGAAGTATCAGTGTGAGCTAGAGGTGTAGGATTAGCGAAAGAACTAGGATCAAACATTATCTTAACAGGACTTTATTAAGATATTCAACCTAAACCTTTAACAAATTAAATTATAATAATTAATATAAGAGAATCTACGATGGTAAAAATACGCAACACACAATAAGACTTAATCTAATTCAGACCCCTTATCAATAAACGAACCACCAAATCTCCGATTCTAATATTAAATAATCAATCCTACCTTATTACAGCTTGGAGCAACAATCGATCTTGTCTTTGTATGCAATAGTATGCAACTCTTGGCTGATTCCTTCTATTCGATCACTAATAATTTGAATTCACGTCACACAAAACTCATTCAGACTTGAACCACGAACTGTAATAACCATCAACTGCCACAAACTAGTGTCAATTGTCAAACATTACCTTACATCACCATCCCGCTTACTCTAAGAGCCTATATTTAAAAGTTTGTTCATTTGCATCTTTTATTCACACTTCACTTCTTGGATTTGGTTGGAAAAGAGTTGCCATTAATTGTGGCCCAAAGAACTTGTTAAAAAAAAAGACACGAGAGACGTCATAATCGCTCTCTTAACTTTCATACCACACCAATGGGAGGACGTTTGAGCCTCAAGAGATTTAATGTGCATCGCCCCTAAATGGTAGGTCATGAGGGGTACTGAGCTTGAACTCATAACACGCAAGGGAGCAATGCAGGATAATAGTTATTGTGTGTGCTGTATATGAAGTATTTTTCTATGACATATTACAATTAAAATTCGTACACAAATACAAGTAAGCTATATCTGTCACCAAAGCATTTTGTGTTGGTTTCACCAGTTTCATAAGAGTAGTCATCTGTGTAAAGGAAAAGGTATAGGGCGACCGTGTGTCTCAGAGAAAATTGTAGAGTATACGAGACAAATCAACCATTCGTACAAGCTGTAAACTAGGTATTCTGCAGAAAAATGAGTGGAATGTTTTGCATTGACATTCTCACTTCAAACTCTGTTTCCAATTGTGATAATACCCGACTCCTGATGATTATGCCTGTAGAATTGATTTTTACATCTAAATGTAAGAAGACATGGAAAGATGGCAATGAGGGTGGCCATGGGTCCTCTAGGTCACCAGATCTCATACCAAGTGATTTTTTCCTATGTGGCTATGTGAAGGAGAAAGTTTATATACCCCAATGCTGCAAGTACTGCATCATTTTTGCTGTGACGGATATTACAGGAAACATGCTATTGAACAACTGGACGGAAATGGATGACTGTTGGAATGTATGCCAGCATACACATTGTCAATGGTGTACATGATGGACATTTGTAGTATGCATGAGAAACATGTTCGGTGTATTTTTTCATACACTGTGCTATACACTAGTAAATCAGCAGTCCTTTGAAACTTTATGAATCATTCAGGTTAACCCTGTATATTTCTCATGAAAGTATAATTGCAAAATAAACCTTTACAGATTATCAAAATTTCAATTAAATTCAAGTATTCACAGTACAAATCTTGTGCTTAAGTATAAAAACCAAAAGTACAAATATTATTATTTGTTTTTATATATAGATGCAAAACACTTCACTGAAATGATAATGTAATGTAATGACCTGTTTAGGTGCAGGTTGATTTTAATACAATTATAAACTTCAGTTCCAACTATGCATAAACTAACTCGTAGAACAAATAATTTTGCTTTCAAAAAATTACATGGAAAAATGTACATATTTAAGACTCACTCAAAAGGTATTTGCTAAACATGAAATTTTTTACACATAACCTGGAGATAAAAGTTTTTTACTTTTTATTTTATTTTTATAACAACAAAAAAGTTTTCAAATACAGAATTTTTTAAAAGGGTGTCAATATTTTCAGAATATTGTTTAAAAAAACAACAACAAGTATATGTTTTCAGGAGTAGACATTTCTAGGTACATTTCAGAATGCCTAATTTGAAAGGACTTGAATATAGTTAACCCAAATATCTACACTATTAAAATTCGTAGGCAAACAAACGTATGTACGTCTATCTTCTAACGAACCGCACGACGCAGAAACTTGCCAAAGGTACCAAAAGATCCTGAATAACCCGAGGAATTCGTTTTTACCATTTATAATCCGATGTTGCAGTTAAAAAGATATTAATTAAAAACATTTGTTTTACTCCTGCGTGTTTCTTCCACCAAACAGAATGAAAAACGGGGAGGTGAAAAAAAAATTTTTTTTTGTCCCCGATGTTTTTATAACACGATCTAATTTTTTCTATGGGACTCATACAAAAAATAATTACAGAATCGGAAAGATCATTTCCTTCGCCACGATACGGTATAATTTATTTTACAAAATAATTATATTTTCTATTTTGTACGATTTTTCTAAAATAAGGCAAAATCTATACGTTTTATGAGTATGATTTTTAAATCGTTCCGCTTGAATTTTCTTGCGTTAATGAAAAGATATTTTACACTAAAAAAGTTCATGCTTTTCTCTTTTAGAATCAATCATTTAAAAACTAAAATGTCAAATACTTTTTTTTTACAGTTTTTCAAAAAATACTCATAATTTTATTTAAATACTTAATAACTTCGTTATTTATAAAATTAATCTGACGTAACTTTTTTTCCGTGAGTAGAGCGATATTATACGTAATCTGTACAAAGATTGATAAAATATCTTTAAAATTACGTTTTTTTTTTTAAATTGTGTTTTTCGTTTTTTTTCCCTTGTTGCAAGAAATATTTAAGCATTATTTTTGTTACATTTTTTGTTTAAAAATTACCGTTGTTTGCAATCGATGTGTGAAGTTTTAAAACACATTAGCTTAAAAATTAAGCCTTCAAATAATTAAAAACTTTAATAAAAAACTGGATTTCACTTAATAGGATAACTGAAAAATTTGCGCATGCGCGACATGTCACTCTTTTCAAGGTTTCAGCTTACGAATGAGAAGTGGAGCTGGTACATGTCTGAAGAGACCTATTGATAGTTAAGGCTCAAATCGATTGTTTATGACTTTTAAGATGAAGCGAATTCCTTTAAAATATGTATGTCTTTTGTAATTTTGAAAATTTCTATTTTTCTATTTTCATACATAAACTATTCTTTTAAAAAAATGTACCTTTCCGTTTCCAGGGGCTGAAAAAATTCAACATTATGTAATTATATTTAATGTCAGGCTGCTTAGCAATTACTTGCATTTGTAGCTGTGGCAACACTTTACGTTTTATTTATGGTCTCTTTGAAACTTTGTCTTTTCTTGACAAACAACGTGGCCTTCTTCAAGTTGTATACAATTGCTTATTTTACTATTATGTTATTTTTATTAATTTTGCTTTGATTATTTTTTAACACATTTATAGTATTTATAGTAGTTTTTAACATCATGTTGTGTTATTCAAAAATTCTTTCTAATCCTAATTTCTATTTCAGATTTTTTTTAACTGGTTATTTCATAGCTTAAATTATTCATAAATATATAATCCAAATTTCTATTTGAGCTTCTTTTAAACTGGTTATTTTAATCAGCATTGTTATTACTTTTATTCGTTTTGCATTGATTATTTTTTAGTATTAATAGTATTTATAAAATAACATCACATTGAGTTATTCCCAAAAATTCTTTATTTTACTATCATATTAATATCTTAAGAATTTTTATTTCAGCTTTTTTTTTAACTGATTATTTCATAGCTTAAGTTATTCATTAATATAATAAGAATTTCTATTTCCGATTTTTTTAACTGGTTATTTCATTGCTTATTAATCAATAGTTATTATTTCTATTCCTTTTGCATTGATTATTTTGTTTTCTCCACATAGTATTATTTAGAAAATAATACTTTATCATTTCTATGTTGTATGAACTAAGTTCATTTTACTATTTTTAGGTTCTAAATAAGAAATTGTAAAAATTAGAATTCTTTATTTTGCTATCATATTAACACAATAAGAGTTTCTATTTCAGCTATTTTAAATAAAGCAGCATTGCTTTTTGTACGTCATTAATATTATAAATTGATGCTTGAAGGAAATTTTGTTCTTTTAGATAAAGCATACAGGTTAAAATTGATTGCATTTTAATTGTTAGATCTTTATATTATTCTAAATCTTAACTGGTTATTTTAATCAGTATTGTTATTACTTTTATTCGTTTTGCATTGATTATTTTCTATAGTCAAATAAGAAGTGAATAAAATGCAAAATTAAAATCATTATGTTGTTTTATGCTAAATTTCAACTCTCCGAAATTGTAAGCAAATATTAATCTTACTACATTGAATGTCTTAGAATAATATTAAATCAATGTATTAAAACAAAGCCACAGCAATGCGTGGCCAGGTCAGCTAGTCAAACATTAATCTGTGTTTAAAATGTTAGCAAGTGCTTTAAACACTGGCATAACTAATCCTATGCAAAATCTATCAAAATTCCATGGGGGCCCATTTTGGGGACTCCTTAACAATTTATAATTTTTTGCTTACACACATTTTGGGGTTTCTGAAGTTTGGGGACCCCATATCAATTGATAAGACTCATACGACAGTAGCTATGCCCTTGTCTTTAAATACAAATAAAAGAATCATTTAGTCAAGTTAACTTCAAAAGATAGAAAAAAATTTTAGAATAAACTTGACATTTACAAACTTCTAAGCTTCTTACAAGCTATAAAACAAATATACTTGCTGTTTAAATTAGAATGATAGCAATATATATAATTAGCTACATCAAAGTAAAATAACATTTTTTTTTTTTTTTTGCACTAGAAAGAATAAATAACAGAAAACTCACCATTTCATCGAAATATTTCTATATTGTATTATGTTGTTTCTAATATCAATTATAGTGATAAATTGATTTTTTAATCAGTCTAGCCCCATTTGCATATGTCATAAACTAAAATTCCCACTTTTATGTACAAATTTCATAAAGTGTTTCTGGTAAAAATTGAAATTTCTTAATAAATCTGAAGTTACAACCAAGAGTTTGGAATTTTGATACCATTTGCATAACTTAAATATCACTGAATTGAAAAAACAGACAAAAGTAAATTAAAATATTCATATAAACAATATTAGTAGTAATTTATAATAATCAAGTTTTATATATAAATTTTTAAAAAATATTTTTATATAACACTTCCTTTTACGAAGAGTTTTACACCTGGATACAAATGAACTATATAATGAGATGAATGATAGAAAAGCCATGAATTACTGAAAATATGCATACTAAATTAATACAATTTTACCTTTCTTATCATATTGGTAGTGAGCATAAGAACTTCAGTATCTTCATGGAAACTTTGAGAAGCAGCCAAGTAACCAATCCTCTATATAAGAGATTAAAACTTTATTATAGATATTAAAGCCACAGTACTTTAGATTCTTAAAGCTGTCTTCAGTAAAAGTACTAGAGCTTGAACAAAAGGCGAAGCACATTTTCAGACAGAAAAAATGCCTCAATTTCTATGGAAATTTGCATTATAACTCATTCCTCTGTTAACAATAGTGTTTTTAAAAATGCCAAAACATTTCATGAATACTTTCTTTTTTGTTATAATACATGAAGGCATAGCCCATTTAACATTACGGTATAGGAGAAAAAGCGTTAAACACATTTTATACCAGAAAAAATGAATAAACTCGCTTAAAAACGTGAAGTATAATACAAAATTCTGCTCTATAAAGGATAGTGAAGCCAGAATATCATATTAATGTTTCATTTCTTTTATATCTGAAAAAATGTTTGAAATTCTGGTCCTATTTTTTAACATTAACTGAAGACAGCCTTAATAACAACCCCCAATTTCTGCAATTGGTTGATTTTAAAAAAATTATTGAATAACCAATAAAAAAATTTCCAGTTTATTGTAAGACATAAAAGAATTAAAACTGACATGAGCAACAATTAATGTTTATGCATACAGCCTGTTAACTCAAGAAAAGTTTTAAAAAGCTAGTAAACACTCATCGCCAGTAATTACACAATATAAAACACTAAATTATGCGAGGCTTTATTTTTCACTTAAAAAAGTTGACACACACACTTGCTTTCTCTCCAAAAAAAATTGTACACAATATCTACACCCACAGCACGTTTAAAAAAACAGATAAACAGAAAATGCCTTAAATACCCTCAAAGACAAACAATTTTACAACTTGTGTGATATCATATGAATGTTAACCTTTTTTATATATGAGGCTGAAATTTTTATAATTAAAGTACATGCATTTAAAAGTAAACTAGTCCAGTCAGAGTTTAAGATATTTTTCTTCCCTAATATATCGGCATGACATGCAATAGACACAATTTCTAAATCAAGATAGATGTACTTTTTCCAAACATTTTTAACATTTTCTAACTATAAAATAAAGACTCATTTCAAAACACAAAAATTTGTTTTTCAATTATTTTGTTAAACTATGTTTAAACAGCATTGTTCCAACATACAAACATTTTTTAAAAAATAATTTTTTCACATATTAGTGCTGGCAGCAAGAATTATCGAAAATGTTTTACCTAATCATGGCATACAAATAGAAAGGAATTAAAATTGAAGACTTTATAATCAGATTTAAAACTAAATGTTCTTAAAATTTTATTTTACTTTTAAATTAAACATACAGCAACTTTCATTCACAATGAATATCTTTTTATTTCGTATGGGCTTTAAAGTCTATAGCCAATCATCTATCGAGACAAGCGCTACCTCCATGGGAATCTTCATCACCGATTTCTGTAAAAAACATTTAAGACTGTTCTAATTAGAATGAAGTTTTTGGCACATCTTTGCCCCCAATACAATGACTACAATTTATCATTGAGTGGATATGAATCCGGTCTGCTGGAAGGCCAAACTTCGTTTTCAATTAAGTCCAGCACATTCTCTCAACTACCACTGAGTCATCTTTGGCTTATGAGCAGGAGAAAAATCATGTTGCAAAGTAAAATAGTTTCATTTGAGCATGTTTACGATCAAGCACTATTGGTTTGGAGATAGTGTCTGGATAATACATACTGTGGTTTTCACTCCTTTCTGCAAAAATGATTATCTGATGCCTTCATAGTTAACACCCAAACAAACTATTACGAAAGCCCGATTACGAGCTCCTGTAAGCAATTTTTCTTCTCTTTAGCTTCTTGGGCTTATTCTTACATATACATGGTCATTCTGGACCTTGAAATAAAATTTTCTCATCGATAAACAGAATTCGTCTGTGATCATGAGCATTCCACCACAGCAGTGCTTTTATGTTAAGATACTTCTGGCACTTTAATTCATTTGTAAGAAAATGGCCAGTTATCTTTCGATAACTTCTTGGTCTAAGATCTTTGTTTTCTATGCGACATATTGTTCTTTTTGATAGAGATTCACATCTGTTTAGCAAGAAGAATCTTTTTTGACAAAAATTTTGACGAGTTCTCACCCTGACTCCATTTAAGAGAGCTGGTGGATGAATGCTGTTGGTCCCAGAAAATCTGATTTTTTCGATAAATGAATAACCTTTTGATGTCTAAATGTTTAAAAGCCTCAAAAAGCTTTTTTTTTTCTGAAGCAGAGAAATGTTTGCAGTATGCTACTGTTAAAATTCTGATATAAAATAACACACATGAAATAACCAACAACTATCTGTAAAATATTACATATGATCTCAAACAAAATTATGAATCGTCAGTTGAGTTTGAGTAACAGTAGATGACCTAAACTTTTTGTATTGGAACTTAGGGCATGACTAGGTATCATGGATCAATTAATAATGTCACCCTTTCAGGCTACACGAGGGCTATTGGCGACATCTCTCATAATTTTGACATCCCACAATCAAAGGAAGAGGATGATGCCTAAGCAGAATCCCACTCAGTAAACTTTCGCAAGATGCCTGTGTGAGGACTTTAATCCTTGACAGATTTAAAAGGCATGAGACCCTTTACATGACAGTAGAGTAATACTTATATTAACATCACACTATAAAGCAAAACGAGGGCTATTGGCGACTGACCTAGAAATTTTTAACCATGGTTGAGTGACGAGAATGACACGCAAGGCACCCCCTATCTTAACTACCTCTCTCAACACCAACGGGGGGAGACTTTCAGCTTGACAGATTACCAGTGTCAAAATCCTATATGGCAAATAAAATAAATTTATAAAGATCCAAGTACTATAAGAGACTAGGAAAAATAAATTTCAGCAGACACTTTATAGAATAAAATGTCCAAGGCATATTCAGGTGATATCCTCTATGACTAAATACATATAATATATAATACACACACACACATAAAAAAAATCTCAAAGATAAAAAAAAAAGAATCTCAAATTCATATCAAATGAATGAATTTCCTCTCTACCTCAAGATACCCCCTAGAATAATTTCTCAGTTCAACAATATTCAAGAGTATTTTCAACACTGACTAGTGAATAAATTTATTGCAACCTTTTCACTTATTTTTTGTTGAATTTACAAACCTCTCTCTCCTAACCTTGACACCATACTACAAGCACTTTTTTCCAGCTCCATTCAACATGCGTCAATCATTATTCTGAATGATGAATTTTTGGTAAAATCAGTTTTTGAACATTACATGCAATGAAACTAGGGCTTTTAATTATTGGAGAACTGCAGCTTCCATTTAAATAGTTATTTCAATCGGTACAGTAACTAAACACAAAGTCATCCAAGAATGCTGATTAATTTTCCATTTTAATTATTTTTAAAGTTACTTTTTTCATATTTGGTTTATTAAATTGCACTTTAGCTTAGTTATATCAGTTGTTCTAAAGTATGAGAAAACTATCATAAATAAAACATTTTATTTTGCTACAATAACTGGACCAGATATGGTAGCTGGATAATATTCCCAGGGAAGAAATTGTGTTTGAAATGATTAACAGTCCTAAGCAATCCATTATTTTCTCCAGCGTAAAACAAATTGAGAATATATGGAAAGCTCCAGGTAAAAACCAGTGTGTACTGACAACTCTACTAAATACAATTAATTACCCCTCTCTCATAACAAATAACAACTTTATTTACAACTCTTAACTACTCACACCTTATTCATAACTAACTACTCGTATACCTCGCATCTTATATACATTACTAATTTCTCCATGCCTTATAACACCTCACAAAAACTCTACTCAAACTCTCTCTCATCATACACACAACTCCCCGCATTCCTGGAGATACACTTACACAACACCACTGTTGAAATAGTGCCATCTATAACTTTAACAAACTTATCTTGAGTAAATCAAAATAGAAATATACAAATATAATACAAAATAGAAATAGGAAATGTTAATAATATATAATAAAATAATAACATTTGGTACAAGACATTAAAATTTATACATCACAATTCGAATCATCTAATGCGAAAATCAATTTTATATAATTTACAAAAAATCCTAAGCACTACACATTAAACATACATTTGCAATATTAATTAATACTTCAAGATTAAATAACACTCAAAATAACAAATTCAAGAATATCAACTAAATGTTAAGCAAACTAAATAAGTAAAGAAAAAAATCAAATGATATTTCACAGTTCTATATTTAGTTCTCAATTGGCAGCACATACAGTTTATGAATTGGTCATTTAAGTTCACCTAAGGGAGTTTTTAAATTTACAACTCGAACTTTCCCATCGAGTCCTTCGTACACTTTTATGACGCTTCCAAATTTCCATTTTAATGGAGGTAAATTGTCCTCCTTGATGAGAACTAAATCATTTATTTTAAAATTGTGCTGCTGTTTTTGAAACTTTCTACACTGTTGTGGCTCCGTTAAATAGTCTTAAAAAACATCTTTCCCAAAATGACTGAGTCATTTGCTGTAGTAGTTTCAACTGATCGAACAGAGATATTCTTCCATCATCAAATTAGTTCCAATTAAGAAGTGCACTGGTGTGATAGCTGTATAATCCTCTGAATCACTGGACACAGGTACTAATGGGCGGGAATTCAGGCAAAGCTTCGATTTCTGTCAGATAAGAAGAGAATTCTTCATAAGTAAGAACCTGGGAACCAATAGCACGTTTCGCGCGGGTTTTCATTGATTTCACAGACACTTCTCACAGTCCACCAAAGCGTAGTGATGAAGGAGGATTAAATTTCCACATAACTCTATTTGCTAAATAATTGATGACCTCATTAGAGGCCCACCTTTGTAACTCGCTGCAAGCACCAATAAAATTTGTTCCACAGTCACTGTACAGCTTTTCAGGCTTTCCTTTCCTTTTGATGATATGTTTAAGGACAGCAACAAAGGAATTTACTGTCAAATCTCCAACCAATTCGAGATTAACTGCTTTGGTGATGAAACACACAAAAATGCAGGCATAAGTCTTCAAAAATAGAACACCTCGTCCTCTCCTGGGCTTCACTAGAAACGGTCCAGCAAAGTCAACTCCTGATTTAGAGAAGGCTCTACTTGGATTCCCTCTTGAAACAGGAAAATCTCCCATCAGCTGCAGTGAGAACACACTTGTGTCTAAAACAGGTGACACATTTTCTTAGGATTTTTTGTACAACCATTCGAGCACTAATGATCCAGTATTGCATCCTTATAGGGTGAAAGTATTAATTCCGAACCACCATGAAGATATTTGTGGAGATAATGTCTCACTATCAGTTCAGTGATGTAATGCAATATAGGAAGAATAATTGGATGCTTTGTATTTTTAGGTAAATTTGCATTTCTCAGCCTTCCACCAATTCTTAGGATTCTTTCATCATCTAAAAATAGATGCAACATTGCGAGTTTACTCAGAGAACTCACTTGACCTTTCCTTTCCAAATGTTTGGGTTTCTTCAAAAAGCATCTCTTGTTGTACATGCACAGTTATGATGGAATGAGCTTGGTTCTGCTCTGCAGCATAAAGGAACCTAGTTCACACATGGGATAAACATCTAAAAGGTTGTTGACAAACTGTAGACACCAGGCTTCTATATGCAATAGTTTTTGAAAGGACAATACTTGTGGGTATCAGATAACCTATCCAATTAATGTCAGTTATTGTAGAAAAAACTAGTTTTCATTTTCTCCCATTTTACAATATATCAGTAGGTATTTCTTTCGTAGAATAATGGTTATAAAGTCCTTGTTCACTGCACATCCAATCTGGATCTAACCACCATAATTAATTCTGCAACAAATGTTCAATGGATGCACCCTGACTGACTATATCTGCTGGATTCTAACGACCACTACAATGATTCCAAGATGTAAGATCACCCTTTTCTTGGATTTCCACCACATAATTGCATACAAACTGCTTCCACTGTTTTGAACAACCCTTTATCCAATGAAGAACGATTAATGAGTCTGTCCAAAATCTAACCTCGACAACTAAATTACTCAAAAGACAACTAAGATATTTCCCAACTCTTGCACTTATTACTGCTGCCATTAACTCAAGTCTAGGCAATGTAAGTTTTTTGAGGGGAGACACTCTACCTTTCGACATCATAAAACTAGTCCATATTTCACCATTGTTTATGGTGAAAATGTCTAAAATAAGTAACCGCACAGTAGGCTATTAGTGATGCATCGCAAAATATATATGGATTTCACACCTAACTTTGTTTAAATTTTTGCATGATGCAAAACAATTTCTCACTACAGAAAAAATCCTTCAAATATTTTATCTCTGAGCACCAGTTAATCCATTTAACCCTTAAATCATCCAGTAACTCATCATCCCAATCAATACCTCGTGACCAAATTTCCTGGAGCAACATTTAATCTTAAACACAAAGGGACTAACAAAAATAAACCAACAGCATCAAAAGTCCTATAAGCTCTATACAACACAAATCGCTTAGTACTCAAATTCTTTCAACTCTTTAACAGATGTAACATCTAATGACAACTCATCTTTAACTGTACTCCAATTTAAACATAAGAACTTTAACTGACCATTACAACCACCATCACTTCGAACAAGTCCTTGTTGAATCCACATTGATCTTAATTCCTCCCAATTAGCATTTAATATTCTCAAATTCATTCTGTATGCTTTAAAAATCATCACAGCGTCCCTAGATAACTCATATTAAGCATAAATATCTTTTGCACCAAAATACAAATCATCCACATAAAGAGACATATTTAGCCTTTCTACACTTTTAGGCTTATCCTCTTAAAACTGTCTAATGTGCTTCTTAATCCTTACACTTAATATAAATCGAGATATCTTACAACCAAAAGGTAGACTAATCATTCGCATAATTTTGAAATTTTTGTTACAAATATCAGAAACCATAAAAAAAAATTTAATTTCCTATCCACTTCTGCTATACTAATCATTAAAAATGCCTTCTCAATATCTGCGCTGTGTATGCAATTTTAAAGTTCCTGAAATTTAAAATATCTAGAACATTAAGATTTAAATTTGGATCAGTTTCAAGAAAATCATTAAGAGATAAATTTTCTCTGATTTTGGAACTACAATTAAAAACGACATGAGCTTTAGTTGTGTCCTTATTTCTTACAACTGGTCTATGTGACATAAAGTACTCATTTATCCCAAGAACATTCTTCACAATTATTCCCTTACTAAATTAATCCTGAATCATTTTTATATTCTTCAGCAACCCACTTCATTTTCTTAAAAGTTATTCTGCAGATTCTCAAACCCTTTTTTCGCTAAGATAAAATTATTCATTAAACTTTCTTGTGGGTCTTTGCATAATAATCGAGTTTCATAACTCCCATTTTTAAATTTCAAATTGTTTTCAAATCGTTGAATTAATTTAATGTCTATCTGAGAACTTATCATCACATATCTCAGCAGTGATTCTAAATCCCATAATGCCTGTACATCAGAACTTACACTCAAATTGGTTGACATCACTGGTAAAATACTAGTTTGACAATTTTTATTTTAAGTTCTTTGCAATATAAATCCAAAAATAGGAGGAATACAATTTATTGAGTCATTAATCTTTTCAATTTTACTATTACAAATAACCCCATCACAGAATATATATCCTCCAATTAATATACCTATATTGTGACTGGGAATGTAATAAATCTGCCAAAAATAACCCTTTCCCTTCTAAAATAATTCTAGTCTCAATATCTGGCGAGACTATAGGAGCCGCCGTAATTGTTTCTGTTATTAAAGCTTCTATTTTAATGGATTGTGCACAATTGTTTCTATTACGCAATTCTATTTTTGCAACATTATATACTTTCTCTGTTAGAGCCAAAAAAAAAACTGATAATCATTCTTTTGGCAATATTTTCAATTTCATAGTATCTGCAAAGCTTTTAGTTACAAAACATCTATCCGAAATGTTGTCTAAAAGGACCCTGGCTACCTTAGTTTTTCCCTCATGGTAGGCAATAATACTGCAGGTTTGCAGTAAGGTGCCCTTTGACCTCAACAGGCTGGAGTTGCACCCAGTTGCCTCATTAGGATTTGGACATCTGGTCGGGGATTGACCTTCAAACTTTCCCTTTCACAAAGCAAGTAATGGTTAATCTTGCTCTTAGTTTTTGCAGGAGTCAAGTTTTGACTTAAACGGGCCAAATGAAATTTGGAAAAACAACGAAAACACCTGTTCTCTAACTTAAGCTTATTTTTTCTTTCTGCAACTGTTTTATAATTGCAAAATTTGTGCTCTGTACTACCACAAAAAACACAATTAAAATTAGGGGCGGATGCATAATTTACACTTTAAATAAATCTGTCATTTTTAAATTGTCTAAGTTGCTGAAATTTTTTAAAATTATTCCTACTTTCCCTGTTAAAGTTTTGGTAAGTTTGGTTTTCTGTTTTGTTCGATAATAAAAATATTCATTCTCTCAATTGCAACTCTTTATTTAGAAATGTAAACAAATTCTTACATGTATAATCTTCATTTGAGAAATTTCTATTAAAATCTAATATGAATTCTTTTGGTAAAATCTCTAACAATATCTGCGTTAAAAGATTCCCATATGTTTCCATTTCAATTCCTAAGGACTCTAAACTTCTGACCTGCATTTCGCAGCTTTGTCAAACATTTTTCTTATCTCACTCAAATCATTTATGTTTTTAACAGCAGGTTATCTTAATAACTGGTTTTAAATGTGTGTGTTATAGTGTTCTTACACCAAATCTATTTTTTAATATAAATCCAAAGCTACATCATAATTAGCTTCCGTCAATGAAAACCCACGAATATAACTTGCTGCTATTTATCTATATTGGTTATGCTATTGTTATTACCTATTGCACGTTCAAACTGGCTGAAAAAATCTAGCCATTGTGAATGATCACCATAAAATTTATTTATATCCAATATTGGTAATTTAAGTGTTTTATTATAACTTATTATTGAGTTTATTGAAAAAGAATTACTCAATTCCCTTTTCGTATAGCTATCAATTTTATTTGTTCTTTGTTTCCAAAGAATAATTTTGTCCGAATATTCCTCCACCTTAATACTTTCATTTTCCATTTCACTAACATCACATAAATTCTCGATAGTATTATTTAAACTTTTGAGATTTTTTAAAGAACAATTAATTGAAAAAGAAAACAATTTACTTTATTTTCAAAGGTTAAATTACTCAGTTCTTCCACACAATTTTCTGTTTTAGTTATTAATTTAATAACATTTCTTATAACTTAACGTTTAATTCTCAATTTTTCAATTTCAGACACATTAAATGCTAAAAAGTATACAATAATAATCAAGAAGCACAGCAACAGATGAAAAAAATAAGACTTACCTCAAAAACCTGACCGTTCAACAACTTCACCCCACTTCTGTTTGACACCAAAAATGTACTGATGATGCTACTAACTACAATTAACTACCATTCTCTAATAACAAATAACAACTTTATATACAACTTTTAACTACATGCACACACCTTATTTATTACCAACTACTCCTATATCTCACACCTTATGACACTTCACAAACTCTACTCAAACTCTCTCCAACGCTCCTCTTTTTCATCATGCACACAACTCCGAGCATTCGCAGGGATAAGCTTACACAATGTTGCTGTTGAAACCAGTGCCATCTATAACCTTAACACAGTGTCTTTCTTCACTTTATCATACTAACAAAAGTTTAATAACTGGGGAAGGTACAGATTGGATGATATTCTCAATTACTGCCATATTACAGAGCAAGAAGTAATGTTACAAGTAGGATGGATCCTTGAATAACAAAAATAAAAACAGTCCAAAGAAAAGAATATTGATTATTTTTCCTTCCACTGCAAGTTCATACATAATTTCAAAAAGAATTTCGCCTGACATTTTATATATTCTAATACAAAACTAATAATATGCTTTGTTTCAATAGTCAAAAAATAGCAAATACCTTTATTTGCATACAAATACATAAATATAGTAAATTTTCCAGGCTTCTAAAAATCCAAACATAACATTTCTTAACATTTTTAGCTTCATTACAAAAAAAAAAATGAGAAACATGTACTGCACAAACAATAACAATAGAGAATTTTATAACATTACCTTAAATGTAAATTTGGTAGAGCTCATTACTTCGATTACATTAAAAGCAGCCCAACTAATGTCATATCCAAGCATTTGCAACTAGAAACATAATAAAATGCTGTTTATTCAGTATATAATTAATCAAAAACAAACAATTATGAACGAAAAAATTCAAAAATACAATCTATCATACTTTGAATTATATTTAAAAATGCAATCTATCTTTTGAATATAATTCAAAATCTAAGGTAAGAACTTCATATTCACATTGATCTCTTAAAAGGGAAGTTCATACCGATTTTTAATTTTGATTCTATATAAATTACAAGTAATTGATACTTTTAAAAAGTTATGCAGTATTTTAGGCCATTTATAACAAGCAAAAATATATGTAAAGTGAAAAGGTCTCATCTTAAAATTTGAAAGTATATCTTCACAAAGTAATTAGGTAAAGAAGAGAAAATAAATGAAATCTTAAGAAAATGTATATAATGTATTAGATACTTACATAAGTTAGCTTAGCCACAGCATTTGATTTGACAGATATGTTTTCTTGACGTAATTCTTCCTTTATTTCTTCTATACATTGTGCAATATATTTTGTCTGTAAAAATGACACTTTTTTTTATTGAACTTAAATATTAAAACAATTGAAACAAATATTTAACCAAAATTATATAAAATTCTATTTTTTAAAAAATATATGAGGAAAGAGAAGTCAATTATAATTGCTTCAAGTATATATGAAAAAATAATCCTTTTTTAATGCAATACTTAAAATCTAATAAACACATTGTTTGTTAGAGACAAAAAGTTGGAACAGAAAATACTTACAAATGTTTCAAAATACTTTTAAAAAACTCTGAAAATATTAATAAGCATTTAACAAAATGCAAGGAGAATGATATTAAATTTGAACTAAATTCACTTTCAAATTCCATATATTAGAAAATTAGCCTCTACAATAAAATAAGCATTACAAAAGAGAGAGCTCAATGCATAACATTCATTGAATTTAATTACTACTATCGATATATAATGTAAGTAAAACCTACACTGAATAACTGGAGCTCTTTTGTTGTATCTTTTTAACATTCCTTTAGAACAAGGGTGTCAAACTCGCATGATATTACGGGCCATATGGTCAATTTTAATTTGAAGGCCGCATGTTTACAATCTTCAAAAAACCAATAACATACGATTTTTTAATGTATTATGCATTTATTAGACTCAATGTAAAGCTCAATGTTTTTTTTTATTATGCATACATAGTCGTCTTATATTTCATATTATTTTTTAAACTTAAACTACATATTTTATATTTCTAATAAAATAACAAAAATAAAAATTATTACAAGAAATTCAATTTAACATTACTTTTTAGAAGATGTTTGACATTAATTTTTTCAAAAAGCAAATAAACAAGATTTAATGGAAAATACCGAGCTGCTGCAAATTTTTAAAATTGATGATAAATGTCGATTGGGGTTAATCTTGGTCTTTCTGAGTTTTTGCTATTTTTCATTAAAATAAATAATTACCTGCATAAATAAGTGCTTCCGAACATGGCCATTATTCACATAACAATTGATAAATTTTAGCAAATCTTTCGAATAAAAAAAAATTAGAAATTAAATCATGTTATTGCAACTCTATTTGATATTAAAAATTATTCTTTTGGAAAAAAATAAATGGAAAAAGAAATTTGGCTCACTTTGTGAAAGTTGTCAATATCATTTGAGATTAAAGCACACATATATTAAAATTTACTGAATATGCTGATAAAATTAAATTGTTAGAAACGAAATTATGGATCTCTGTTTTTAAAAGCTGTGAATTACAATTTCACACTTTTATTTATCTTGATCAATCGATATTAAAGTTGTTGATAAAAGCTTACAAATGAAATCAACTGAAATCCAATGTGATTCTTTGTTGAAGCAAAAATATGTGGAAGTTAGAAATTATCTTTCGAATAAAAAAAAATTCATGTCAATCGAATAATACATCGTTGTTTTATTGCAATTTAAAGTTCTATACCTCTAAAAAAAACACCCTATATTTTTATAAGGATTAACTCCTAACTTTTTCAATGATTTAAATAACTTCACAAACTTATGTCTAATATTTACTTATAAAAATATGTACTGTTTTTTAAAGTTGAAATATAATGAAGATAGTTTTGAACCAAATACATTGTTACATATCTAATATATATTATAAATGTGAAAGTTTGTGAAAATCTTTGTGGGTCTTTCACGCAAAAACAACTTAATGGATTTTAATGAAACTTTACAGTAATATAGCTTACACATCAGAATAACACATAGGCTATAATTTATACCATAGGCTATAATTTATAAAAATTTGTAAAAAGTGTCCAAAATATAACCCTATTTGTCAAGTAAGAAGGAAAAAATTCTGCCATCTGTAAGCAAAAAAGCTGCAAAAAAGCCCACGTCAGCATATATCTATCTTTTGTTTGTGAAAAACTCTTTTTGTTTTGGCTACACAAGGGAATCGCTTCTAATTAATTCCTGTGATCAGAATAATGCCTATATTTTTATTGCAGAATAAAACTAAGTTTTGAAGGGAGAAGTTGTTATAAATCTCTTTATTTTAATGTTTTTTTTTATGATTTTATTATGCACATTCGGTAGTAAGAAGTTGATAAACTGATAAATAAATATAATAAACTGAGATTACAAGTATTTGCGATGAAATGCTTTAAAATGACCATTTTCAATAGGAAAAAATATTCAGGAAATTATTCTTGCACTTTTGTTTCATCAAATACATGTTAATTTCCCCCCTAAGTTTTTGGACAAATATCGGGAACAAATGGTGTTTACTTGAAATAGTTTATTGATAATGCCAATTTTGGACAATATTGCTAACCATACTATTAAACAAAATGATTGGCATTTCTTGTATTGAATCCAATAAATTTTTAATTTCAGATACCGCTGTATAATCATTTACATTAATGAATTCTTCAGGGTTGTTATGAGTTTGTTCAAACTGTGCATACACTGCTATAACCGAATCTATTTTAGCTTCTCAACGGGTATCGCAAGATTGTCTTAGAGTAATGCTTACATGCTTTTGTAGAATTTCCCATCTTTGTAGATGCAGAAAATAAGCATAAAAATATCTACTCCCAATTTTTATAGTACATATTACTGGAAGTGACATCACAAACTAAAATTTAAAGATGATAGGCAAGGTGATAGGTTTAGAGCAATTATTCTACATCTTGCACTTTTATATTTCCGTTTCATATTTCTACCCTTTTGTCACATCCCGACAATTCATATCTAATTCTAACTCCCTTAACCTTTTCACTAGTTTTTGCTATGCCTGGTGGCCGCGGTAGCTTAGTGGTTATGGTCACGAGCTCGAGGTTGGAGTGTCGTAGGCTCGAGCCCTGTCGCCACTAAAGACACGCCGTGTAGATGAGGCCATTCCTCCCGCTGATGTGGTAGTTAGGAAAGAGGGGTTCTAACTCAGGTGTCCTCATCACTCAACCAAGACTCAAAATTACAAGGTTTGTGATAAAAAAAATAGCCCTCTTGTTGCTTTGTAGAAGCAAAGTTAAACATCAAATGACAATTCAGGATTTTTCACCCACTAAGAATGTATACACACCACAACAGTGGTCTTCAAACTGTGTTCCATGGAACCATGGAGTTCCACGAGTCACAGTAAATAAATCGAAAAAAAAATTATAAATGTGTATGCAAAATGTGTGTACTCACGTCCTCTATGAAGTTTGTATCCCCACAAGAATTAAAAGCACATTCCTGTCCTTAAGAAGCCGAAAATTTTATTTCAACATAACTTTATTTTGCAATACTTTTTAAACTTTTATTATAATATAATAAAAGATAATTAGAATGTGTTTTATTTATATATATTACTTAAATGATTATAAAAATTTTGTTGTTTACTATCCCGGGTTCCATGAGATAATTGTTTACTCTTTAGTACAATGTCTTGCAAAACTAAATAGTTTTCCAATGGAAAGTGTACCTTTTGACATTTGTTGGGAAAACACCTTCAATAAGGGAGAGGTAACGACTTATTGACCTATCAATAGATTTGATGTCCAAACTCTAAATTTAAGCAAGAAAAGCTCCTAAAATTTTTGTTGAACATTCATACAAAATACCCAGTATTCCTCTAAACATTTTAATGCCATTCAGAGCAATGTGTATAAGTGAAAAATATTTCTTGGCATAAGTGGTTACAAAAGCAAAGTATAGAAATAAATTAAGCTCAGAATATGTAATGCTATTGTAGTTAATTTCAATGGACTTAGACTTCCAACGGTTTGTGTGAAAAAATCAAGCACACATTCTAGTTACTTAACATAATGCATGGGTGGGTGAAACCTGGATAACAGATTAATATTAATTAGTTAATTAGTAATTATTAATTAGTAAATTATTATTAGTTAATTATTATTATAAGTTAGATTATTAATTAGTAAATTATATTTAAAGTAGTTTAAAATTTTTAATAATCGATGCGATACTTTTTTCAATTGCCATAACAAAAAAGTGTGTATGGAATACGGTTCGACAAAAATACTTTCTAGTTTTAGGGGTTCCACAAAAAGACCTTTTTCTAGGGCAATGGTGGCCAACCCGTGGCACGGTTGAGTTGTAACGAGGGCACATGAAGACATACTGAAAAGTTAAAAGAAATTTGAATACATAATAATATATAATTTTCTACAATTTTATTGAAGAGTGGGGTTTTCTCAAAATTTGGATCAAAATATGTTTGTGTGAATAAATGTTTTCTTCTATGTACATAATAAAATAAATATTACTCATATAACTAGCTGATGTGCACCTATAATAACCTAATTTTGTTAGCATCTGCAAAAGTTAATCCTAATATAGATGATTTGGTAAAAAAAAAAAAAAACAGTAATTCGAATGCCACATTATAAGTAAATATTAACTGTTTCATAATTATTTAAAATTAAATGTTTCAAGTTACTCATTTTTATATATTTTGTACCTTACTTAATTGAACTGAACCTGTAAAAAGTTTATTAACAATAAAACCTAAATTTGCCCTTCATCTTATTTTTAAATTTCTTGCATTAAAAAAATGTGCTATTTGAGTGAAAATTCCACAATAAGACTATAAGTAACATTTTTTTGACGTTTCTATATTTGTTTGATGGAAATGTTGGAAGCAGCACTGAAAATTATTTTTTATCAAATTGTGGCACTCTTTCCAAAAAGATAACTAACTAAAATTAGATGATCGCGGGCGCCGGCGCCGGGCGCCTATTCCCAGAGGGATGGGAGAAAAAGATAGACCATGATGAAGATTATACAAATCACGAAAACTCCCACAAAAAACGGGGAGGGAGGACGTACCCCAAAGCACGAAACGCTCTAATGAAGCAGAGCGCCGGCGGGGGGAGGGGAAGAACGCAGGAAGGAAGACGGGACGGCCGAAGGCTGTGAATCAAGTCGGTGAAAGATCACCTCAGAACCCAGAGTGAATGATGCAGTGCAGTGCAGCTAAATCATGTTGTTAAGAGTGTGAAAAGTGTTTTTTTTTTGTTGTGTTATGGGGGTTCCAAAAAGGTTGGCTACCCGTGATCTTGGGGTTCTTTGAGTAGAAAAAGGAATAACCCCACTATCAGTGCTAAAAATAGAGAGTCCCCTCTCTCCCCGCATTCCACAGCTGTGTTTCCGGCGATTCTAAAATTTAAGCAAAAACTAACAATCAGCTGATCACAAGGTCACTTGACCGTTGCCTTCTCGGAAGGATGTCATAGGGGAGTGGTTTCTTGACGTAAGTTTAGGGTTACCTTACTTTTTATTTTCTTCCCCTTCTTTATTCTATGGGATCTTGGAATTTTTATTTAATTCAAAGATCACCTTGTTTCGGGTCGTTTATTTTCGGATCGACCCAATCCATTTCCACGCCCACTTTCTGCGTAGATCGGGTACGGCCAATTAAATCGCAGTAAGCTGGGCAATTCTTTCTTCGGTGAGCGGACTCCGTCCGCCACCGTTTTTTAGCAGATATGGTCTGCCCATTAAATTCTCTCTTTTAATTTATTTGAAATTTTTTCTTTTTCAAGTTATGTCACCCCATCAATTCGGCTCTGAATTTATCAATTCTGATGAGGAGGTACGTCCCTTTCAGGGACAGGAACTCTGTAAATTGTATGCCACTTGGTTACCTTATTTTTAACCCCTCCAATTTTCATGTAAAAAAAGCGGAGTTAAGTGTTTTTGAAGTGATTTAAGTCATTATTCGTGTAGCAAAATATTCTTTTTCATAAAATATATCATTATTAATGTGTATTTAAGCAGTTTATGCGGTAATTTTATTCTAAAGTAACGTTTTAAAACTTTTATACGTATATTGCATACACGTGGCGCCATCTGCAGACTTCGTAATAAAGCTTGCCAAATATGGCGTCAGAAAATTCTGGAAGCAAGGATATATGTATTTTTCGTAATTTTAAAATTTTCTAGACTATTTCTGGTATATCTACATTTCAAGGCGGATTTATATGAGTAATTTACGTTCTCATCAAAAGTTTTACGCCTGAATAATGTGATTTCATTGTGCAAAAGTACCCTAACCATTTTATTACATTTGGCAGTCCCCCCGTAAGTTCATGTATGACATTTCATATAAAAAAAACAGTATTCCGATCTTTGTAGAAGTCTAAGTTTTTTTTTTTTTTTTTTTTTTTTGTGCACATCTCTTTTAAACTAAAATTAAATGGATGCGGGCGCAGGCGCGGAAGGTGCCTTTTCCCAGAAGGATGGGAGAAAAAGTTAAAACCATGCAATGAAAGACAAACAAATCAAGAAAACTCCCATGAAAACGGGGGAGGGATGACGTATCCCCAAGCACAAGCGTTCTAACCAAGCAGAACGCCGGTGGGGCGAAGGGAGGAAACGCAGGAAAAAAATGGGACGGCCGAAGGCAATCAATCAAGACGGTGACAGTTCAACTCAAGAACCCAGTTTAAAAATTAAAAGATGATGTGCAATGAAGCTGCTTGTGTTTAGAGTGTGAAAAGAGAGATCTTGTTGTGTTATGGGGGCGAAGCGGGTTTCTCCACTTCGTTGAAGAGTATGCATATTTAATTTTAGGATGAGGATACGTAAACAATGTTTGTGCCTTAATAATTGGATTGTCATGAGATTCTATAGATTTAAATACATTTCTAGAAAGTTTAGTGATGTAATTAGAAATCGGCTCCATGTATAGGTCGTTGTGAATCACGTCATTTCGAACATACCAAGGTGCATTCGTCATGACGCGGAGTATTTTGTTCTGAATTACTTACATCTCTTTCATTTTTGAAGCTATCCTTTTTATACGCGGCGTATAACGCGCAACCGTAAATTTCGATTTGATCTTTTGTCTTAAAAGTGCGCTGGATTTTACGTTAATAAGTTTCAACATTAAGCTTATTTACATGAAATTTAAATTCTTTACATGAAAGTTAAGACAGAAAAGTAAATACCTTTATAGAAAAAAAATTATTTGAAGAAGTCTGTAGTCAACACTTTAACATATAACGAATGCTTGCATACAACATATTATGCTCTTACTCATAACACTCACAAAAATATGTATCACCTTAAATACATATATAGAGCCCTAAGATACATGTTGACAATCCAAAATATTCTTTGTGAGAAAATAAATGCATATGCAAAAGTACTTTTGTTATCAGATAAAATGTAAGCATCAGAATAGAATGCAATAATAAATAAAAAGAATGTAAGAATTTTAAAATTGGTTCCTAAATATAGCAATAACATAAATTAGATTGAAAATTAAAAAATCAATTAAATAGGAAAAATTTCAGCTTTGATTCCATCTAGATGCAGAAATCATTAACTCTTACTTTTTTTTTATTTATAAATTTTAAAAATCATACTTATAGCAATATACAAACAATGACAATATATTTGCAAATATATTTCAAGAATATTATACAATTAATAAAAACTGTTCAAGTTTTAAGAATTATATTTAAAGAAACTTGCACCAAAATTCTAAAGAGATTTAAAAAATTTCCTTAAACAATGCGAATTTTAATATCCCTAAAATTACTCAGGAATGCAACTTTACAACTGACAGATAAATAATAAATTTGTCTAAATTGTTCGCATTAATGAAAATTGACAGTTAAAGCAACGTATCGTAGGTCTGAAATACTGATTTTGGTTAACATCATTCCATACCGTAAAATCCGGCGTATAACGCGCACCTATACTTTAGAGCTTCATTTTGTATATTTTAGATATATTCGTCGTATAACGCGCACCACCTTTTTTACGAAAAAATTTGAAATGTTGGTATACAGTGCTCTTATATTTTGAAGTCATTTGTGCGAGGTATTATTCCAGAATTTTGGGGGGAAAATAGCATACTTCTAGATCTATAACTCTTTTAGTTCATAAGGCATAACATTTCTTTTAAAAAAGCAGTATTTCAATATGAATATAAGTAAATTTTTTTTTTTATGCTGATCTCTTATTTTTATAAAGCTATCATTTTTATACCCGGCGTATAACGTGCACCCTTAAAAGAGGTGGGTAAAGATCAGGCATTTTTTCACCCATCGGCAAATTCATATTATATATATATTTCTTTTAACACTGATACTCAGTCGAAATAAAAAAATGCTAGTTTTTTTTTCAAAAGAATCTTATTAAATAGAGAAAACAGGGGATAACAATGCTAAACTATTTGCAACAAATGTCTTCAATTATATTTCCTTCTGGCTTTCACTGTCTGAATCGTCACCGGACCATCCATTAGCAGCCTCTTGAAGTGTATCAGAATATTCAAGACATGGTGTTTTAGTCCGAGTATGATTATGGCGCCAGTATCCCAAGTACCAAGTGCAGATGCAACATGTGCACAGCAGCCAACAACTTAAGACCAACGGCCATGACGTCAAAGCGATGATGTTTGTAAACAGATGACCCTTCGTTACTATAGCAACGTGATGTGGTTAAAAAATTATTGACAGATATAGTCGGTTTCAGAACGCATGAGCAGTTGCATTAAAATAAACAAAAAAAGAGAGTTTTGTAAAAGTGCTGCCTTTTAGAATTGCCGCAGAAATGGGCGCACACTGTCTTTTTTTTTTTTAATTCCGTACAAATATTTTGGGATATCCACGAGTGAATGATCAAGTACGTTTACATTTTCTTGCGTATCATAAACATTGCCCATAGAGTTAAGAATAAAGATGGAATTTAGAAAGGGGTTTTAATTTTTGGAGGAAAGATTTGATAGACTTTCAGTTTTATTTTTGTAGAGATATCTTTTTTATTTGTCTTAACGTATTTAATTCACTTTTTTTTTTAGTTTGATAGGTATGTAATAAATTTCTTTTTGCTCATATCTTAGATACAAATTATATTTGAAATTGCTGTGGAAGAATACTCATCAGGGAAATAATCATTTTCAATTAGTCTTTTTTTTTCATGTTACTTTCCTAAGAAAATAACCTAGAGCAATTTTTTTCACAAATAGTTTGTATAATTCTGTTTTCAAACACATCTATTTCTTGTTTTACAAATTAATATTATTATTTCCGCTGCGCATGAAAATATGACAAAAATTTCATTAAATTACAGTCGTCGCTAAACCTGAAGAAAAGTTCGTTAGTTGGTAAAATTTCGTTAAATGGTGATTTATCTTTCAATATAGTTTAAAAACCACTTAAAACTAAAGTTCAATCAATGGAAAATGCACTTAGCTATTTCGAGGTTATTTGACGATGAAAATCATAAAATGTTCTTGGTTTCAGGAAAAAGTTCGCGAAATAGAGAAATTCGAAGGATAGAGGTTCGTAAAATGGACATGAATATATTATATTCATCGAATTAATTTCCAAATTAAGCTTCCTTTTTATTACACTTCCTTAAGTTGGTATGGAATTAAAAACCAGCTTCCTTGTTGAATTTTAATAATTGTTCTTATAGATAATCCGAGAAAAAGCATGAATATTGTTAAATTTGGAAACCTGGAAGAAATATGAACATTTTAAAAATATTAACTTAAATGTTTTAAAAAACTAGTGAGTTCTCAGATTTTAATTTATATAAAACTTTTATAGAACATTATATATATATATATATATATATATATATATATATAAAGTATCTTCAACAAATTTCAAAATTATCTTGAACAGAAAAAAAATTTATTGAATAGAAAACCCTTTCATATCTTCCAAAATGAAAATCTGAGAAAAACATTTAAAATTTGGAAAGGCATATAACAGAAACTAATAATGTCTGTAAATCTCTAATTTTTTAACACGTTTTATTCCAACTGAAGAAGGTTGTAAAATAGCTTGTAATTTTCTATGAGACAAAAATCGTTTTAACCTATAATTATATCGTATAGGAGCTAATCTCTGACTGCAATGTAATGGTATTAATAATAAATCATTATTATTGTTGTTACTAAAATCAATAACTATGAATCAAAACTTGAATTTTACTTTACATATGCAGCATAGAATAAGTCTAATTGTCATACATCACACACTTTGACACTATTGGTACTGCAATTCATGGTTAGCTGTTCTGTGATTAAGGTTTAATTTTTTTGATAAGTATGTAATTATCTTTTTATGGATCATGTCTAAAAAAAGGATTTATATTAATTATTTATATAGTTTCATTTTTAAAATTGGTCTTTTAAATAAAATAACGTAGTATATATACATATGCATTACATACGTTCAATAAATGTATATTAATCACTTGAATTAATTAAATTATATATTGATGTATAAAACACTTTGTTATAAACAGATTCAGCCTTTATTACTATATGTATTTTTATGTTACTAATAATTTTTGAATTGTGCGTTCATTGAAGATATTTAATTAACATAGTAACTATATTTTAGAAATCAATACAAATTATTGGATTTTAAAAATATGAAGAAGCCAACGAGCTTTGAAAGAACCGATTATTCTCACAAATATATCCTTTTATAAAAACGAAAAAAGTTTTTCGTGATGCTGTAATAAATTTACTTCTACTTAAGGTGAAGTTAAAAGAAAATACATCTTTACAACAACTATATGCCTCATAGTGAAAGTTAAAGGAATAAAAAAAGAGAATTTGCCTAAAGTTGGATCGAACTTATCTATAATACTAAAAATGCCGGTCTTTCAGTCACAAAAACGAAAATTAGGTATAATAAACTGAGATTACAAGTATTTGCGATGAAATGCTTTAAATGACCCTTTTCAATAGGAAAAATATTCTTAAATATAGAAATTATATTCTTGCACTTTTACTTCGTCTGAATACATGTTAATTTTTTCCCCTAAGTTTTTGGACACATATGGAGAACAAATGTTTTTGCTTGAAATAGTTCATTGATAGTGTCAATTTTAGACAATATTGCTAATCATACTCTTAAAATGATTGGAATTCTTGTATTGAATCCAATAAATTTTTAATTAATGAATTCTTCTAGGTTATTACAAGTTTGTTCAAACTGTATATACACTGCTTTAACTGAATCTATTTTAGCTTCCCAACGGGTATTGCAAGATTGTCTTAGAGTAATGCTTAAATGCTTCAGTAGAATTTCTCACCTTTCTAGATACAGAAAATAAGCATTGAAATATCCAGTCCCAATTTTTATAGTACATACTACAGGAAGTGAGATCACAAACTAAAAAATTAAGAGATGATAGGCGAGGGGATTTTGTTACAAGGTTAATTTGTAGTTACAAGGTGACAGCATAAATCTTATTAAAAACAAAGATCATGTCTACAACTTTGGCTTTAAAAAAGACATACTTTCATTTATCACCAATTATGGAATATCATAAGCAAATTTTTAATTACTTTTTCAGCATGGTTGCAAATCTCCAAAACAAAAAAGGAATATAAGTTCTGGATACCACCGAGGAAATTTAGAGTTAAACCTGACACAATTGATTCCAAATGTTGAAAAAATTATTGAATCACCAGATTTATTCCTCTCTTTAAAAGCATTTGTTTGTTGTTCATTTATTATATGTATTAATTAAATTTTAATCCAATTAATGTGTTTTTTCTTAAGTTTTAAACAACATACTTCACTTCAGTTAGAAATTTAAATAGTTTAAAGTAAGTAGATCTATACCACTTGTCATTAAATTGGTAAATCTGCAAAAATTCAATATTAGGTAAGTAGGGGTCTACCCCAAACCGAAGAGTATGGCAAGGGATCAATGAAACAAAAAAGTTTGAGAACATCTGCTGTATAGGATCTAAGTTTACTTTTCTTACTCAATGTTTGTCATTTTGAGTTTTTCCGCTGTGTGTGTAGCGGTCTCCCCTCAGCGAAAGGGGACACTTGCTAAGGTCTGTCACAGTTGTAAAACTGGTAAAAATAATGCTAGTTCTTTTTTAGGGTGGTGGCGGTTAAAACAGCAGTAAATTTTGACCATGGGAGAGTTCTTATTTCTGGACAAAGATCAGTGGTGAAATGTTTTCGACTCTCGAAACTCTTAGAACTGTAAGATGTTTTGGGGAATCCCATTCCACACTTAAAAGAATGTATCTTAAAATAATATTTAAAGTATATAGAAAAACATATTTTGATATTATATGTAAGAACAATTTTAAAAAGTATTTTATTTTTTATTAAAAAATTTCATGATGTAAATTTAATGTTATTTACTCATTGATAATATTAATGTTTGATCCAATTGTCACCAACGCATGTATTACATTTAGTAACTGATATGTGTTCACAATTTTTTACACAAACTGTAGGCGTATATGAAAAATTATGATACTATCCTGCACTGGCATTTCATACTCAGGGTTTAATTCATTTTTATATTTTGTTTTTGTAACCACTCGCGATGAGAAATATTTTTCTCACTTACTAAATACATTTTTGTGAAATGTTCATAGCTGTGTGAGAAATTCTGTGTATTTTGCATGAATTAGCAATCTAAAGTTTAAAAGTTATAGCTTAAATTTAAATTTTAGCATCGAATCTGTTGGTATGTTGATAAATTCTTCCATTTTCTTCATTATATGTGTTTCCCCCCACAAATGTAAAAGGTTTCAAAACATTGTACTAATTAGTATGAAATTACTTCATGGAACTCGGGATAGCAAACAATAGCATATACACAGCCTACTAGATAAAGAAGAAAAGTTTTTAAAATTAATTTATTATATTACAATAAAAGTTTAAAAAGTTTTCAAAACAAAGTTAAATTATGTAGAAATAAAATTTTTAATTTTAATGTATATCATCTTTAGATAATTGTGTTATACGAATTTCATGAGAACGTGAATCCATTTTGCATACACATTTGTAATATTTCTTTCCAAACTTTTTTTTATTGTGACTCGTGGAACCCCAAGGTTCTGTGGAACACAGTATGAAGATCAATTCTCTAGATAAATGACGAAGAGAAAGAAAAACTGTTTAATTTTTTCTGAATAAATGATTTTTAAAGGAAGAATAGGAGGATTTAAAGCTATGGAAAATTAAATTTCACGTTTTTAATCTGCTGTATTAAATGAACAGTATGATAAATTTTACTTTTATACAACAAAACAGGGACTGGGAACCTATTTCACGCATGCCACATGGGGCACGCAGCACAATTCTCAGTGGCACTCTTCATTACTCAACAAATGTGTCAATTTTTGAGAGGATGGAAGTTAATAAATTTGTAATGGACCTGACACATTTGACAAAGATCTCCAGAATTATGGACAACAACGAAATTTCGAAAAAAATCGGAAAAATAACTCCAAAGATAAATGTACAGCTATTTTGTAAGTTATTGAATGTCATTGCTGAAGAGATTTAATTGTTTAAACAGAGAAAAATTGCACGCACACTGCTCTCCGCTTTTGGTTCTACTTATCTGACAAGTAAAAAAAAGTAAAGTAAGTAAAAAACTTTCCTCATAAGAAAAATATTTCCAGCCCACATAGAAAATCAACAAAGAATTGTCTCGATTTTTTTCTTAGACAAATTCTTCTCTGTAAAATATATTTAAATATTTTTCAAACACAAATACGCAAATAATAATTTCATTATATTACTTTTAATTATGAACAGCAGTAATAATAGTACCACGTGTATTTCAAAAATATTCAGACAAATTTTAAATGAAAAAAGTACAAACAAAAGAATGAATATTACAAATTTTTTCCCGTCATTTTCTCAGTACAAATTCTGAAATATATCTCAACATTGTTAAAAGTGTTGTATAATAATAGACATATATTTTATGCTGCATATACATATAGATTAAAAAACAAGTTTTGAATCTCATATAAGTATTGATTTTAGTATAACAATAACATCAATTTAATATTTATACCGTTAGATAAGCGTAAGAATATTTAATTAATATGTATATTTGGTAACAAAATAATAATTTCATTATGTATAATGTATTATGCATAATACATGACTCGACTGGACTAGAATTCTCGACTATTACATCACCTCTGCTGGTTACAGAATTTAGACTTAAACTTACACTTTAAATTTTGTTTTTATTTGTGCTGGATACATAGTCCCCCCGAATCTAAGCCGCCATCGATTCTAAGCTGCACACCAAATTCTCAACAAGTTTGTGTGAAAAATGGAAAATAGTGTAAAAGGGTTTATCTATATCAAATTTTATGAAATTAAAATAAATTTAAAATGAGAACTAATAAGAAAAGTGAATAATTATTTATTTTATAAGTATTATAAACTTTAAATTACTACATACATACCCCAGTACTGGAAGTTGAAAATTTTAAAATGCGACTGATTAATTTCCAGTCTAGTTTAATATGGATTCAAAAAATTGTTGAAAAAGGTGAAAGTTGGAATTGATTGAAACAGAAAGATTAACAAGCAATGTAAGTAAAAATGGCAATAATGAAATTTCAGGAACATCGAATTTGATTTAAGACACATTTAACTGTTTGAAGAAACTTGGTCATTCTATTATAACTATATTTTCATTTACCCATGCCTGCGAGTCATTATTTTCAGAGACAAATAGCATTAAAAACTCGCTTAGAAACTGTTTGACAGATAACTCCAATCCAGCATGTATTTTGCTAAAAGTAACATTTTGCAATCTTAATATAAGTTATTTTTCATCTAATCATCAGCAGCAGAAATCACTAATGTTACTTTAATTTGAATTACATGTATAGCTAAAATATTTACTACTATAAGGTGCAAAATTTATTTTTTCGAAATAAATAAAGAGTTTTGAGTTGATAGTACTTAATTTTATTATTTTCCCAACAATCACAAGTCAAAATTATTTGACGGCACATCTCTATACCTCATTAAACATTTCTTTAGAAAAAATGGCATGCTGATCCATAAAGGTTCATCACCCCTGGTATAGGCTGTAGATGACTTTAAACCACTGATAAGATAAATTGAAATTAATGTAAATAGCTAATGTAATGATCAATGTCACGAAAAATACTGAAGTGTGAAATTTTATTTTAAAAAAAAAAAAACTCTCATAATAAATTCAAGATGTCTAAACATGAAAGTAGTTAAATCATATTTTTAAAAAGGAGAGAGATAGAGTGTGTAAATATGTGAGAAAATCCATTAAAATAATTTTTCAGAATTTTCAAATGAAAACGTTAAATTTTTCAGTTTGAAGTAAATTTGCCTTTAACCAAATAATATACTTTTAAAGATTTACAGCCTAATTTTATAAATATTAAAAAATAATTAGAAACTAGAAATGCCTAAAACTTTTCTAGAATATTCTACATACATCTACCATCTTTTCCAATGTGAAAAGCACAGAAATTGAAAATCAGCTCATTTTGCCCTAAAAAAAAACAAATTTGCCTAACTCTTTTTTAACAATTTTTTTAAAAGATTTTGAAATATAACATGGTCCTTCCTTCCTCAGTGGCACGACAGCCCAGGGTGGGCCTAGGCCTTCTCAAGAAGCCTTTTCCATGCCAGCCTTCTTCCTGCCAGCGCTCTCCAATTCCTAGTTCTTAAAACTAGAATATCTTTTTCTAGCCCATCAATCCCTCTGAGATTTGGCCTGCCCTTTCTTCGTGTGCCAATTGGTTGAGCATTGAAGACTTTTTAGTGGTGCGGTCTTCGTTCGTTCTGATAACATGACCTGCCCATTTAATTCGTTGTACTTTGATGAAGTTAACAATGTTTGATTCTTTATATGATCAATAGAGCTCTAAATTTGATCTTCTTCGCCATGTTCCATTTTCCTTAATTCCTCCAAAAATGGATCTTAAATCTTCCTTTCGTAGATACTTATGTTCTCATCTGTTCGAGACATGGACCAAGTTTCACATGCATAAGTTAATACTCATGTTAAAAGACTTTTATACAAGAGGACCTTTGTTTTTCTTTTGATTAAATTTGATTTTGTATATTTCCGTATTCCATTAAGACATTTATTAGCCATTGTACTCTTTTTGATTTCAGTAGTACAATAATTTCTATTGATAATTTCTGAACCTAAATAAGTGAAGCTGTCAACAACTTCAAAATTATACTCTTCAATTTTAAAATGGGAATTGTTAAAACATGATTTAGTGCAAGGCATGTACTTGGTCTTATTCTCATCGATTTTCAGTCCCATCCTGAGGGCTTCTTTCTCTAAAGATAAGAAGGCCTGTCTTAGTATGGTGGGTGTTTGAGCGATGATATCAATGTCATCAGCAAAAAAAAATTTTTTGCATACAAACTTTTTGTACAAGCATGAATCCCAAAAAACATTGGGGATTCGTGTCCTTTGGATAAGGACAATTTGATTGAATTCATGCCAGGTAATTATGATGAAAAAATCGATAATGACAAAGTCAAAGGTGAAGTTCAGCTATTAACAGCTGATTTAATTCACAAGGCCTTGAAATTTGCTACAAGTATGGAACAACATTTTCTTACCCATGATCCTGATATAGAACATACATTAAAATTTTTTTTTTCAACATAATCTTAAGTTTTGTGCAGCAGGATATTAAGAATTATGAAAGCAACTTGAGAAACCCAAAAAAGCAGAGTCTTAATTAAAACTGTGGTCCATGGAACCCTGGGGCACAGAAAAAAACATAGCCAGGGGTTGATTCCACAAGTCAAAATAAGAATTCAAAAAGGAAACTATAAATGCTATATATGCATGCAAAATAAATTCATATTTTCTATGGAGTTGGAATGACCACAAATATCTAAAGCTGTGTTTCTCAACGTTGGTCCCCCAGATGAGGAGGGTGACGCATAAAAAAATTCTATGCTGGACAACCTCTTTTTAATAATTTCCTGAAACTTTTATTACAATATATATTATAGAAGAATATTAAAACATATTTTCTTTATATATACTACCTAGATTGTGTTAACATTTTATATAAGATCCACAAAATAATTTTATACTCTTCAGCACAATGTTTAGCAAATGTAAGTGGAATTGAATGGAATTAATTGGATTCAGACAACAGCATTAAAAGTTTTACAGAAAAAAAACCCTTTTCCCATTTGAAAAAAAAAAAAAAGCCTATAAGAACATTTTTAGAAAAAAAACCTAAGTATTATTTTATAATATTTATTAGAGGAGAAAATCAACCATGAATGGTTAAATCAGAAGGCTTGCTATTGAAGAAGGAACAACTTATTGACACATCAACATTTCTGAAGCTCCGAATTTTAGGTTGTAAATTTACAGAATAAACTCAAGTTTCTGACACAGTTATAAACATTTTAATGCCCTTCTGAACAATGTGCTTAAGTAAAACATATTTAACATATCGTTACAAAAACAAAATATAGAAAGATATTAATGCAGAATATGAAACATGACTGCAGACCAAGACTTTGAAAGTTTGTGCAAAAAAAAAAAAGACAAACACATATCCAACTTACTAAATATCATGCAGGGGTAGATGACACCTGGAGTATGAATTAATGAGAAAATTACATTTATGTTGTATTTTTTATTAAAAAAATTAGTATTATTCTTGAATTGTGCTTCTACAAATAGTACCTGTAACATATTGATCCATTTTAAATATCATTTTAAGGTATATTCTTGAGAGACAGTGTGTGTGCATGTTTGAGTGCACATGTGTATGTATATGTGTGTATGTACAGAGGGCCACAAAAGTGTTCATACACTTGCAATTTCTTATAAAATTTAATGTTTTCCACTAATAAAAATTAATGCATTGTAATTTTTTTCATGGTATCTGCAAATTGTTTTTAATGGAATGACATAATTTTTTAAAAATAATATAACTTTTTTTAAAAAGTTAATCAAAAAGCTACTAAAAAATTATGCCACAAAAGTCTTCGTACACATAACAAAAATCTCAACTGAGCTTTAAATATTGTATTTCTTTCTTAATTTAGTACGATATTTTGTAGTGTCCACAACAGCTTTTAAGCATCTTGGTATAGATTTAATCAGTTTTTTGTAATTTCTGCATCGATTTTCCTCCATTCTTCTGTGATTTCTCACCAAATATGTTCTACTGGGCTAAATAAAGTAATTGAGGAGGTGTTTTCAAAATTTGGGGACAGTTATAGAGACACCAGTGGCGTACATTGAGAGCAGTGCGCTTGGCGTCATTACCCTGTTAAAAAATTAAGTCGTCTCCAATATTCAAATTTCAGGCGGATAACTTAAAAATTCTCTTTAAAATATTTAAATAGAATTAAATGATTCAAAATACCATAAAAAAATACCAAATTATCTAATTCTGAGGCCAATTTACACCCCCATGCCAGAGCACCTTCACTTCAATGCTGAAGCTTGGTGTGGTGTGGTAGTTAGGAGAGGGGGGTGCCAGCTCAGGTGTCGTCCACGTCACTTGACCATGGTTCAAAATTACGTGGTCCACCGCCAAAAGCCCTTGTCTAGCTGAACAATGCGACGTTAATATTCAGTCACTCACTCAATGCTGAAGCATAAAGGTGGAGGAGTTCTTGTTCCACATAAATTCATGGAATTAAACTCCCTATTTTTTTCATTTACAAGCTATTATAGGCCCATAGGAACCAAAAATGTTGAATTATCTGCCATACCAATCAATTTGCTTTTAATTTGCCAAGAATCTAGTCGGATCAATAAAACATGAGGGTTTAAGTGTTCTTGCGTGGGGGTGTAAATCGGCTACAGAATTAGGTAATCTGGTATTTTTTGTTGATATTGTGAATCATGAGCTCTATTTAAATATTTTAAAGAGAAATTTTAAGTTATCCGCCCGAAATTTGAATATTGGAGACAATTTTTTTAACAGGGTAATGACGCCAAGCGCACTGCTCTCAATGTACGCCACTGGTCTCTATAACTGACCCCAAATTATGAAAACACCTCCTCAATCACTTTATTTAGCCCAGTAGAACATATTTGGTGAGAATTTGATATAAAAAAAGAAAACATGATAAATAAACACAAAATGTGAAGTAAAAACAATCACAGAAGAATGGAAGAAAGTCAAAGCAGAAATTGCAAAAAACTCATTAAATCTATACCAAGACACTTAAAAGTTGTGGACACTAAAAGATATCCTACTAAGCACTAAATTAAGAAAAAAAATAGAATATTTAAAGCTAAGTTGAGATTTTTGTTAAGTGTACGAAGACTTTTGTGGCGTAATTTTTTAGTAGCTTTTTGATTAATTTTTTAAAAAAATAGTTATACTACTTTTAAAAAATTAATTATGTCATTCTATTAAGAACAATTTGCAGATATCATGAAAAAATTACAATTACAATATATTAATTTTTATTAGTCGAAAACATTAAATTTTTATAAGAAATAGCAAGTGTACGAATACTTTTGTGGCCCACTGTATATAGTGTATGTATATAGTATGTGCATGTGTATGTGTATAAATGCAAGTGTGTATGTATGTAAGTGTTTGTATACACGTGAGTGTGTGTTGTACATATGTGTGTATATATTGTGTATGCACGTATGCGTGTGTATGCATATATATACGTGTGTGTATGCATATATATACGTGTGTGTATGCATATATATACGTGTGTGTATGCATATATATACGTGTGTGTATGCATATATGTGTGTGTGTATGCGTATATATATGTGTGTGTATGCATATATATATGTGTGTGTATGCATATATATATGTGTGTGTATGCATATATGTGTGTGTATGCATATATGTGTGTATGCATATATGTGTGTGTATGCATATATGTGTGTATGCATATATGTGTGTGTATGCATATATGTGTGTATGCACATATGTGTGTGTATGCACATATATATGTGTGTGTATGCACATATGTGTGTATGCACATGTGTGTGTATGCATATATGTGTGTATGCATATATATGTGTGTATGCATATATATGTGTGTATGCATATATATGTGTGTGTGTATGTATGCATATATATATAGATATATATATGTGTATGCATATGTGTGTGTATGCATATATGTGTGTATGCATATATATGTGTATGCATATATATGTGTGTGTATGCATATATATGTGTGTGTATGCATATATATGTGTGTGTATGCATATATATGTGTGTGTATGAATATATATGTGTGTGTATGAATATATATGTGTGTGTATGCATATATATGTGTGTGTATGCATATATATGTGTGTGTATGCATATATATGTGTGTATGCATATATATGTGTGTGTATGCATATATATGTGTGTGTATGCATATATATGTGTGTGTATGCATATATATGTGTGTGTATGCATATATATGTGTGTGTATGCATATATATGTGTGTGTATGTGTGTATGCGTATGCATATGTGTGCGCGTATCCATGTGTGTGCGCGCGTATGCATGTGTGTGCGCGCGTATGCATGTGTGTGCGCGCGTATGCATGTGTGTGCGCGCGTATGCATGTGTGTGCGCGCGTATGCATGTGTGTGCGCGCGTATGCATGTGTGTGCGCGCGTATGCATGTGCGTGCGTATGCTGTGTGTGCGTGCGTTATGTGTATGTGTGCGTTATATGTGTGTGTATGTTATATGTGTTACTGAAGTAGCTAGTCCTTAATGGGCCCTGTACCAAAGATTCCTTAGGGGCCTTCTTTTGGGCCTTTTAATATTTTAAGATTTTTTGCTTACACACGTAGGGGCTTCTGTATCATTGATACTGCTGATAAGGTGGATGCTACACCTCTGGTATGTGTATATGTGTGTAGGTATGTATGAGTGTGAAATAAGGTTCCCTAAAAAAAACTAATAGTTCTAAGGGTCGACAAAGTCTGAAGACCACTGATATAGAGCATGTATAAAAATACTGTCATCTCTGGAATATTTCATATTATTCTTAAACAGTTCATGACTTCATACTTCTTTCAGTTATGCTAGCATTCTTCAAGCATAACAGAGATTACTAATTGTAACTATTGTAGAGACCACAACAAAATTTTTATCAATGCCTAATTCATTTTGAAATTAACTCAGCCGAGATGTCAGTACAAAAGTTAGATGGTTTACTAAGCAATTGCTCTACCTTATATGTTTATAGCTCAAAAGTTTCGTGTCTTTTTAAAATGATATTGTACAATATAAATGAAAGGGAAAAAAACCTATTTCTATTAAATATGATTTTTAATACACTTAAACGACTCTAAACTAAATATGTTAACTCTTTCAGAAACAACTAAAAATAAATGGAACATAGACATTTTTAAGAATAAATTGCTTTAAAAAGTAATTATTTTCAGCTTAATTTTTTAAGTAATTGATTTTATATCATAGACATATGAAAGAAAATGTATGGGGTACAAAGCCTCTTTAATGATTATTAAATTCCGATATTAAAAGCATTATTTAAAAAATGTGACTATTCAAGGAATAAAAATCTAGGAAAGCCAAAACAAAAATTAAATGTAGTTTACAATAATTTTTATAGAAAAGAATCACTACATTGCAAAAGGGGAAAAAATAAATCTAAGAAATACAATTTAAACTTTTTCAAATCAAATTCTGCAGATATTATGAATAAAATGTAATTTAATACATAGAACTCTGGTAAACATTCCAAAAAGGTAACATGCTAAATGTATCAATTAAATCAGTGCTCCGCAACCTTTTTATCACTGCGGACCAGTCAACGTTTGATAATTTTACCACAGCCTGCCGAGGGTGGGACACATTGATTGTTTATATTTTAGATTGTTTTGATTTAACAATTTTAATTTAGTTACATTTTAATGCCTTCAGAATAAAATATAGTTACACCAAAAATGAATTAAAGTGATTTAACGTGGAATATAAAGTGATTTCTGTGGAAAGTTGCGCAAATCCGAGAGAAATGCACCACTTTAAATAAAATTGTAATAGTTTAATGTTCTTTAGGCGGCCCAGCACCATTTGATCCATGACGGACCGGAGTTTGCGGATTACTGAATTAAATGATACTTTAAAAAAAATATTTTCAACTAAAATTTTACACTGCAAAATAATGTGACTACAATACTAAAAAGAATTTTTAACATTAATGGCATATATGTTGATAATGTTACAATACTGGTAATTTGGAGTTAAAAAACAAGGCAATTATATGGGTTTACATTAAGTATTATGTGAAAAACAATAAAGTTCCCAAGAAAATTTTTCTAAGGAAACAATACCATAATTATGTTATATGCAGGAAAAAAAATCAGGGCTCCAATTTGTTCTACACAAAAACTGCTCCATGAATTAATAGCAATTTAAAGTCAAAACCTAAATGCAACCCACACAATGGCTTCATTTTTATTTATTTGTTTGTTTATTTATTTTAATTTTTTTTTTTGATGAATTAGTCCAAATTTGTGTATGCCAAATTACAATTATCTTAAAATCTCCTAGGACCCAACAAAAGTACTGTAGTCCATGTCATTTTAATCATTTGAATAAACTTAAATATTAAATTAACAATGACAAAAACCATTTCCACATTGTGTTTACTTTTTAAAATAAGTTTTAGTAATAGATTTACAGATGCTCTGACATAATTAAAAATTTCTAGACACAATTATTAAAGCTTAAAGTATCAGCTACAATCCTGACTAGCCCAACTCAATATTGCTCCATTTTTTAAGAAATCCCGAAAAAATTTGAACTATTTTCTTCAAAAAAATTCTAACAAAATACTTTCATTCATAGTAAAAGAATATTTTTAAAATTTTTATGCAGTTATTTTCGAAGTATTAATTGTACATCTGAAAAAAAGACAGGGCACTTTGCTTCACAAAACAGCATAATTTTACTCAACAGAAAAATATAATTAGTCCTCAAATCCAGCAAAAAAAAAAAAAAAGCTATATTGATCAAACATGAATTTTTCAGTTGTAAAACAATATTTATATAATAATTATAAGATTTTGATTTTGTAAGGTAAAGTCGGATAAACAAAAAAAATGCAAAGTCTCCATATAAAACCAAAAGGTGCGCCTACATTTCTTAGATGCTACTTAATTACACATACTACTCCAACTGGTTCATTTTGTTTTACTTACTGGCAGGGATGTCTTAAGACTCTTTAAGGCCCTGGGCCCCAGAGAAGTTTTGAGGACCTGGGCCCTTATGCAAAAGTAGGCCCTACCCGAGATCTTTAAAAGTAGAAAGTACACAGCATATATTTTCAAATACTCTTTCAAACGGTAATTTGAAACAAATAAATGTGTACGACTCACAAATCTCCAAGAACCTAGGCACAAACTGGCTCGACCGATGGCCGCATTTTGACTAAATGGGTTGAAAGATTGCTTATGGTTGTTGGCCTATCACAGTCATCACATACTAATAGTCAGTACTTTCGCCAGTTGAAACACAATTTGAAATTCCCTGTTTTTAGGAAAATATGTACAGAAATAATATTTGATCCCATTAAAATTATACAGATTATGATCTTATTAAGACAGAGTTAAGAAAGAAATGAGGCCTCCACTGAGGGCGAGCCCCTGGCCCACATCTTAAGACGTCCCTGCTTACTGGGCTCAAAGAGTTCAAAAAACTTAAACATCTGCTTATAAGTCCTCATTTTTAAGGCCTTGACACAAGGTTGATTAAATAGAATTTAAGCAAATCATGATTTCACTCTAGATATTAGTAAAATTAGTTTATTAACTGAAGAAAATACATTTTAATGTATTATGCATATTACATGAATGTATTTTAAGACCCAAAACTTGTAACCGATATATGTAAATAAATTTAAAAGGAAAAGAAAATTTAAACACAGAATACTCATTACTTATAAGAACTTTATCATACTTTCATACAAATTTGCATTAAATCCAAGACATATTCAGATAGTTAATATCTCCAACACGAGCAATCATCAAATCTATAATATATAGTTCAATTTGATAATATGTCAAAGTATTTAATACATTTAATAAAAAAACAATTCAGTAGCAATGCACAATTAATTCATTAACAAATTAATAAACAATTAAATGTTCAAAAATACTTCCTTACATCAATAAAAAATATAGTAATTTAAATTACTTAATCCACAAATTTATAGATAGATGCATTTTACTCACATTTTTCAGCGTAAGGTTCTGGAATGCAATAAAAAGATACTACAGTATAAGTTGCTTTTATAATAATGACAAACATTTAAAATTAGTTATTAAATCATATTAAAAAAGATTTAGGACTAAGATTGCAGTTACCTTTGAAAATATGATTAATAAAGTTTGAAAGAAATTATTGTATATAATACAATATGAAAATCAATCAATTTTAAATGCATTAATAGAGTGATGAAAATTAATAATGGTTGGATTATATAAATCAATGAAAGTCAAATTATTACGATCATAAATCAATGTATTCCAAACTTCACATACATATGAATTTTTTCGAAGTACTACATTTTTAATACTACACCAGCCATGTTATAAATGCAAGCTTCTTTATATACAATCACTTTATTTTATGCCAAATAAATCAGGAATAATAAAATTTAAAAGACTAATAAAAACAAATTTTCCAAATATATTACCTATTTCATAACAAAGAATGACTGGTATAACTGACAGATATGTACAATTATCTAATAGTAAATACCAGTCAGCATGTCATAAGATTTAGAGTAAATAAATGTATATGATTATTCAATTTAATGGTTGTTTATTTCTAAGGAAATAAATTAAATTTTACAATATACATTTTTCACTTGACAAAAATGATTTCCCGTTTCATTGCTGTATTTCTTTGTTCACCATTCAAAAAGAGAAAAAAAAACAGAAACCCAAACAAAACATGGTATAAAACTTTGGTATGAATATGTTTACATACTAATGCATTGAAATTATGAGAATATAAAAAAAAATCAAAACTAAAACACACAAAATAAAAACTTCGCTTAAAACACAGACCCTGATTCAAAATAATGTTTGAAAGCCGATTTATGCATTCTGTAACAGAAGAGAAATTAAAAACCTTCAAAAAATCTTACACGTTCAACATAAGCAATTTGATTCATTAGCATTAGGTAAAATTATAATATTAAAAGTGAGATTTGAAAAAAAAAACTCATGGAACACACACCATAAAATTTGATTGCTTACAGAGTTCTGAATTTATTAAATATTCTTATGTCATTAACCCCGAAGTCTTATAAATCGCGTTAGACATCAAACACTAATACTATATTAAACCTAAGAAGAGCTTTTCAATACATTTTCACATCATTTACGAATTTTCAAAAATAAAATTAACAAAATATAGAAGTAAACATGAATTTGTTTACATTTTTTATAAAATTAGTTAATTTACATACTTCGTTATCTTTATTATTTCGTATTCCACGCACTAAATCTGTTAAATTTTTATCAAAAATTCTTTCTAAATTTCCTTTAACTTTGCGAAGTGCCATTTTATGATATTTGTATATCAAATAACTTTAAAAATTGCCACATGAACGACGATCATAACCAATTCAATTCCAGTTTCCAAGACAGGCAGGAATAGCCTTGATAATAGCCAAGTCTTTCAACTCCTCTTATTATTTCAGCTATTAAAAGCGGATATGACGTCAAATAAAGCTGGAAATTAAGGTTCTACCACTTTATGGCAACATTTCACGTGAGTTAAATACTTCTAAATACTGAAAAGCCAAGCTGAAATTGTTAAGAGAATCGGCTATATAATCCTGAAACTCTCTGTTAGTTAAAATCTCGAGTGGTGAATTATTTTCTGTTGATTTTCGGATGCAGTTATCATGTGTATAAGGAAGTATATGGTTATTTCAGTAAGGTAGATAGAAGTCTTTAGGGTAGCATTAGGGTGCAGATCAACATTCAAAACTATCTTATTTAAAATTCGGAACACATGTTGATACAAAAAAGTATTTCAAAATTCGCATTATATTTCAAATACACTATTTCAAAGAAGAAATCCACAGGTTTCATAGAAATATTCTTATCTCTGTGTCAGACCATTTCTTTCTTGGACGAAACATGAACGATTTTTCCGTTTTCTCTACTGTAAGGCAAAATGGGATTTTCATACTATATGCTAAACCAAAAACTGCATTTTCAAGAATTTTTTTTAAATTTTAAGGATGCTGATTAATAAAAAAAAATATATGTGTTGCAACAACACGAATTTATATGAGGGTTGTGAAATTTTGTACCTAAAAAGAATACAGAAATAGAAACAAGCTCTTTGACCTTAGGCGAAGGTGATATAAATATATTTAGGTGAAGTATTTGAAAATTGCTTTTACGAAACTGAATTAAATAGTAAAAAAAAAAACCTAACTAAAAATCCTTTCATCAATGATGCAGTAAATATTGAAACTGAGCATACTTCACATGATGTAACAACAGTTTTCTTACGATCAAAAGTCCCATGGGGCCTTTCAAATCTTGATTTAAATACTAATAAACAGGAATCTAAAGAGATTATCGTAAATAATTTAAAAAAAACACTTATTCTCAAATACATTAATGTCATCGAACAGCTGATATATTTAAATTGCTTTATGAAATTCACAGTTAAAAGCAAGCCTTTTTCAAACAATATCCTTACTAATATTAAATATAAATGCGAAAGTTTGTTTCTCTTGAATGCAAAAACAGCCCAATGGATTTTAATGAAACTTTACAATAATATATAATATACATCAGAATAATACATAGGCAATAATTTATAAGGATATTGTTTCAAGTGTCCAAAAAATATAATGATAATTGTCAAGTAAGTAGGAAAAAACTCTGTCATCTGCAAGCAATCCTGGCATGCACTGCAAAAAAGCCCATGACAGCACATATTGGGAAAACTTCAATAACGTGGGCTGGGTTTTCCACCGCCGAATCCTCTTTTCTAGACAAAGGTGGATCGCCAAGGCGTATCCTAGAAAGGAACCGGTTTGCAGTAACCCTATGCGATATGTTTCTCCTCGCAGGAAAAACTCCGCGTAGTAATACACTGTATTTCTGATAATCGTTTAAAGCTCATGTTCTCTGGAAATATTACCACTGTAGTTTCAGCAGTAGTTTTAACGATTTCTCGAATTCACTTTGAATAAAAAATTTTAATCAAAATCAGATTTAATCAGATCTGTCTCAATTAAGTTAAATTTTTCAGTTTTTTTTTTTCAAATCAAAGAATTGTTATCATATAAATACGAAGGTAAATTACATTAATTTTACAAATACAAGACATAAATGTCAAATTATAAGTAGCTTTAATTTTTTGCCTGTACAAAGGAAAGTAATTATTTATCTTTATATATATAATCCAGAAATTTCATATATCTCATTATTCTAAATCTATTATTTGTTTTATTTATATCATTATCTTAATTTCTAAAGGAGATAATCAGTCATGTTTTTTCGAAATATTCAAATACTTTACTGAATTTTCCTCCATTATATTTATTCAGAGCTGATTTATTATATTCAACAAAGATTATTTCCTACTGAGGTTTTTTTTCGATGTAATAGTTAAAAGATATAATTTGGAAGTAAATATATACTTGCAGTAGTGTATTTTATTTTACAATTTTCATTACTTTTCTCTTTTTTTCGTTTATAGTTTTTCGAAAAAAAATAGTAATTTATAAAAAATTGTTGATATTACATGTTAGTGAATAATGTAAGGAAATTTATTTCTGCTCCAAACAACAAAATTCTTTAAGTAAATGTCATGAAAATAAATCCTGAATTATCCACGTAGAAAATCTAGAATTCTTGACAACCGAAACATTACGACTCTTAGAACATTGGATTTATTGAAAGGGGTGATTGTAAAATGATATCTTATCTGCACCACTTGACTGAACAGGAAATATAAATATATTTATCAAATTAATATATCAAAATTTTAATATTTTTATAAAATAAATTAAACAAAAAAAACTAAAACTTGCTAATGTCTTTTTGTGTGTGAAATTTCGCTTTTCCTTATAATCCTACATGTTTTTTATTATTGTGTCAACTTAAGAAAAACTTTATTAAAGCTCTTGAATTATTTAATAAAACACTTTTATATACATCTGTGTACATAAAATTTTATGTACACAGTAAGATTTTATGTGCAAATTTTTTTCTAAACAAGTATAAGATGTAAGCATTCTTTTCTATGAAAATGAGTGATTTCCATTTAAAACAATTTATATTTCAGTATTTGAATCATGTACAACTACAATTATACTAAAAATTATAATTGACATAGTTTAAATGTTCATGCAAACATTAAAATAGAATTTACATTCATATAGTGATGACGTGTCAAAATTTATATGTTCCTTATTTCACTGTTTTCTTATAAAAGTCTTAAAAAAACATTTAAAAACTTGTAAATCTCAAAAACTCAGAAAACTATTTTAAGAATATTTTATTATTAATAAAGGTTGAACATATATATTATATCAACTGTGAAATTTTAGAGTGTGAAAATGTTGGAAGAAATAATGTGTTTAATTGCAAAACAAAAACAAACAAAAAATTTAATGTTTTAATTAACACGATTTAGATTTTTTCAGAGATTATAGCCAATTTTTAAAAAATGATAGCAATAAATTTAGTTTTGCTTATAGACCATAGCCAATAAAAATATCATTAATAGCATTTGGTTAATTTCAGAACTTAAAATAAAAATACGTAATAAAAAGAAATAGTGATTTTCTTTAAAAAAGTGATTTTATACATACAGTCGAACCTCCATATTGCGAATTTTTCTATATAGCGAACTTTTTCCTGGAACCTAGAACATTTCACGATCTTCTTCGTAAAATAACCTCCGAATAGCGAAGTGCATTTCCTATAAAACGAACTTTTTCTCTTGGGATTCATTTTTTCCCTCTCAGTTTTTAAAAATATTTCTGAAGATTTCTAGTTATTCTTTCTTTTAACTTTTTTTATGGTGATCATAAATCATGAACTGGTTTTATTAGGCACCTAGCTCACCAAAAGCAATAGAATTTTGGGCATTTCATCCAAGAAGTGCAACCTTTAACCCCCATCGTCCAGTTCCCTGGAATTATTTTCGATAACCCCTTTCACCCTCAGTGGAGTTATCTCGTATCCTTGAACTAGTATCTGCTCATTTGTAGTGTTGATCAGTCGTACTGGTAACTTCATTTCTTGTACCTCGAAAATATCAAACGTAAGGGCTTGAGCATCAAAGAAAAATAATTAATTCTTCAGGAAGTGGATAAAGGCGTCAAGAAACTTTCCTTAAGGGTTTTCTTCCTTTTTGATTGGTAAAATATTAAAAAAAAATAAATATTATTGATTTACAAAGAGGTGTGAGAGAATAATTACTTTTTAAATATAAAGAGTGTTTTTTTTCAGGTATAGAAGTTTAAGTTGGCATTACTTTCCAAGATGGCGACCGATTTAACAGCTGTCAAGTGATTTATTCTCAGTTTGGTTTGGCAATTCATCAAAACGATCATCAAGCAAGGCGTAGATTCGTCGAATGGGCCCAAAACGAGATTGCCGTTGTTCCCGATTTTCATAAGCGAATTTTGTTTAGCGATGAAGCGCACTTCTAGTTGAATGGCTACGTCAACAAACAAAACTGCCGCCTTTGGAGTGAAGCTAATCCACAAGTGTATGTCGAAACACCATTACATCCAGAAAAACTGACTGTTTGGTGCGCTTTATGGGCCGGTGGAATCCTTCTTCAAAAATGATGAAGGCCACAACGTTACAGTCAATGGTGATCGGTATAGAGTCATGATTACTAACTTTTTCATTCCGGAATTGAACAATCATGATGTCCAGGAGCTGTGGTTCCAACAAGACGGCGCAACATGTCACACAGCTCGTGCCACAATCGATTTATTGAAAGACACGTTTGGTGTCCGCCTAATTTCACGTTTTGGACCTATGAATTGGCCTCCAAGATCTTGTGATTTAACACCGCTTGACTATTTTCTGTGGGGCTATGTAAAGTCATTGGTCTATGCGGATAAGCCACAAACGCTTGACCATTTGGAAGACAAGATTCGCCGTGTTATTGCCGATATACGGCCACAAATGTTGGAAAAAGTCATCGAAAATTGGACGTCCAGATTCGACTACATCCGAGCCAGCCGTGGCAGTCATATCCCAGAAATCATATTTAAAATGTAATGCCACAAGATTATCTTTCGAATAAAAAAAAATTCCTGTCAATCGAATAATACATCGTTGTATTATTGCAATTTAAAGTTCTATACCTCTAAAAAAACACCCTTTATAAGCCAAAGTTAGTGCAGAAAGCGAGTTTCTCAGTATCCTTTGGGTGAATGGGTACATGCCAATAACCGAAAGCTAAGTCTAAAGTTGAAAAAATTTTGCTCGAGCTAACTTGTCAATAAACTATCCATAATAGGTAATGGTTCAGAATCCGCTTTACATAAAGCATTTAATTTTTTGAAGTCTATACAAAGTCTGGTCTTCTTACCTTCATCGCGTTTAAAAACTAAAGTCACTGGGGCTGATAGGGACTATTACTTTCTTTAATTAACCCAGCTTGCAATAATTTCTCAACTTGACCCTTAATTTCTTTTTCTGAATAGGAGAAGTACGATAAGGTCTGAGATGAACTGGTAAGTCAGATTTGAGTATAATTCTTTGAGGTTCAACCCTTAATTGAGCTACATCATACTTGTCTTTAGAAAAAATTGAATCATAATGGGAAAGTAGTTCTCTTAACTCACACCTATTCTCTATGACAATCTGCGGTAGAACATTTTGATCCTCAGAGATCTGAGAATGAGGAGGAGTTACCTTTGTTTCTTTGTTTATATGTAAAGAATAGTTTTGTTCATTTTTTTTATTTATTTATTTTATTTGCAATATTTCCATTTTGTTTTATTTGTAGATGACTGCAGTCAATAGTAAGGTTAAATTTTGATAGTTCTGGTAGTCCAAGTATAAGATAGGGTAAAGTGTGATCTACAACATGCATCGATACTAATTTAGAAATAACACCTATTTTTAGATAAAATGAACATATCTTACTCAGATTAATTGTACCCTGGGTTTGTTGTACAATTATGCTTTGAGCATTTTTCTTTTTTAACTGGTGCTGACTTACAAAATTATGAAATATAATGGAGATAGTTGAACTGGTATCAAGGATACATGGTAAGGGTTTCTTTTTTAATATATCCAGATATTTCCAATAATTGTCAAATTTGGGATTCCTCCGTTGGAGGATCAACATTTGGTTGCATAGGTATTTGGGGGGTTCTTGTATTGCCGAGAGTCTGAATGGACAAGTTTGAGCCCAATGATAGGCATTTTGAATCCCCTGGCACTCGCAAAATCTGCCGCATTGCGTGGTTAGACATTCTTCACTGCAACACGGTTGAATGAAATAACAATAAACATTTTATTAACTTTAAAGATAAAAGATTAAATGAGCAATAAAGAGGTAAGCTTCCAAAAACTACAACACATGGTATAAATAGGCACGCTACAAGAATAACAGATAAATTCAGTTCAGTTTTGGAGTCGTTTTGTTGAGCTGTAAGGTCGCTGCATACTCCCCTTCCAGTGTCAACGATACCTAGTTGGAAGATGAACTTTGCGACCAGAACGTGTAGATGGCTGGGTAGGCGTTGAAGTTGTTGGATCATGTTCCACTGTAGCAGGTGTTGCATTAGGTTCCACAGTAGCAGGTGTTGCATTAGGTTCCACAGTAGCAGGTGTTGCATTCTTGGTTTGAGGTAGTTGCAAGTCCTCAGTGTTAAGAAAGAAGGCAGGTTTGCATCTATCAATAGATACAGATACCCGTTAACGTTGATGTCAAGGAAAAACACTTTATCCTTCCTTTGTAAGTCTTTGAAAGGGCCATCATAGGGTTGTTGAAGTGGACGACGTAACATGTCTCGACGAAGAAAAACATGTGTTGCTTCCAACAGTCCTGGATGGATAAAAACTGGACGTTTGCCATGGTGTTTTGGTGGTTTAGGGTGGAGTGATTGCATGTGAGACTTGAGTTTCGAAACAAAATTCACAACATCATCATCTGGCTTGGAAGAGTCAAACATCTCCCCTGGCAGTCGAATAGTGGTCCCAAAAACTAATTCAGCTGGGGTACACAGAATATCTTCTTTAAGAGAAGCTCGTAGACCAAGTAAGATGATAGGGAGTACTTCTGTCCAACGCTCAGTAGCATGGCACTTGATTGCACTTTTCAATGGGCGGTGCAATTCTTCGATCATCCCATTAGCTTGAGGGTGGTATCCAGTTGTACGACACTTCTGAACACCAAGTAGATTGCTAAGAGCTTTGAAGAGCGAGAACTCAAACTGCCTGCCCCTGTCAGTTGTGAGAATTGCAGGAGTTCCAAAGCGAGACACCCAAGAGGAAAAGAAGGCCTCAGCCACATCCTCAGCAGTTATGTCTTTGAGAGGTTGGGCCTCTGGCCATTTCGAAAAACGGTCAATCATTGTCAGGCAATAGGTGTAGCCATTTGATGGAGGTAGAGGTCCAATGAGATCCAGATGAACATGATCAAAACGTTGGGAAGGTTCTTGAAATGATGAAAGAGGTGATCTAGTATGACGATGAATTTTGGATTTTTGGCAAGCTAGGCAGTATCTTGCCCACTTAGCTACATCTGATGAGATTGATGGCCAAACAAAACGCTGCTTCATCAAATGTACTGATCGACGTATGCCAGGATGGGATAAATTATGCATAACAGAGAAAACATCTTGGCGATGCTGTTTTGGGATGTAGGGTCTGGCTGTGCCCGTTGATAGATCACACATAATTTCAGTAGACGAATTGGGAAAAGTTACCTTTTTGAGTTACAAGGAAGTTCCATATGCTATTAGGGTGTAAAGCTCCTGATCAGTCTGTCGTGTCTCAGCAATACAGTCATGGTCAATTTGACTTGGGAAGGTGATTGCAGACACACGAGAGAGAACATCAGCAGCAATATTGTCAGATCCTGGAATGTGTACAATATTTGTGGTGAACTGAGAGATGAAATCTAGCTGACGGATCTGCCATGGAGAACACTTGTCACTTTTTTGCCTAAAGGCATAAGTGAGGGGCTTGTGGTCAGTAAACACTGTGACATCTCTATCTTCCAGCATATACTGAAAGTGTCGGATAGCCGAGTAGATAGCAAGGAGTTCACGGTCGTAGGCACTGTAAGACTTTTCAGACGAAGTAAGTTTTCTGTAAAAGAAAGCCAATGGCTATAGCTAAGAGTCCACAACTTGGTGAAGTGCACCTCCTATGGCATAATCAGAGGCGTCCACATGAAGAGCAAGCGGGGCAGAAGGTGAAGGATGAGCAAGAAGGGCAGCATCAGCAAGAGCTTGTTTACACCTCTGAAATGCTGTAATTGCCTCAGAAGACCAGTTTAAAGGCTTTGAGTCCTTCTTACCTTTAGAACCTTTTAAAAATTCACTTAAAAGATACTGTTGTTCAGCTGCTTTGGGCAAGAAACGTCTATAAAAATTTAACAGTCCTAAAAATTTTCTCAGAGAGCCAACAGTCTCTGGTTGTTTGTAATCAAGAACTGCTTGAACTTTGTCAGGCAATGGCTTAATGCCATCAGGAGTGATAAGGTGGCCAAGGAAAATGAGTTCAGTCACACCAAATACACATTTAGAGATATTTAGTTTTAAACCATATGAGCTCAGTCTTTGGAATATAGTTCTTAAGTGAGAACGATGCTCCTCAGCATTTTCTGAGTAACACAAAATATCATCCAAGTAGACAAAACAAAAGGAAGTCCTCTTAGTACTTCATGCATGAATCGCATAAAGGTTTGTGGTGCATTCACAAGGCCAAAACACAAATGGGTATATTCGTAAAGACCCCATGGAGTTGTTACAGCTGTCTTAGGAATATCACACTCAGCTATAGGGATTTGGTGGAATGCCTTAAAAATGTCTATTTTGGAAAATATCTTCTTGCCATGTAGTGCATGAGCAAAGTCATTCAAATAAGGCATGGGGTAGCTGTCGAACTCAGTAACAGAATTCAGCTGCCTGTAATCCCCAACAGGTCTAACTGTAGAGTCAGATTTGGGCACAACATGAAGAGGAGAACTCCAGGGACTTTTGGAAGGTCTAATAATGCCTTGAGCAAGAAGAAATTCAAATTCTACCTTCACTGCATCATACAGTTTAGGGTGTAGCCTTCTAGGCCTGGCAGTGACTGGTGGGCCAGTAGTAATAATATGGTGGACTGTGCCATGTGATGCTGATTTGGAAATTAAAGAAGGGTTGCTGAGGTCTGGATATTCCGATAAGATGTTTTTAAAACTGATGTTTGCATCTACAGTGAGGATTGAGGGCTGTACAATATTTGAAAAAAACACAAGAAGTGAAAAGAGAAGTTTCCACATCCACCAACCTTTTTTTCTTAAGGTCGATTAAAAGGTTGAAGTGCTTTAGAAAATCAGCACCAATTATAGGAGATGATACATCAGCAATTATGAAAGTCCAGATAAAAGGTCGCCTCAGACCCAGGTTCAGTTCTTTACGGACCATACCATAGGCTGGAATTTGGGTATTATTGGCAGCAAATAAGGAGAAGTTAGACTGAGGTGGTTTATTCATAGTTGGAGAAGGTGGGATGACACAGATTTCACTTCCAGAGTCTATGAGAAATTTCTGGCCAGACTTGCGGTCTAATAAAAATAACCGGCTGGTATGTTGCGAGGGCTCTGCCATTCCAGCTATGACAGAGCTTACTCGTTTTTTTTGCACAAATGCACAAGGTGAAACACACTTGCGGGCCTGCTCTTTATAACGGCGATGATAGTAGCAGATGCCACTTCCTCTATTGACACTCCTAGAGCGTGAATGTGATCTCCGGCGGTCAGAACTATATTGTTGATGGCGAGAGGAATTGCGCTCTCTTGTCAGTTCAGCAACTTGTAGAGACAGCTCTTGGATCTGCCTGGCGAGAGAATCCATGGTTGGCACTGCATGAAGATGACTGGGATGGTGGAGGAACAGTTGTGGCAGCACAGATAGTCGAGGACGCACCAACAACCTCAGAAACCTTATCAGCGATGATAGCCAGTTTATCCAAAGGCTCTGAGGATGCAGACAAAACAGTCTGGATATGTGGTGGCATTCTTTGAAGCCACAAACTTTGCAGAAAGTCATCCTGGAGTTGGCCATTAGACAGCTCTTTCATTTTTCGCAACAGGTGGCTGGGCTTCTCATCTCCTAGCTGAAGGTCAGTAAGCAGTTTCTTAATTTTTTGAGTCTCCGAGTCGCTGAATTGGGTGATGAGCCGCTGCGAGAGTGTGATATTTGTCACTGTTCGGAGGGCTTAACACAATGTCCGACACGTAGAAGAGAGTTTCAGCATCCAGGTTCGCAACCAAAGCAGAATACTTAGTAATATCACTGGAGATACCATTGAATGTGAATGCATGGTCGCATTGCGCAATCCATAGACGAACGTTCGATTTCCAAAACGGCGGCAGCCGCAACGCAATACGAGCGACTTCAACGGCTTCACTAGTCATATTGTTGAATAAGCAGGAAGCGAAACGAATCTCCGAGCAGATGCTTCAAGTGGCCTTGAGGAGAAGGAGAAAAAATCTTTTCGCTACGTACTGATCATCCGTAGTAGAAGAATTTGTATTGCATTCGCCAGTAGAACAGAATAGCTTACGTGTTTTTAGGTCCAAAAGGGGTCACCACTGCCGCGTTGCGTGGTTAGACATTCTTCACTACAACACGGTTGAATGAAATAACAATAAACATTTTATTAACTTTAAAGATAAAAGATTAAATGAGCAATAAAGAGGTAAGCTTCCAAAAACTACAACACATGGTAAAAACAGGCACGTTACAAGAATAACAGATCAATTCAGTTCAGTTTTGGAGTCGTTTTGTTGAGCTGTAAGGTCGCTGCAAATCTACACGGGTTAGGTGGTAAATCACTCTGAAAGTGCATTTTCGGACTGTTTAACGTTCTAGGAGTTTGGTTAGGAACCTGGCTTTGTGCAAACTTATTTGGCCCAAAATGTCTAGGTTTCTAATTTTGGTAGTTTACCCTAGGAACATTAAATATTGGGGTTCTACAATTACTATGATTTTCAATTTTGTTCTGTTCACTGTTTTGAATTTTTAGTAATTTAGTCGCGGTTACTATCGATTCTGTTGGGTTACTAGAAGGACTTATAATGAGTATAACTGCCTTAAATTAATGGGTAAGCCATCTGTTAATCCTTCTAATATCATAGATGTAGGTAAATTTAATTGTCTGCCAATTTCCAATTTTTCATGGAAATATTGAGCAATTTCCTTTCCATTAAAAGTTTTTTGCGTGAAATCATTTAAACTAGTAATTGATGGCGCAAGATATTTTTCTGTTAAGAAACAAGTGAATTCCTCCCAATTGTTAATTTTATCATAAAAATTAATGTAATCCGTTAAGGCACTGTTCTTTAAATAGTTAGATATATTGATAATTTTCCAAGAATCATCTAGGTTCAATTTTTGACATTTATCATTGAAGTATTTTAACCATGAAATTACTTGCATAGAATTATTTGGATCAAAGATATTAATTGGTTTGGTTGATTTAATTGGTTTTCAGCAGTTTGAGCTTTTGATATATCACTTGTTTCCATCATATTGGGGTTTTTTACCACCACGTAACTGCATAAATAGTTTAAGAATAGAATAAATGAAATTAAAATTTAATACACCGAAAAATAGTATCAAAAAGTTTTCCATATCAGCAAACGATCACAATTAAAAATAATTATACGCAAAGGAAATCAGTGAAATTTTTTAAAAAAAAAATACATATACCAAAATATAAGAAATCAAATAAAGATACCAAATCAAGCATTAACTTATTCAAACTTAATAACGAAAGCAAGTCACACACAATTATAATAAATTTACCATAATATAGAATTCTAAGTAATTATTTTGCGAACTTAAAATAACTAAACTTACGAACTTGAAGCACTTGAAAACATCCCAAAATTTTAGCATTGGAAGTGTAAGGATACCTTTGATTATTCAAAACGAAGCGTTTAAAAAGTTTTCCTTTCTTTTCTCACTGCACACACTTTTTTGAATTTGAAGACGTACTGGTAGACTTTTGTTCTGTTGATTATCACAATGGGTTACTTAGAGAATTTTCTTGACACAAATATATACTTTGAATTCTGTTGATTTTCGAAGTGAAGTTTTTGAAGAAACTTTCTTTTAAATGCATCGTATTCCGATCTATGTAGCCGTACAAATTTTTACAAACAAATTGTTATGTTGCGCTATTCAATTTTTGAAGCAGTCATTTTTATTCTTGGGGCGTGTTCACATCCTACCGGCTATCATGTTTTGGATAAATTCTTGGATTGACAGGAGAAATGCAACGGACAGCCGTTTGTCCTATTATATTTTATTTCAATATTCAGTAAAGAAGTCTGCACTCTCTAAGCCATGACAAAAACGAGAGCTCTTTCAGCGTTGATCAGCTGTGAGTGAGTCCTTAGAACACGTGTCTTCTTTAAGTCCGGCGAAAGTAGAAGTCTAAGTTCCTATGCGGGAGGTGGGTTGAGTTGTCCTGGTAGGAAGTTTACCCCAACTGCCACTTGTGGGGCTGGGGATTCATCATATATATATATAAAAGTATCTTCAAAAAATTTCAAGATTTCTTTTTGAGAATAGAAAACCCTTTCATATCTTCCAAAATGTAAATCTGAGGAAAACACATTTCAAGTTTGTAAAGGTATATAACAGAAACTAATAATGTCTATAAATTACACGTTATCTTCCAAATTAAGTAGGACGGCCAAATGTACTGAAAAGGTTAGGGTACTTTTGCACAATGAAATCACATTATTCGGGCGTAAAACTTTTGCTGAGAACGTAAATTACTCATATAAATCCGCCTTGAAGTATAAAAATGTTTGAAATAGTCTAAAAAATTTTTTAAATTACGAAAAATACATATATCCTTGCTTCCAGAATTTTCTCCATATTTGACAAGCTTTATTGCAATGTCTGCAGATGGCACCACGTGTATACAATCTACGTACAAAAGTTTTAAAACGTTACTTTAGAATAAAATTACCGTATAAACTGCTTAAATACGCACTAATAATATTATATTTCATGAAAAAGAATATTTTGCTACACGAATAATGACTTTAAGAAAGACTAATTCTTCAAAAGAAAAACTTCAGAAAGACTAATTCTGCTTTTTTTACATGAAAAAATAGGGTGGGGGTTAAAAAATAAAGTAACCCTAAACTACGTCAACAAACCACCCCCATGACATCCTATTGAAAAGGCAACAATCAAGTGACCTTGAGATTAGCTGATTGTTAGTTTTTGCTTGAATTTTAGAATGGCTGGAAAAAGAATTACTTGCACGTGTCAGCTGTGGAATGGGAGAAGAGAGGGGACTCTATTTTTAGCACTGATAGTGGGGTTATTCCGAAAAAGTGAAAGTCTTCAAACTTTTTCTACTCACAGAACCCCAAGAACACGGGTGGCCAACCTTTTTGGGAAGAGTGCCACAATTTGATCAAAAATAACTATGAATGCCGCTTCCAACATTTCCATCAAACAAATATGAAAAAGTAAAAAAAAAATGTTACTTATAGGCTTGTTGTGGAATTTTTACGCAAACAGAACATTTTTTTTTTTAATGCAAGAAATTTAAAAATAAGATGAAGTCCAAATTTAGGTTTTATTGTTAATAAACTTTTACAGGTTCAATTCAGTTAAGTTAGGTACAAAAAATAAAAATGAGTAACTTGAAACGTTTAGTTTTAAATAATTATTAAACAGTTAGTATTTACTTAATGTGGCTTTTGAATTATTCTTTTTTCCCCCCAAGTCATCTATATTAGGATTTACTTTTGCAGATGCTAACAAAATTAGGTTATTATAGGTGCACATCAGCTAGTTATATGAGTAATATTTATTTTATTATGTTCATAGCAGAAAACATTTATTCACACACACACACACAAACATATTTTGATCCAAATTTTGAGACTTTTGTCTGAGACAACCCCACTACAATAAAACTGTAGAAATTATTTATTATTATGTATTCAAATTTCTTTTATTTTTTCAGTGTGTCTTCGGTTCCCCTTTTACAACTCCACCGGGCCACGGGGTGACCATCACAGCCCTAGAAAGTATTTTTGTCGAACCCTATTCCACACACACTTTTTGTAAAGGCAATTAAAAAAGTATTGCATCGATTATTAAAAATTTTAAATTACTTTAAATATAATTTACTAATTAATAATATTAATCTGTGATCCAGGTTTCACCCACCCATGCATTATGTTTAGTAACTAGAACGTGTGCTTGATTTTTTCACACAAACCGTTGGAAGTCTAAGTCCATTGAAATTAACTACAATAGCATTACATATTCTGAGCTTAATTTATTTCTATACTTTGCTTTTGTAACCACTTATGCCAAGAAATATTTTTCACTTATACACATTGCTCTGAATGGCATTAAAATGTTTAGAGGAATACTGGGTATTTTGTATGAATGTTCAACAAAAATTTTAGGAGCTTTTCTTGCTTAAATTTAGAGTTTGGACATCAAATCTATTGATAGGTCAATAAGTCGTTACCTCTCCCTTATTGAAGATGTTTTCCCAACAAATGTCAAAAGGTACACTTTCCATTGGAAAACTATTTAGTTTTGCAAGACATTGTACTAAAGAGTAAACAATTATCTCGTGGAACCCGGGATAGTAAACAACAAAATTTTTATAATCATTTAAGTAATATATATAAATAAAACACATTCTAATTATCTTTTATTATATTATAATAAAAGTTTAAAAAGTATTTCAAAATAAAGTTATTATGTTGAAATAAAATTTTCAGTTTCTTAATGACAGGAATGAGCTTTAAATTCTTGTGTGAGGATACGAACTTCATAGAGAACGTGAATCCATTTTGCAAACACATTTATAATTATGTTTTCGATTTGGTTATTGTGACTCGTAGAACCTTGGGCATGTATCGTGGAACTCAAGGGTTCCGTGGAACACAGTTTGAAGACAACTGTTGTGGAGTGTATACGTTCTTAGTGGGTGAAAAATCCGGAATTATCATTTGATGTTTAAAGTTGCTCTACAAATCAACCAGAGGGCTATTGATCCCAAACCTCGTAATTTTGAACCTCGGTCGAGTGACGAGGAGGATACCTGAGCTGGCACCCCTCTTTCCTAAATACCCCATCAGTGGGAGGAATGGCCTCATCTACACGGCGTGTCTTTAGTGGCAACAGGACGCGAGCCCTAGACACTCCAGCCATGAGCTCGTGACCATAACCACTAAGCTACCGCGGCCATCAGGAATAGCAAAAACTCTAGTAAAAAGTTTAAGGGAGTTAGAATTAGATTTGAATTGTCGGAATGTGACAAAAGGTTATCAATATGAAACGGAAATATAAAGGTGCACGATCTAGAATTATTGCACTAAACCTATCACCCTGCCAATCATCTCTTAATTTTTTAATTTGTGATTTCACTTCCAGTAATATGTACTATAAAAATGGGAGTAGATATTTCAATGCTTGTTTTCTGCATCTAGAAAGATGGGAAATTCTACTAAAGCATTTAAGCATTACTCTAAGACAATCTTGCGATACCCGTTGGGAAGCTAAAATAGATTCGGTTAAAGCAGTGTATATACAGTTTGAACAAACTGGTAATAACCTAGAAGAATTCATTAATTAAAAATTTACTTGATTCAATACAAGAAATACCAATAATTTTTAATAGTATTGTGAAGATCCCCTTGGATCTCACTTTGAGAACGAGAATGATTTTGAGTCAAATAAGAACCGGTAGCCATTTTTATAAATAACTTTCTTTATTTAGTTATCTTTCCCAAATAGAATCAAAGACTTTTAATTACAACTAAATAAGAATAGCTTTATGAGGTTTAAAAGGGACTTTTAATAAATAACTTAATATTTAATGATCCAATTAATTAACAATTAGAATATCGATCACGCAGAGATTACCGCGATAAGAGATCCCAGAATTATATTCAATAATGTTCCTATTGAACATTTAACTTTAACCACTTGCCAGTTTTGACTGTACACCGTACGTGCACTAGTTTTTTCCAATTCTTGATTTGCCCGTACGTCGTACGTTCAGATTAATTTCTCCGATTTCATTTCTGCTTTGCCCGTATTTTTATCTCTCTAGTAATTCTAAAGTATAATTGAAAAATTTGTCAATAGATGGCGATAGTTGTACACTGTATTGAGTTGAAAAACCAGTTTTAAGTGGTTTGTGAGTGGTCTTGGGATGGAATATTAGAAAGGCGGGAAAATTTATTCACATCATTAGCTAGCGTTTTTGTGAGCGTGATTCTGAAAGACTTTTTGCACTGTATTAGACTAATATTGGAATTTATATCCTGCAATAATGGATGAATCGGAAATAATTCCGATTAAAGATTATGATTCGGATCTTGAATCTGAAACAGATTCTGAAATATCTATAAACGATTCGGGAAGTATTGACATTTTCTCAGACGGTTTTGACTTTGATATTAGTGACGATGAAAACGATGACTTTAGCCAAGCAAGAAACTTTTATGAAATCGATTGTAATAATCCTTCTGCCCCTCTTCCGAGATTTGCATTCACTAATACGCCTGAAATTCATTTAGATTTTGATGCAAGTTCTGGTAAAATGCAATATTATGATGCATTGATAGATAATAATTTGATTGATTTGATTTTTCACGAAACAAAATCGTTATGCAGAACAAACTATTGGGAACAGCATTCCTCGCAGGCATTCCAGAAGTAAAAAATGGGAGCCAACATCAAAAGAAGAAATGCATGTTTTTATAGCTCTAATTATTCTTCAAAAGCCAACAAATGAACAATATTGGAGCAAAAGACATTCCATATCGACTCCCTTTTTCTCCAGAGTCATGTCCTATCGGCGTTTCAATCTAATTTACCGTTTCTTGCATTTTTCCGATAATGAAACATTTGTTACTGAAACACATGAGTGCCCCAAATTATCAAAAAATTTGGCTAGTACTAAAATATTTGACCATTCGTTTCAAGGAAGTAGTTACACCCGATAGAGATGTTACTATTGACGAAAGTCTGATGTTATTCAAAGGAAGGCTTGGTTGGAAACAATATATGCCTCTGAAACGGTCACGATTTGGAATAAAAAGTTATATGCTGTGTGAATCCAAATCAGGGTATGTGTGGTCATTGATTATATACACTGGAAAAGGTACTCTATTTGATGAAAAATACAAGCATATGTGTATGCCTTCACAAGTTGTAATGACTCTCATGGAACCACTCCTAAATAAGGGACATTGTCTCACCACAGATAATTTTTATTCCTCAGGCAGATTGGCAGATATTCTCATTCAAAGTTTAACTGATATGTACGGCACACTAAAACCCAGAAGATAGGATGTTCCTAAAGAACTACTATCTAAAAAAATTTACAAAGGTCAAATGATTGCCTATCAAAGAGGTAAAGTTTGCGTTATGAAATTGATGGACAAGAAGGCAGTGGGCCTTATTTCAACAATACATAATCCTGAAATGGTTCAAGTACAGAGTCATAAAAATGAGATAAGAAGAAAACCTAAAGCAGTTATGTAATATAACAACACAATGGGTGGTGTAGATCGATTGGACCAACATCTTACAAATTACTCTTTGATAAAGAAAAGGGGAAAGAAGTATTACAAAAAATATTATTTCATCTATTGGACATATGTTTGTGGAATAGTTTTGTGTTGTACAAAAAAATGGTGGAAAAGACTCTCATTTGCAGTTTAGAATGGACATTGTTGATTGCCTGATAGAAAGATATGGAGAAGTGTCAGGAAAGAAAGGCCGTCCTGAACTTCAACCCAATCCAATGAGATTGACTGAAAGGCACTTCTTGGAAGTAATTGCACCAAGTGAAAAGAAGCGGAGACCTGCAAGAAAGTGCTATGTTTGTTCGCTGAAGAAAAATGACAACGGAAAAAGAATTAGAAAAGAAACACGATACTTTTGCCCGGACTGTGATGTTGGACTGGGCTTGACACCTTGTTTCAAACTGTATCATACCTAATTGGATCTGTAATCATAAAGAACTGTTACAATAAAGGAAATATAGACTGTCAAGTTTGAAAATGTTTTTAATTATTTTTCATTTTTCACATATACCTGTAAAGTGCGTTTTCTCGTGCATCGTTAGTGCGTGAAAAAAGCAATAATTTGGGAATAACCCATGAACATTTAAAAGCACTCTAAATAGTTCATTTTCGTAATTACAACGAGTTTACTTGTAATTATCCTTTTATAAAAAAGAAAAATATTATTAACTGCAATAAAAAAATTGACATTTTTTTGAACGATTTTGGAAAATAAATGAAACTGTTAAGTGGATATTCTCACTCCTAATATAAAACTTTAATGATACTTTAATTATAAATCAATATTTACCACACTGCAGCTCAGCTCTTCCTGAGATTTATCCACCTAGAAATCTTCAATAATAAATCTCTAACTTCACCATTATACCTTCCTGCTTCAATCTCTCTCTCCTACTGCTTTTTACTTTACTAGTCCGTTTGACTTAAATACTCTATCTAATCTGCATAACAAGGAATCCTGTCCTCTTTTTGGAGCTGATTGGAAATAGGAAGGGGAATTAAATTTCCCTAAAAAGGACGTCTCAGAAGGTTAGTGATAAAGTTCCGTATAGATTTGTCACAGTATGGTTAAAAATAATGTCTAAAATTGACACTATCAATGAACTATTTCAAGCAAAAACATTTGTTCTCGATATTTGTCCAAAAAATTAGGAAAAAAAATAACCTGTATTCAGATGAAGAAAAAGTGCAAGAATATAATTTCTATATTTAAGAATATTTTTCTGAATATTTTTTTCCTATTGAAAATGGTCATTTATATATATATATATATATATATATATATATATATATATATATATATATATATATATATATATATATATATAAAACATTTCATGGCAAATACTTGTAATCTCCGATCATCTCAGTTTATTATACGTAATTTTCGTTTTTGTGACTGAAAGACCCGCATTTTCAGTACTATATATAAGTTCGATCCTACTTTAGGCAAATTCCTTTTTTTTTTTATTCCTTTGACTTTCACTACTAGTCATATAGCTGTTGTAAAGATGTAGTTTCTTTTATTAACTTTACCTTAAGTAGAAGGAAATTTATTACAGCATCACGAAAAACTTTTGTTTTTATAAAAAGAGATATTTGTGAGAAAAATCGGTTCTTTCATGGAAATGGCTATTAACTCATACTTTTACTACTAAAGCCTGTTAGAAAAATTATTTTTATTGGAGCAAAGCAATTTTATTTATTTATTTATTTATTGTTATCCCAAACAATCAGCTTCGGTCACTTAATATTTTTTAATTCGGATAATTTGAATTGATTTATATAAGAGTTACGATGTTAATTAAATATCTTTTTCAATGACCACAAATATAATACAAAATTTGTACAATTATTAATAACATAAAAATTCAACTTTTAATAAGGGTTGAGTGAGTGAATATTAACGTCGAACTTTTTCGTTAATCGAGGACTTTTGGCAAACGATATCCTAATTATGAACCATAATCAAGCGACGAGAATGATACATGAGCTAGCCCTCCCCCTCTACTAACTTCAACACCACACCAACTGGAGGAGGTTTGAACATAGACATGTCGCAGAGGTAGCCGAGTGGTTAAGGTATAGGATCATGGCTGGCCCTGTCATGATTTCGAGCCTTGTACCACTAAAGACCCGCCATGTATGGGCGCGAGCTCAAACGTCATCCCGTTGGTGTGGTAAGGTAGTTAAGATAGAGGGGGTGCCAGCTCAGGTGTCGTTCACGTCACTTGATAATGGTTCAAAATTAAGTGGTCCGTCGCCAAAAGCCCTCGTATAGATGTACAGTGCGACGTTAATATTTAATCACTCACTATTCATCGTTCCTGCATACGCTGAAATTCCAATATTTACGCATGCCTCGAACTCTAAATTACACGGTTGATAAAAGTATCGCATAACAAAACACTTGACATATTCTATGTTGTACATGTAAATGGAAATTCAAGTTTTAAGTCGCGCACTATCATTCATTTTAGGAACAATAATAATAATTTGATGTTAATGTCATTAGATAACAATAAGAGATTAGCTTCTATATAAACTAATTGTAGGTTAAAACAATTTTTGTCTCAAAGAAAATTCTAAGCTCCTTTCCTAATTCATTTCAAACATATTGTTTAATTTTTACGCATGTGTGTTTGTATGTTTGGTAAACAAATAACAGCTTCATTTAATGTAGTAACTCAGAAAACAGGCTACATTATGTGGAATCCTGTTTAAGAAAATGTAGATGGTAGAAACAAATTGTACTTACATTTGAATTTCTGAATTGCCTTATAACCAACTGTCATCAAGAACATAATAAAATTCCATACAAGTCTTTAAAAAGAAAACGTCATTTTTCTGCGAAAATGGTCATTAGAGCACTGTTTCATAAATTGCCATAGTCTTTTTTAACCACATTTCCATTTCTTATTTTATAAATTAATGTCATTCTTTCTGGTATTTACGAAAATACGACAAAACTGTGTACTTAGAATTCCATTTTAGACGACATAAACTGGTTAGGGAAACAACTGAAGACAAAAATGTATCTGGTGTCTCCCTTTTTGTGATTTCTTTGTCCCTATGGTGATTTCTTTAAAAGTTGGCTCTATATCCGGACAGTATTTAATGTGCTTAAAAGTAAAATCAATGAAGAGTGTTCTCACTTGTTATTTGAATGTGTCGTTCAGGAGGGAAAAGTCCACTTGGCAATTCCTCCAGTGATTCCGGCGCTTTCTTTTTACGCATGATATATTTGATCCACCGTGGGTCTAATGTTATTCTCTCCGGAGTTGGGTAGTATGTTTTTCCATACTTCTTAAAACGACTTATGTGTACTGAGATATGGAATCATAATAGGGGCCTGCAAAGACAAAAACTCCAATAGGAAATACTCCACCTGGTATGCAATCCTCGGTAAATTTTCCATACTTCTGAAAATAATATATCAAAATTAATAAAGATTAGAAAAGTGTAAAAAACATTATAAAAACTACATATTAAATTTATTTAATTTTGTTACTTTTGAAACTTCGTGCTTTCTTATTTACAGAAGATTGCACGGCTTTTCCAAGCTTTCGTTTTTCGCTATGTGTTTCAGACATCGCCAAATTTTTTCTTGTTGAATACAATCCGCCGCAATACTAACAAACGAAATGTATCTTGAACTAAGATGTGATAAGAGTCTAAAGCATATTGACCGAATTACACTTGAGCGGAGTTCACTGAGTGGTTGAAAGCAATGCATCCATTCACTCTAAGCATTGAGATAATTTCTGACGTAGAATTCACTTGTCGTCTTGTAGAATCAAAATCAGACAAGCTAAGACAAGTTAAATCGTAACCCGTTCACGCTGATGACGAGTATACCACTTCACATTTTTCTGAATAATCAATTTACTTCGCATCTTTACTGTGCATGTGCAATCACTTTACTGAATTAAAATTTACAAATTATTAAAATAATATAAATTAAATATTTTTTTATTTCATTTTAACTAAGAAAAGGATTTTAAAACACGTTGCCATCTGCTTCGCCTGCAAAATTAAATTCATGAGATTATAAACATAAGTTTTCTTCAGGACGGTATGCCTTAATAGGACAGTGGTTAGCGTAACTGAAAAACTATTGTCCTATGGAGACATTTTTATTCTGAGGCTGTGAGTTTGAATTTGGATTCATTATTATTTTTTATTATTCGGGTGTTATTTACTTCAATCATTTTTAAACCTATAATTAGTGTATATTTTAATCAATATGGAGCGCCATGAGCACTTTTAACATTCCCATACTTCAATTTTTTGCACGATTTTTTAAAAAACAGTTCAACTTAGCAGTAGGTGAAAACAAATCTCTCTCTCTCTCATCTCGCTCTCCTCAACTCGAAAACCAAAACCATGGTAGGAGAAAAACAACTCAACAGCGGGAAGAAAAACAATTCAACTCAGCACAGTCTGCTCCACCTGCATACTATAGCAGGAGAAAAACAACTCAGCTCAGCAACCGGAGGGAAACAACTCAACTCAGCAGCCGGAGAAAAACATCTCAACTCTGTGTCGCCCGTGCCGCTTGCCACTGTAGAATCGGATTTATTATCTACTATCAATCAATAGTTACATATACATGTTAGTTACATATACATACAAAAATGTCTAAAATGTATTTTGATCCAAAATAATAGACGATTTACTTTATAATTAACAAAGAATTCATTTAGTAATGAAATAATATAGAAATAATCGTTTTAAAAAAAACACATATATATATATATATATATATTTATTAAAATCAAATTTCTATAAGTAATAAATAAAAGAAAAATTTACAGATAGCTATTGAAACGATTGCTTTTTTCTGAACGTTTGAATGTTTGATTAAACGTATAAATATATAAGTTAGAAAAAAAAACAGTATGGGGGAAATCCTATATATGTATACACGTACTGAAAAAAAACATTAAAAAAACCGATCTGATAAAAACATTTTGATATTTTATTTTAATTTTAAAATTCAAAAAAGGTAACAAAAATAATGCTTAAATATTTCTCGCAAAAAAAGAAGAAAACGAAAAACATAATTTTTTTTTAAAAAAAAAAACCGTAATTTTTTCAATCTTTTTACAGTTTAAAAATTACGGGTTTTTTTTTTAAAAGTGTGTTTTTCGTTTTCTTCCCATTTTGAAAGAAATATTTAAGCATTATTTTTGTTACATTTCTTGTTTAAAACTGATCGTTGTTGCAATCGAAATATGAAGTTTCAAGGCATTAACTTAAAAATGAAAAATTCAAAGGTCATGGGTTTGATTTCCACCTGCGATGGCCTATTTTCTGAGAATGTAATTTCTGTTTTTTATAATTTTTTACTATAATATATAAAAATTTAGTTAATAAGTACACAGTAATGAACAAAAAAATAGAAATAAGGAATATTGCAAGAAAATAACTAATACTTTGTTACTAAATATTGTGAATTTGTCATATTTATAAACATATTTATTTTAATTGTAACCGTTTAATAAAAATTGACCAAAATAAAAAATTTTCTTTATTGACCTAAGTAGGAATTGATTAAGTTTTTTTATTACTTGCTTCTATGGAAGTAATGTAATAGGTGCATTGATAAAATAAAAGTAAAATGTGAAAAATCAAAAATGAAAGTGATAAAAGTGTCAATTTTTTTTAAAAAAAGGTAGTTAAAAATGAAAAATAAATATATAAATATTATCTTTTTTATAAAAATTGTGGAATAATTCAATCAAAAGAAAGATATGTATTAATTTTACTATATTAACTTTTAAATAAATTTATTTGCATGCAAAGTTTCGTTGTTGTGTAAAAACAGAATTTTTAAAGCGAAGTAAATGATCTATCCGATTCTCTGCAGATGGTGCCACGTGTATAATAAAATTTTGATTATATTTTGAAAAACGTGCGTAAAAAACAAAAAACACATTTTTTTTAAAAAACCGTAATTAAAAATTTTTGGGGGCTTCATTTTAAAGTTAATGCCTTCAAACTTCATGTATAGATTGCAAACAACGGTAATTTTTAAACAAACAAACTTTAAAAAAAGTAATGCTTACATATTTCTCGCAAAAAAGGAGAAAAACGAAAAATACATTTTTTAAAAAAAAATCCGTAATTTTTAAGGTATTTTATCAATCTTTGTACAGATTACTTATAATAAAGTTCTACTCACGGAAAAAAAGTTTCGTGAGATTGATTTTATAAATAAAGAAGTTATTAAGTATTTAAACAAAATTTTGAGTATTTTTTGAAAAATCGTAAAAAAAAAAAAAAAAGTGTTCGACATTAAATTTTTTAAATGACTGATTCTATAAGAGAGAAGCATGAATTTTTTTAGTGTAAAATATTTTTTCATTAGCGCGAAAGAAAGGGCAAGCGGAGCGATTTATTAATCATATTCATAAAAACGTATCGATTTCGACTCATTTTAAAAAATCGTAAAAAATACAAAATATAACTATTTTGTAAAATAAATTATACCATATCATGGCGAAGTAAATGATCTTTCCGAATCTGTATTTATTTTTTGTCTCAGTCTAATTAAAAAAAATTAGATCGCGTTTTAAAAGTGCCTGGAAAAAAAAGTTCTGAATTTTCCCCTGGTGGTGAAAAAAGGGAATAATTATGTGTTTAAGGGTTTTTAATTAATATCTTTTTAACTAATTGAAATATCGGAATATAAATGGTCAAAACGGATTCCTCGGAACTTTCCCAAAATTTTGGTACCTTCGGCGAGTTTCTGCGTTGTGTCGATTGTGAGAAGATTTAGATTCAAACATAGACAGATACGTTTGTTTACTTTCGGATTTTAATAGTGTAGATACTGTTATTGATTTTAGTAACAATAATTATAATTTGATGTTAATGTCATTAGATAACAATAAGGGATTAGCTTCTATATAATATAATTGTAGGTTAAAATGATTTTTGTCTCAAAGAAAATTATAAGCTCCTTTCCTAATTCATTTCAAACATATTGTTTAATTTTTACGCATGTGTGTGTGTGTGTTTGGTAACCAAGTAACATCTTCATTTAATGTAGTAACCCAGTAAATAGGCTACATTATGTGGTATCCTATTTAAGAAAATGTAGAAGGTAGAAACAAATTGTACATAAATTTGAATTTCTGAATTGCCTTATAAGAAACATGTTATGAACGTTTGGTTCTATAACATTTAAAAAATAGAAAGTTGCTTCAAAGAATTCGAAGAGCACGTTTATTCCATTAGGCTTAGCTGAGCTAGCACCAAAACATTGCAACAAGTCTAATCAAAATATACCGACTGTTGCCAATCGGGTAATCTGAAGAAGGTTACAAGAAATTGTTTCCAGATTTACAAATATAAATATAAATACAGTTTGATTACATAAGATACAAAATATAGTAAATTACAAATGCCTAAATATAAAATTCATTTTAAAATTAATTATTTTTTAAATTATAATGTTCTGTAATTTTATTATATTTTTCTTTGTTGAGTTTAATAATATTTGTCTCAACATTACTCCCCTACCAGTAACTGAGTTACGAACTGAGAAGTATGGCAGGAATAGTGTTAGATGTTAAACAAGAATTTTTTTCTTAAATATGCCTTTTAAACAATACATTATGAATACACAAAATTAAATATTTGTACAAATGTTACATACTTTTAGAAACAGTAATATTATATACAATGATAACTAGTTTGATGTTAGAGAAATGACATACATTTATAAATATTTGTAAAAATTAAGTAAACCAAAATATCATACACTTGATATAAGTAAATAGTTATAAGTTAGAGATAGATATAGGTTATTTATCAGTCCTGAAATCTTACAGGTTTCTTTACCAATCTTCCATGTCTTGAAACAGTGGGCTTAACATCGGTTAAGAGGTTAGTGTCATTAGCTGCTGAATTCTCATCTGATTGCCTACAAGGAACTGTTGTTTTGTCAGGAATAGAGTCTGTCATTAAAAAATAAGCTGGTTTTAGTCTATCCACTGATATATTCACAGGTTTATTTTTTATTGTCAGTGTGAAATATTTTTCATATCTTTCTTTTACTGGGAATGGACCATCATATGGTGGCTCCAGGGCTTTCCTTACACGATCAACTCTCACAAATACATGAGTGCAGGATTTTAAGTCTTTATGAACAAAAATCTTTTGATTTTTTAGAGGCGAAGATTTTGTTGGCTTGAGCTCGTCCATAAAAGTCTGCAACGTAGTGACAAATGTTTCAGGATCAATTTGAATGGAGGGTGGGTTAAAAAATTCACCTGGCAATCTGATATTAGAGCCATAAACCATCTGAGCTATAGTATGATTGGTATCAGGTCTTAGAGCAGTTCTTAGTCCTAATAAGATTGTTGATAATGTCTCTGTCCATTTGATGTTGTCATGAGTTTTGATTGCCCCTTTCAAAGTCCTATGCAACCGTTGAACTTTCCCATTGCATTGAGGGTGATAAGAAGTTGCATGAGCTACTTTAGCCCCACAAATAGCAGCTAAACTTCTAAACAACTGAGATTCAAATTGCCTTCCTTGATCTGTAACTATTTTCCCAGGTACTCCAAATCTGCAAACCCAGTGTTCGTAAAAGGCTTTGCTAGCTGTCTCTGCTTTACAATCAGGCAAGGGAACTGCTTCCATCCAACACGAAAAACGGTCTATACAGGTCATACAAAATGTCATGCCTTGCGATGGTGGAAGTGGACCAATTAAGTCAATGTGTATCACACTAAATCTCGTATCAGGTACTTCATATTCTCCAAATTTTGATTTTGTATGTCTGTGGACTTTACATTTTTGACAGGGAATACATGTTCTTGCCCATTGTCTTATTTCTTGCTTCATATTTGGCCAGATAAATTTTTCAGTCATTAATTTAATAGTTGATCTAATCCCAGGGTGTGAAAAACCATGAATTTGTTGAAATATTTGTTGCCGAAACTGTTTTGGAATGTAGGGTCTTATATTGGGTGTTGAAATATCACACCAGAGTGTTTTTCCTGATGGTAATGTACATGATTTGAATTTTACTGAAGAGTTACTCCTCATTAACTGTTGCAATTCTGCATCTTGGGTTTGTTTATCCGCTATAGTATCATAGTCGATTACTGTAATGGCTTCGATTCTTGAAAATGCATCTGCTACTAAATTATCTTGTCCTTTAAAGTGACATATATTTGTTGAAAATTGGGATATGTATTGTAGATGACGTAACTGTCTAGGTGAAGCTTTTTCATTTTTTTTGATGAAAGGCATATGTAATTGGCTTGTGATCTGTATAAATAACAAAATTTTGTCCTTCGAGAAGATGTTTAAACTTTTTGACAGAAAGATATATTCCTAATAATTCTCTATCATAGGTACTGTAATTTTTCTGTGCATCGGTTAATTTTTTAGAAAAAAATGAAATCGGTTTCCAATTTCCAGCTTCAAATTGCTGTAACACTGATCCGATTGCAAAATTGGAAGCATGAGTAAATAAAGCCAATTGTAAATCAGGGTCAGGAAAGCTTAATAATGTAGCTTTTGCAAGATCTTGTTTACATTTTTCAAAATTTTCTTTAGCTTCTTCTGTCCAAAGAATTTTTGTCTTGTCATTCTTTTTTGAACCTTTTAAATACTCATGAAGAATAGCTTGATTTTTAGCAGCATCTTTTAAATATCTTCTATAAAAGTTAATGAGTCCAAGGAAAGTTCTCAAATCACGAATTGTTTCAGGTAATTTGTATGACAAAATTGCATCTACTTTCTCTGGAAGTGGCTTAGATCCCTCTGGTGTTATCAAGTATCCTAGAAATTCTAGATGAGTTACTCCCAAAAAGTTGACTTGGAGATATTCACTCGAAGACCATGTTTTTGTAACCGATCAAACACAAGTTTCAAATGAGTTTTATGTTCTTCTTCAGTTTCGGAGGCTACTAGAATGTCATCGAGGTATGGGAAAACAAATTTTAGTCCAAATAAAACTTCATTGATAAAGCGCTGAAAAGTAGATAGTGCATTTCTTAACCCAAAGCTCATAACATTAAACTCAAATAAGCCAAATGGTGTTATTATGGCTGTCTTTTCCTTATCTTCTTCAGCAATGGGTATTTGAAAATATGCTTTGAAGATATCAATTTTAGAAAATATTCCTTTCCCCTTCAAAATATGGTGAAAATCTTCAATACGTGGAATTGGATAACGGTCAGGAATGGTTTGAGCATTTAAACGTCGATAATCGCCACATGGTCTAACACTTCCATCTTTTTTATTCACAAGATGTAGTGGGCTTGCCCATGGAGATTTAGAAGGTCGAAGGATATCATTATCTAACATAAATTTAAATTCTTGCTTGGCTATTTCTAATTTTTTAGAATCCAATTGACGAGCTTTTGAGTAAACCGGTGGGCCTTTAGTAGCAATATAGTGTTTAACATCATGTTTTGTATTAGTAATTAATAAATTTGGTTTCATTAAATCTGGAAATTGTAATAATATATTAAAAAATTTTGATGTTTTATCCATTATGTTAATTATATTTTCTTGCAAAACAGAAGAAATCTCACCTGTAACATGAAGGTTAGTTATTCCATCTATTAACTGCTTGTTTCGGATGTCAATTAACAAGTTAAATTTATTTAAAAAATCGGCTCCCAAGATTCCTTTACTAACTTTGGCAATTATAAACGGAAATAAAAATTCTCGACGTAATCCCAAATCAATATTTAGCACTTTAATTCCATAGGTTGGAATTTCTGTTCCATTTGCTGCAAATGATTTGTAATCCGATGGTTGTTTATTTTTAGATGTGGCTGGTATTATTGAACAATCAGCTCCACTATCTACCAGGAAGTGCAAATTTGTCGTTCGATCTTTGACGAATAATCGAAATTTGTGACAGGCTTTATAATCTTCTGCAGCAGAATTTGTCGCAATATTTACTGCAGACTGAAGTTTTCCGTATTCCTATTCCATGCACAAGGCGGGCTGCACTTTTCAGGTTTGCATAGAGCACCGAAACGGAAGTGAAAATAACAATATTTTCCTTTGGGGTCGAAACGTTTCCGAGAACGACTTCGGGATTTAGGACGAAAACTATTGCGTTCTTTCGTTCTTGATTTGTGGAGAATGCTGAGTTGACATATTTGTTCCTCTAGGCTTTGAATTCTGTCGAGAAGAAGCTGGTCTCTTGACGACGTTGCTTCACCACAGTCTAAAGATTTTCCAGTTGCAAAAATCTCTGTTCTGGGAGTCATATCAGATATTTTATCAGCCATTACTGCCAATTTGCTTAAAATCTCATCACTGACAACCAAAATATTTTTAATGGACCCAGGAAGCTTTTCTAACCACAAAGTTTTAATTAAATTATCCGAAATATCGGACGTTGCAACAGTTTTCAATTTCTGCAAGAGCTGACTAGGCTTCATATCACCAAGTTCAATTCCAGTTAAGAGTCGTTTTATGCGAAGATTTTCACTTTCTTTAAACAGACTGAGTTATCTGTTTTTCGAGTCCGTGTACTTCGTATCACTTTTGCTGTTGACAATGTCCCAAATATTCTCGACGTATTTTGGTTCTAATTGCGATACCAAATAATGGAATTTCGTTTCTTCTAAAGAAATTCTTGATATCTGGAACTGAGCCTCTACTTGGTAAAACCAAATTTCTGGCCTGTCAGTCCAAAATGGCGGTATTTTTATGCTGACGGAGCTCATTTCCAAATTCTTCGAATCTTCGTTAAACATTATAACAAATGATAATTATGATTAAATTTTATGCAATATTTAAATAAAATTGTTCCGGGTCACCAGTTTGTTATGAACGTTTGGTTCTATAACATTTAAAAAATAGAAAGCTGCTTCAAACAATTCGAAGAGCACGTTTATATTCCATTAGGCTTAGCTGAGCTAGCACCAAAACATTGCAACAAGTCTAATCAAAATATACCGACTGTTGCCAATCGGGTAAACTGAAGAAGGTTACAAGAAATTGTTTCCAGATTTACAAATATAAATATAAATACAGTTTGATTACATAAAATACAAAATATAGTAAATTACAAATGCCTAAATATAAAATTCATTTTAAAATTAATTATTTTTTAAATTATAATGTTCTATAATTTTATTATATTTTTCTTTGTTGAGTTTAATAATATTTGTCTCAACAAACACTCTTCAAGAAAATAATAAGTTTCGATACGAGTCTTTAAAAAGAAAACGCCATTTTTCTGTGAAAATGGTCATTAGAGCACTTTTTCATAAATTCTTGTAATCTTTCTTAACCACATTTCCATTTCTTATTTTATATATTAATGCTATTATTTCTGGTATTCATGAAAATACGACAAAACAGTGTGCTAAGAACGACTAAACTGGTTAGGGAAGCAACTGAAGACAAAAAAAGTATTTGGTGTGTCCCTCTTGGTTCCATCACAATAGAGGGAGGAGGGAAAGGAGCCTAATCTATGGCTTTTACTACTGCTTCACCCTCGTTTGTCCATCTTCACTGTTCAAAGTCGAATATTGCTCATCGAACATTATGCAAGAAAAACTTGTGCATTCTAGCTGTTGATGTGATTATTTCCTTTAGCTGTTTGAGAGTAATCTCTACCCCTCCCAAAGATTTTTTTCCTTCTTTTTTGTCATCCCAAAGAATCAGCTCGTTGGCTTGTTCATATTTTTAAATTCCAATAATAGGTATTGATTTATAAAAGAGTTACTATTTTAATTAAATATCTTCAATGAACGCGCAGTTTAAAAATTATTAGTGACATAAAAATACATATACTAATAAAGGCTGAAATCTGCTTATAACAAAGTGTTGTTTTATACATCAATTTATTATTTCATTAATTCTAGTGATTAATATACATTTTTTGAACGTATGCAATGTATATGTATATATATACTACGTTATTTTATTTAAAAGACCAATTTAAAAAAAATGAAACTTTATAAATAATTAATTTATGTCCTTTTTCTTAGACATGTTCCATAAAAAGATAATTACATACTTATCAAGAAAATTAAACATTAAGCACAGAACAGCTAACCATGAATTGCAGTACCAATAGTGTCAAAGGGGGATCTATGACAATTAGACTTATTCTATGCTGCACATGTTAAGTAAAATTCAAGTTTCGATTCATACAGTTATTGATTTTAGTAACAACAATAATAATGATTTATTATAAATACCATTACATTGCAGTCAGAGATTATCTCCTATATGATATAATTATAGGTTAAAACGATTTTTGTCTCATAGAAAATTAAAAGCTATTTTACAACCTTCTTCAGTTGGAAAAAAACGCACTTAAAAATTAGAGATTTAGACTTTATTAGTTTCTGTTTTATGCCTTTACAAATTTTAAATGTATTCTATTCAATAAAAAAAAAAAAATTCTGTTCAAGATAATTTTGAAATTTTTTGAAGATACTTATATATAAATACCGGTTCTATAAAAGTTTTATATAAATTTAGATCTCTCAGAACTCTCGCTAGTTTTTTAAAACATTGAAGTTAATATTTAAAAAATGTTCATATTTCTTCCAGGTTTCCAAATTTAACAATATTCAGGTTTTTCTCGGATTATCTATAAGAACAATTATTAAAATTCAACAAAGAAACAGGTTTTCAACCAACTTAAGGAAGTGTAATAAAAAGGAAGCTTAATTTGGGAATTAATTCGATGAATATAATATAGTCGACCCTCCATTCTGCGAATCTCTATCTTGCGAATTTCTCTATTTTGCGAACTTTTTCCTTGAACCAAGAACATTTTATGATTTTCTTCGTCAAATAACCTCCAAATAGCTAAGTGCATTTTCCATTTATCAAACTTTTTCTCTTGAGATTCGATTTTTTTCCCTCTCTGTTTTTGAAATATTTCTGGACTTCGTGTGATGTAACGAGCAAGAGTAAAATCATTTGAAACGATTAGACTTGAATCGTGTGAAAAAAATACGCCGAAAGAGGTATTCCGTGCACTGCAAAGATCCGAGGAATGAGAGAAAACATTTTTTTTAAAACGAAAACACTCAAACAAAATTAAAAGACTTAACCAGTAGTTAAATTGAAGGACACGCATTCTTAAATACTGGTCATAAAATATGCATGTTTAAAATTACTTGTAGGCTTAAAATTGGAAAATGTTATTAAAATTCGTTAATCATAATACAAAAGTACTTTTTTAAAGTGGAAAATACTGAGTATTTCTTGACAAAATTGTTTTTCCCCCTGCTTTCTTAGCCGAATTCTTTTTGATAGGTAAGGTATGTAAAATAAATAGGAGTTAACTTACAGAAAAAAAATGTGTGTGAACAGCTAATTTTATAATAATGTATAGTTATGTGAATTTAAAATTTGTTTTAAGTGGTTTTTAAACTATATTGAAAGATAAATCATCATTTAACGAAATTTTCCAAATAAGGAACTTTTTTTCAGGTTTAGCAACGATTATAATTTAGTGAAATTTTTGTCATATTTTCATGCGTATCGGAAATAATAACATTAATTTGTAAAACAAGAAATAGATGTGTTTGAAAACAGAATTATACAAACTATTTGTGAAAAAAATTGCTTTAGGTTATTTTCTTAGAAAAGTAACATTTTCTTGTGAAGGATTCAAATTGAAAATGATTATTTCCCTGATGAGTATTCTTACACAGCAATTTCGAATACCATTTGTATCTAAGATACGAGCTGAAAGAAATTTATAACATACCTATCAAACAAAAAAAATTGAATTAAATACGCTAAGACAAATAAAAAAGATATTTTTACAAAAATAAAACTGGAGGTCTATCACAAATCCTTCCTCCAAAAATTAAAACTCCTTTCTAAATTCCATCTTTATTCTTAACACCCTATGGGCATTGTTTATGATACCCAATAAAATGTAAACGTACTTGTTCATTCAAGGGGAGGATATCCCAAAATATTTGCACTGATTTAAAAAAAATAAGACTGCGCCCCCTGTTTCCGCGGCAATTCTAAAAGACAGCGCTGTTACAAAACGTTCTTTTCACCCCCTTCTCCCCCCATTCGACCAACGCTGCACCCCGGTGTCCTCACCATTTGATTAGGGTTTTAAATAGTTTGTTTATTTTAATAAAACTGCGCATGCGTTCTGAAACCGACTACATCTGTCAATCATTTCTCAACCACACCCCGTGTTGCTATAATAACGAATGGTTACCTTTTTACAAACATTATCGCTTAGACGTCATCCGAGTTGTAAACAACGCCATCTGTTCGATAAAGGTAGTTTTTGATAATATGGACGTTGGCCTTAAATAAAAATTATTCCAATGTATGTTGAAGTCGTAATTTTTTCAGTGTGCGCTCATTTTTTTATATTTATTGCTAAGCTCTCATTTTTATGTCCGATGTATAACGCGCATCTGTAAATTTCGAGATTTTTTTTTGTATTAAAAGTGCGCGTTATACGCAAGATTTTACAGTAATTCTCAAATAGAGCTTTCGCAATAGCTTTGGCAGGGCCATTTCTTAAGGGTACTCTTTAAACTCATTTTGTAAAATTGTCAGTTATCACTAAAATAAATTTATATTGTTCCGGTCTAAGAGCTGGGAAATGCCTAATAAATCTAACAAAACTACAGTCGGACCTCTATATGAAAGTCGCTAAATCCCGGAAAAAAGTTCGTTATATAGAGGTTCATCTTTTAATATACTTTATAAACCACATAAAACAAATTTTAAATTCATAAACACTATATATTAAAAAAGTAATTAGTCACACCTTTTTTAAAATTAAAATTTGTTTATTTTATATATCTTGCCCGTCAGAAAAGTAAAAAAAAAAAAAAAAACCCTGCAAAAAAAACAAGAAAAAGAATGTCGAGGAATCCACTGCGTATTTTCAATGTTAAGAAAATAATTTTGTACTAAAATTAATGAATTTTAAGAACATTTTAAATTTAAAGCATACAAGTAATATTAAACGTATATTATTATCTTATAATTAGAACACGGGGACACGGGACAATTCTACTAAGTATGAAAGAGGATATCGAAGATGTTTCTAGTCAGCTGGGCAATGGGGGTTAAAGGTTGCACTGCTTGGATGAAACATCCAGAACTCGGTGAGTTAGGATCTAATAAAACCAGTTCAAGATTTATGACCACCATAAAATGTGTTAAAAAGAGAATAACTTGAAGTTTTTTCAGAAAATCTTAAAAAAAAAGAAAGAGCAAAAATTGAATCACAAAAGAAAAAATTCCTTATATAGAAAATGCACATCGTTTTAGAGAGGTTATTTTACGAAAAAATCGTGAAATGTTCAAGGTTTGAGGAAAAAGTTCGCTTTATAGAAAAATTCGCAATATAGAGGTTCGACTGTATTTCGTTTGGATTATTCGTTACAATAGATATTAAACGACCAGCTGGTGACGCGTTTTTATAATTGATTATTTGGCGCATGTCACACGTTTCAACATATTTACATATATATTTTCTCATACATGGACAATAACATGGATCTTTCATTCGTAAATATGTTTCCTTTTTACCGAGGTGTCCAGACATTGGAATGCCATGGAACTCGCGCATGACATCTCTCCGCAAAGATTGAGAAATATACACTCTCAGTTCTTTAAGAATGGTAAGATATTGCGTGTAGAATAATAACTTATTAATCAACCGAAAAAATCGTGGGACCAAATCACGCAGACTGCCGCGCTAACTGAGCTACCCTCGGGATTTTCTAAAAGTCTAAATATGACCTAATTCGGGATCATTTCTCTGTCCTTCGATTAGTTATTCACTAGATGACAACACCGAAGATCGAATAACCGCACAAGATATATTAGATTCAGCTATGCTTTCTACCGGGTTTCTCGACAACAAATCCACTACCACATTCTGAGTTCCTGGGCGATGATTCCATTCTACATTAAACTCTGATAACTTAAGTGCCCACCTTATCATCCTACTGGACAAATTTTTTCCGTTCGTTAATTTTGTTAGTGCTGTGTGGTCTGTTATAGCTTTCACAGGCAGTGGCCCAAAATAGGTTCTAAATTTATTCAACGCCCAAATCACCGCCAAACATTCCCTTTCTGTAACCGTATAATTCCTTTCCGCCCTAGTCAATGTCCTGGGCGTGAATGCAATAGGTCTCTATTGCCTCGTCAATACTGCACCAACGACTACCGCACTCGCATCCGTAAACAACTCAAATTGGTTTTCAAAATCTGGGAGTTTAAAAACTGGCGCTTCTGTTACGGCCTTATTTATTCTTTCGAAAGCTGCTTGTGCTTCCGCCGACCATACAAATTTAACATTTTTCCTTTTCAATGCGTACAGCGGCATTGTTCTGCGTAATCCCTAATAAGTTTCTGGTACCAACCTGTCATTCCAAGGAATTTTGCTACCTCACGAGCATTCTTCGGAAGTTTCATTTCCGTAATCACTTTTACTTTCGATTCATCAGTTCGGACTCCTTCATTATTAATAACTAGACTTAAATATTTCAACTCTTCGCTGGCAAAGTGGCACTTTGACTTGTTTAAAGTCAAACCTGCTTTAAAGTGTGTAAACGATGGAGATGATATGATAACGTCGTCCATGTGCACACTTACGAAACGCCCCAGAACCGGTTTAAGAATCATATCTATTGCTTTTTGAAAATTCGGAGCCGCTCCAGAGAGACCAAATGGCATGTGAGTGAACGCATACATACCATTTTTGGTCACGAAGGCCGTCTTAATAATATCTTTGGGATTAACCACTAATATCCGGATCTTAAATCCAAAGTGAACATTATTCGGGTGTGGGTATATTTGTAATCAAACCATCAATGAGCGGTAGAGGATATCGAGGATATTTGGTTATTTCGTTCAACTTTCGATAATCTATTGCGAATCTGAAAGCCTCTGGGGAATCTGAGGGCAAGCCATTCTTTTTATGACGTAAAACCACGGGAGATGCATAGGGCGATTGGATAGGTATAGTCATACCTACCTCTGTCATTTTGTTGACAGGATAGTCTATTATCTGTTGCTTAACCATATCATATCTATATGGTCACGATACCACTGGTGGCTTGTCACCCGTAACTATTTCATGATACAAAACATAGGTAAACCCCGGTTTATCCGAAAAAGCCCCCTAAATTTATTAAACGATGTTTGTAACTCATTATTTTGGTGATCACACAGCTTCGTATTCGAAAAATCGATCTCTACCTGCTCCTCTATTAGTGGTACCATTTTAATATCTGAATACGGAATCACTAGCGATTTTTTAAATCAAAATTTCAAGTTATTTTTGTTGCCTGCATAAAGATTACACCCAAGAAGCATTAATACTGCTTTCCATCCATAACGTGAAAATTCCACGTTTTCGTGAATTACCTAACTCTGACCTGCAATTTAAGTATGTCTAAATTTGTACATTTAACATCCTGTGCAGTAACAACATCAGCATTCAACCTCTTTTTGGGCCGATATGAAAAATATGATCGAAATATTTCTTCTGAAATAAACGATTTTTTGGCACAGGTACCCCACAATGCTTTGATGAAAGTTTCATGCAATAGTATGGGCACGTACGGAAGGTCCACCGGGCTCAACCGCAATTCAGTAGAATTGCGGAGGGTTTACTTACTTTACTAGGAGGGTTTACTTCCACTTACGATCGATCACCTCCGTCATATTGATCGCTCAAAAGTTTAAATTTCCACGATTTCTTTGATCTTCCATCACCCAATCATTACTCAACTTCTATTTACAAAATCATTGCGACTCCTACGACTCGCGGATCTATGATCACTTTGATCCCTCTGGATCCTGTTCTCGAACCTCTGATTTCCTGCACCCCCACGGTATCTAAAACCATTCGAATCCACATTCGTCACTCTCGTATAATTCTGCCTATTTATCACACCTGCAACCCGCCAGTTTCCATCTCTACACCTATCAGGTAATCTCCTTCTCAAATCCCAATCTTGTCCTGCGACATTATTGATCGGACCTTGGGTTCCTCTGCCCCCGTGCCTTTTTTCGTACATTGCGACTAACTGCAAAAGTTGGGCCTTAGTAGTGGGGTTTCTTACTTCCACGTAATCAAATACATGAGGAGCAAGATGCATAATAATAGGGCGTAATGACTTCCCACAGCTCTGAGATAAACTATTTATTTCAATACGTAAATGATCAGGAGATATTTTAGCACAATTGATTAGCAAAAGGGTCCACAAATTTCGATTCTCTTTTGCTGCAATATCTCATCTCTCTCGCATAAAATAATGACGTAATTCACTCTCGGTAATTCCACACCGAGTCGGATGAGTTCACTGGCTCCAAATCCGCCTTACTTCGCAGACTAAGGTATAACTCCTATCACTGATCGGGACTCGGACCGTTTCCGGATCTCCTCAGTTCGGATCCCGCAGTAATTCGCGGTCTCCCTATCGTTTCACTCTATCGCCGAAGGGACCTCACAAGGGCTCCCTCAAAAATCCAGTCTCTTCGCTGGAGGAGCTTCACCACGGCTCTCTCTCAAATCCAGTCTTTTTCCGGGCCCTATCGCTCCCCTTATATCCTCTCTCTCATACCATCCCTCACCAAATCATCCTCCTGCGATCTCTTGTTCTTTTGCCGCCGCTGTCGTTCACGACTGACTTGATCTCTTGTTCTTCTACCGCCTCTTTCGGTCTCAATTTATTTCATCTCTAGCCCCATGGGCGCCGATGTCTAGGTGCACATTGTAAGATTTCAGACGCGCTGTCGTCATCGAATCGTGGGGAAACGAAAGCACAATGTTAATGCGTCTCTTTTTGACGTCGAGGTCAGTCTGGGATAAAAGGATCTAAATCTTTGACCACCCAGTTCCGAAATTCTTTCCGAGCAATTAGGGAAATGTCTGGAATTTTCCCAACGTCTGTCGGCAAGGGTCAAAGGGTCCTTAGTAATTAGGGGGAAGAGACCGGCTTCGTCACAAGGGTCTAATAATTTCTCCTCTGTTATCTCCAACTGCAGAGTTATCTGAATCTTTAGTAATTTATAAGCGAAATCCGACGGAGCCTGACCCCTAACTTGGTGTGACGAAAAAACTGCACCTCTAATTCAAATCTATTACGAACCATCGGAAAACTTTCCGTTAACGCCTTCTTTAGCTGTGCAAAATCCATCGCAGTGCCACGCACATAGGAATGTCCAAGCACCTCAAACCATTCCTGCGCCCTTCCTAGGAGATGACCCTTCAGGTAGGCACAAGCCAAATATTTGCGGGTATCTCATAGTACGCGATATTGTTGCCAATACTGGCTAAAAATTCAATCACATTTTCCTACCCGGAAAAAAAAAAGTTCAGGCAGGATCCTCAAATTTGATCCGACTCCTCTCTCGGGGTTAGGTGAGTTGAGCGCCATTGTAAGGATCTCGGATCCATGCCTAGAGATGTGGGAAAAAGGGAAGGGAGACTAGCCATGTTCAAAATCAATTAATTTATTTGAGACACAATCAACAACACAAGTTAAATCAATCAAAACTAAGAGATGCACACAATTAAAGCTAACTCAAACTCAGTGGCGCAACAGCCCATGAGGGCCAGGGCCTACTGTGTCCATTCCAGTATATGTAACCATTGGGCGCTGAGGTACATGAGCAGATGTCCTGATCAGGTGGTCAGTCTAAAGCGAGACCAGCAATGTTTGTCCTCAAGCAAATTTGGGACTCATTTATCGACTCAATGCAATTAAAGCTATATGGAGTCAATTAACAAGGTATGCGAAGTATTAGAAGACTTTAAATACCAGTACACTTTCTTCAGGTTCTAATACACTGCCTTCTTAGCCATATAATCTCTATTCAATCTCTAGTGACAAATCGTGACCTTAATTATTACAATTATCAAATAGCAAATATCTGCGTTACAATAAAAAATTTGATTACTCACTGCTCCGCTAGCAAACTATCCTATCTCTCTACCTCTAGCTTACGGTCTTTTGTTCGGGCATATGGGCCGGTTGCGGCCCCATATCCCATATCTGGCAGTGAATTTGATACAGAACGAAGTTTTCGTTTTCACTATATATAGTAGACCTAATTTACATATTCACGTTCTCTTCTTCAGAGGGTGTGTTTTAATAAAATAGTTTTTAAAGACCAAAGATTCCCCAAGAGGATTTGTTGATAAGAAGGATGTAGATAGAGCCGTCACAGGATATAATTCAGGATTTATTTTCATCACATTTACTTAAGGGATTTTATTATCTGGAGGAGAAATTAATGTTCGTATACTATTAACTAACTTATGAACTATAAGCAACTTTTGTAAATTACTAATTTTTCTAAAAACTATAAATGAAGAGAAAGAAAAGTTATGAAAAAATGCAAAATTAAATACCGCACTACAAGTATATATATTCGCTTCTACATTAAATCTTTTAAATATTACATCGAAAAAAAACACCTCAGTCTGAAATAATCTTTGTTGAGTATAGTAAATCAGCTTTGAATAAATATAATGGAGGAAAATTCAGTAAAGTATTTGAATATTTCGCAAAAACATGAGTGATTATCTGCTTTAGAAATTAATACAATTTCAGAGATAAAACAAATACAAGATTTAGAACAATAAGATATATGAAATTTTTGGATTGTATATATATATATATATATATATATATAGAGAGAGAGAGAGAGAGAGAGAGAGAGAGAGATAAATAATTACTTTCCTTAGTACAGGCAAAAAATTAACCCTTATTATACTTCCTTAATTAAACTTCCTTATTTCATAAGGAAGTTTGATTTTTCAAATGTATTTTCTTAACCCTCCAATGGACAGCACGGCTTTTTCCACCCTACTAGAGAGGCTTCGAAAACGGACCACACTGAATTTTTCCTAAGGCCGGGGACTCACCAAAAATGAACCAAACAGATTTTTCCCCTTCAAGTAATGTGTTCAAAACCGGTAAGGTGGTATTTTTCCGAATTCTTTTCCCCCTTTAAAGGTTTACGATCTTGAAAGATAATTAGAGACGCTCGGGAGACACAATGGGCATTGAGGGGAAACTTTTATGGTCACGGGGAGACCGGTTCCTGTGGCAATCGTAAAATCTTCAACCTAAAGTGTACACAAATAGCGAGTCAACGATTTGAGAATTCTCATTTTTTTCTTTACCTTAAAATTCTCAAATGGAATTAAGTTTTTATAATGTATGTCTAAGTTTTAAAAAAATATCTGTAGTATTTAAATTCAAATTATATATTAAAACATTGAGGATAATTTACTGTTTCATTTTTCTTACTTTAATCAATACTTTCAGGGATTTTTTTTAAAAACGATTATTTTGTTATGTGTCAAAAAAATAAAAAATAAAGGTTCAAAATTTAAAAGCTTTTAAAATTTCGGACATTTCTAAACATGAATAATTTTTAAGCTTCTGTATTACATTATTTGCAAAAAATTTATATGTATTGTTAAAAAAAACCCTGTTTAAATCTTTTAGTTTTTCATAATTTTAAAGCCAGATATTCAGGGCATCTTACATAGAATCCCTTGTTTTGTGTATTGTTCAGATAACAAATTATATTTGAATTTTGAATGTCTGAACATTAATTTCATTCAAAGAGAATTTTAATTTCAAGTTTATATTTTTTAACTTGAATCTTCAAATAAAGAGTATTTAAAAGCATCTGGACAAATTTAGAGTTAACATTTGCGCATATAAATAAATATAAAGATCCTTTTTAAATTGAAGTTAAAAAAATATATATTTGGTAAATTATTGTGGGAGAAGTGGTATTTTGAATGTGAAAGAACAAAAACTGAGAAAAATCATTTTGAAGTTTATAATTCAGAAAAAAATAATTATTATGAGCTTAAATAAACATAAAATACCACACTAGTATATATTTTTCTTAAAAGTAATAAAATATAATATAAATCTTACTCCCCCGACAACCACGCATCATTCGACTTAGGGAAGAACTTTTCATTTCTATGGCACCTCATCCATTTTCCCCCTACAAACGAGCAGAAATTTTTAACAATTTTTCTAAATTTTAATTGCTGCTGGTTCTCATATTTATCAAAGTCCGTTGTAGTTCTAACTTAACTCAAAACAACATAAGTTTTGCGCTAGTATCTTGCTCTTCCTTCTACGCATTGAATAAGGCACGCCGAGTAATACCATCGGCCAACGCTGAAAAAAAATCATAACTTGGGGAGAAGCAGGTAGTAGCGGCTATAAATTTGGTATTAAATTAAAGGTCTATATCTACCCTATGTGTCTTAAGTGTTACTGTGATCAATCCTTGTCAATCCCAAAAGTTCTACTACAATAAACACAAAAATCGACAGATGTTAGTAGGACTTACATGCTGTGCTAAATGTTATGTTTTTACAATTTTTAATCAAACTTGAACCTAATTTGAATGTCAAAACAAGAAATTATTTACCCATGGCATGTATTTAAAAAAACTCTTAAATCTGCAAAATTTTTCAGACGAAATGATTAAACTTCTTACTAGAAAATGACGCTCGCAAGTGTTTCTTGTAGCAAAAAGAAACCCGATCTAAGCCACTGATTGTAGAATATTTCCATTCGCGTACTGACGAAAACTGTTTACCACATGGCTAGGGAACCTATGAGGACCATAAATAGTGGGTAGTTTTTTTTTATTTCGCGCAATTTCATTTTTGGACTTTCCGTGCGCTAGTTTGGGAAAACTGCCCACTGAGCGACAAGGTGATCGACTTTTGACAAGAAAAGAGGATTTAGTGGTGGAAAATCCCAGCCCACCATATTGAAGATTTACCGAAAAATATTTCATTCAGTTAGCAATAATGGTCTTATATTTAATAAAATATCGGATGTTTTTTTTATTATTTTTTGGAATATACCTTTTTCACATTTTTTTATATTTAGATGTGCCGCCAACAAAAAAGATTGATACACTAGTCTGGACTATTTGTGTTGAGCATATTATTTATCTATACATTGTCTTTAATAGCGTAATGTTTGATGTTTAATTTAATATATTTATCACATTTAGATCAATTATTTCTTTTTTCACGTTATTTCATGGAATAAATGAATTAAGTTTTGCTTTGTTTTAGGGGATTTGTGTAGATCCCAATTTAAGATTCTACGGAATCGATACAGGAAAGAAAAATTAACTTAACTCATGTTTTTAATTTGATTGCTTTCACAAAATAAATTACAGTTTAAAAAAACCAAAAAACACCCTTTTATAGTTAATTGAACTAAGTTGTAATTCAATCTTTCAGTCGCCAAACCTGGAATTAGTTGCTAAGGATGGGATCAGAAAAGAAAACGGGAAATCGTTAATGATCCTGATCAGGACAAAAGAAGAGTTATTAAATTATTGTATTGCCATCGATCCTGGACGAATGAGCAAAATTTCGAATTTATTAGGTGAAAAAAAAACGTTGTACAAAAATGCCACGTTTCACAAGAAATACAGTTTCGATACAGTTAAACATATGTATAATCGATAGAGGTACACAAGTAAAAATATAAAACTGAAATATAAATTATGAGAATCATTTTAAAAATTAACAGTAATTAATTGCATTTATATAAAATAAGTTTAACATTTATTATTTAAGTTTAACATTAATTATTTAAGTTTAACATTTATTAGAATAGAATTAATTTGAACTATCTCGCACCATACCACCTGTTTCGCTGATTCGAAAACAGCTGACAGGTGCAGCCATCTAGTGAGGGAAAATCTCCACAAAAACTGTCCGTTACAAATTAATCTGATCTTTTAAAGTGCATAAAAATTTAATTCAAAGATTCCGTTATATACAAGTGAAGCTTATAAAAGGGATAATAATGAATGTTCTTTTCTTTTTATTTTTTTGAATCTCTGTTACAGGACAAAAATCCAATGTTTCCAGCAAAACACAAATGATTTGCTTAGAACACACATAAAATATTCTTACTTAAATATTATAAATAAATATTTGTAAGAATATTCTTTGTTTTGAAGTTCACTTAACAAATAAAAGCATCAAAAATTTCAGAAATAATTCATTCATATTTAAAGAAATGTATATAAACCTCAGATTAAAGCAAATTTTTTGAATGAATACTATCTCTATAATGTCCCTTTTAGAAATAATTTGCTCACACAACTATTGATAGTAAATGATCGAAAAATTAAAAAATTAGAAATTAAGTTAGCTTTCTGTGTCTGACAAACTCATCTCTTCTATTAGCATAGATGCTCCTCTTAGATGGAACCCAGCATCGTCCTCCCTTTTCAATGAAAAGACAAGATTGCAAAACATTCCTCTTTCACGCGATCCATACTTATTTATGCTTAACTAGTCAGAATGATTACAGCAACAACCCTCCGCGTATACAAAAAGGCTTTGTGGTGTAAATTGAACAGCGAAAAAATATCTCCTTCGTACTCTATGCGCGTTGGGTATCACTTTGGTGTGAACGAGACTATATAAAGGGAGCGAAACCTCTTCGGAGGTGATTGACTGATTGTTTATTAACGTGACACTCTGAAGCTACATGAGACCTACTGATATGACGGTCCTCGAAATTTTGAGCCACGGTCAAGTGACGAGGATGGTAGGCTGGCAACCCTGTCTTTAAACTTCCACACCACTCCAACTTGAGATAGATTACAGCATCGATGGATTTAACGTGCAATAGGTAGTCCTCTGAGTGATTTTTTTTTCAGTAGCCCCAGGGTTTGAGCCCTCGACATGACAACGCTGGCCATGAGCTCATAGTTATGACCATTCAGCTACCGCGGCTGTATTCTGATCTTAATGGGATGTTGGTTTTATATCTTCTAGCCCTAAGCTGTTATAAAATGTGTACAATTTACAATCACTGTACAAAACCTCTAGGGCTATATTTAGTTTCATTTATTATGGGTTAACAAAGGGCAAAAGTCAATAATTTACAGTCACTCAAATACCTACTGATATGAGGTTGTAGCTCGAAAGAGCTGGGTACTCAAGTCATCCACACAACGATATTCATTATAGGCTAAGGGGTCTTTCATATTGCTGCAGGGACATTATCAGTGCATCATTAACTAAAGCTAATTCCAAATATTTGCTAATAGCATTTAAAAAGAGTAAATTAATTGAAAGAACGCATTTCCATCACACGGCTGCATGTACAGTTACAGCAAGTAATTATCATATGTTTGACTAGAGAAGAGGGCTGCAGTGTAACCGAAAAATTAAATATTTTATGAAGATAGAAACTGAAAGGATCCGAGAGAACACTTTAAGGCGTAACGTTAAATAAAGAGCACCTTTTGGGAGTTCCTCACACCTCGGGCATTCCTCTTCGGCACGATCAAAGGAAAAGAGGTCGCTTTGTGACGAATCTATACGGAACTTTATCACTAACCTTCTGAGCCGACCTTTTTAGGGAAATTTAATTCCCTACCTATTTCCAATTAACTCCAAAAAGCGGACAGGATTCCTTGTTATGCAGATTAGATTCAGTATTTAAGTCAAACGAAATAGTAAAGTTAGGGCAGTAGGAGATAGATATTGAAACATAAAGTTATAGTGAATTTGAATTGAAGTTTTATTGTTGGAGATAATTTAATTTCATGAAGAATTGAGAATCCGAGTGGTAAATATAGAATTGTATTTAAAGTCTCATTAAAGTTATAAGAGTGAGATTAAAGTTAAATGTTCAATAAGAACATTATTAAATATAATTCTGGGATCTCTTATCGTGGTAATTTCTGCGTGATCGTTATTTAATAAATTAATTAATTGGATCATTAATTAATTAAGTTAGTTTAAAGGATATTACCTTTAAAACCTCATAATATTAGAAGTAATTGTTAATAAGTCTTTGATTCTATTTGGGAAAGATAACCAAATAAAGAAAGTTATTTATAAAAATGGCTACTGGTTCTTTTATGACTCAGAATTATTCTTGTTCTCAAAATGAGGTCCTAAGGGACCTTCACAGCTTGTCATTGGTAGATGTGCAATGATGTCATTATTCTGGGTTGCCTGGTTTGGCGTTATAGCATTTTTCTATGCCCTAGTGGTTCATTGAAACATAAAAGTTTTGTCCCCATTTGGGAGATTGTTTTTCAGGCAGTTTTTTCTTCCGTGTCTTGAGTATAATAGTTAAATTTCCTTGCGTATGAAATTTTCACTGTAAAAATAACAATCTGTTCTTTTTTTTCATTCACGTAAATCAAACTATTTTTAATGGATTCAATTTTGTAGAAGAAATATATATTTGAGCTTAGTAAATGAGGAACTCAATTACAAATAAAAAAAATTTATATGTTTTTAATAATCCATTTACTGTGATTAAATATACTTTAAAAATGAATTACATGTTTCGAGTTTTATCCTTATGTAAGAAAAAAGAAGTCACTTATAAATATAGAAAAATTATGTTGTTTTTTTGTAATATATATTTATTGGTAATATTAATGTACATTTTAAAGGTAAATGAATTCGTTCTTATATCAGAATGAATTTGTACAGGCAAGTGATATTTTAGATTATTAGCTTAATTTCATTTTCGTAATTAGTGATTTGTTTTTTGTGTATGTGTGAAAGACTCATTTACTCACATTTATAAAAAAAATTCGTCTAATACTCTGTTTCCTTTTAAATTTTAGAATTAAATGTACTGCAAAAGTTTTAGCTATTATAAACTTAACTATATTATTAAATTCATACTTAAATTTTTATTTTCTATCTTTAGTAAAATACTATAAATAAAGTGATTCGTGGCTATTGTATAAGAAACACCTCACTGTTCCAACTTCCACATCACATCCATATTATTCATTCAAGTTATCATCGACACATTTATTCACATAATTCTCAATTTTTGCAATTATTTTAGAGGTTTTCTATTCTAACACGCTCACACATATAAATCTTCATTCAGGGTTTAAATCAAAAGTCCTGAAATAGGGTACCACTTGAATCCCTTCATCAGTGGTTTGTTTATAGTGTTTATAGAGAATAGTTTGTTTTTATAACAGGAAAGTATGATGAAGAAATGGTCATTATTTGAATTTGGATTCATCTTAAGAAGTATTTACTGATCGGCAGTAGCACACACAGGAATTTTTCAAGGGGGGTCGGGGTCGAAAGTTCACCATTCTTGTATCATGCTCCTTTTGATTTTGTCAATTTTCGGGAACAAAACACAGTAAAAAACTAATTTTTGAATAAATAATTAGCATTAAATAATAAAATTAATCATTAATAACAAGTACTTAATTAAATTTGACGTACTATATACTTAGAATTATAATCACTTGGAAAAAATATCAAGGGCTTTGGGGGGTCCAGACCCCAGACCCCCTTGTGTGCGCCACTGCTGATCGGTGTTGTGTCACTCGAAGCACATCAATTTTCTCCTTTCCTAAAATATGTTTCCTCCTGTAAAGCTACTGCTCGAACATTAATACCAATATGACATAAAATTATACGTTTTCGAGCAAAAATAAAAATTAGCCATTGAATTATAATTTCCAAAAACTTAGATTTTGCATACGGCAGATACCTGTGGAGGCCTTTTACACGTTTTGAGTGTAAATTATTGGGAGAGGGGATTGATCTTACATTGATTTTCAAATGTAATGGTTTTTATTGCTATGTTAATAAAGAATATTCGATTATTGTGAATTTTTCGATTTATTTTTGGACTGGGGCTAATTTTTTTTCTGAGCTGCACATTTGGAAACTATTGTATTACCATACGTCCTAAAAAGGAAGATTGTGTTTTAGAATTAGAATCACGCGTGCATTATATTTCTTAAAATATTTTTGAAATTTATTTATTTTTATCACACAGAGATCAGAGCACTTATCTTAGAATTTCAGCAATGTTATACTAACTGGTACATCAAAAGAATTATAAATTATTGTAACTTAAAAATAAGAAACTAACAAGTTTAACTTCTATCCATAAAACTAATAAAATAACCTTTTTATATGAAAGATGAAAAAGTCAGAAATAAATGTGTTGTAATTAGTCATAAAAGAACAATTAAATACGAATACGAATAGTTTTTTTCCTTATATAAATAAGTTTACCAAGATACATGAATGATTTGCTCCTTGCTGAGATAAAGATATGTGTAGTCATAATTTTGTCTTATGTCAACTAATTGTTTGCGTTTTACTAATCAAGAATTTTTCTAAAAATTCAAAGGATTTGATATTTTATGCTAACGAAAGCAGTATATTACAATTGGAAAAAATATAAATTTTACATTTATTCATTTGTGTATTTAAAGGATTTATTTTTAAGAACATGCAAATAATTTGATAGTTTATTAATGTCTCATTCAGAGGAAACACGAGGGATATCGCAATGAGATGGACCTCATTATTCGAATAACAATCAAGTAACGAGGATGATATCCGACCTGGAACCCAGTTGATTATGTTATGACGGCAATGAAAGTACTTTAAGCCTTTGGAAAGTTAACGTGTATTAGAGCCCTGCTAGATGATTGAATCCTCAATTGTGATCACTCGGCCACCACAGCTGTAAAAACACGTGGAATCTACAATGTAATACTGTTTAACAAGTGAAATTTATTTATGATTTCGTGATATAGTATTAAGTTAACGCCACATTCTTGCCATTTATCACATTTACCTGTCATTTTTAATCGATTATCATAATTTTCAGCATACATAGGAACAATTAGATCAAAGATGAACATTATCATTTAATTTTAATCCTTGAAAAATGTTTGGTGTAAAAATCTAAACTTAATCTTAAGATTCAATAATTATTATGAAATCTAATGCATCAAAACAGAATGAATTATCGAGGCAATAAAAAAACGACATTTAGCAATGTTTTTATTCTTTTAAGAAAGAAAGTATACAAAAATTCTTAACAGAGTGTGTTACATAAATAACTAATTAATTCTCAGAGAAGCAATTATAAATTGATTAACCACAATATAGCTTAGTTGAATATTTGCATGTCTATTGGTACACAGATGTTCAATAGATATAAGATTTTTTAAACTCACATATAGTTAATATAATTTTGTTATTTGTTAAAGAATTGTGTATGTGTCTTAAAGCAAATATTTTCCATTATAAAAAGATAAAGAGCTTTAGAGTACTATATGATTATAAAATAGCCCATTATCGATTTGAGATTTTACATTATGACATAGAGAGACAGGCAAAAGTTTTGCTTTTTCTTTCCATTTTTTAAATTCATTCTATGTATCTAAATGTTCAAATAATTATATTATTATTTGTTTTCAAAATTAATTAATTTAAGAGTTAACACGATAATTTGAGTTTGTATGTACGAAATTACTGCATTTAACAGAATAAAAATAAACCTATAACAGTTTCAACATTTTAAAACATTTACTGAAAATCAAAATATAAATAAATTTTACCTTGATAAATTAATTTAAATTTGCTTTAGGTTATTATACCTTTGACTGAAATGAAATAAGCGTTTCCTTTTTTGTGCAAAAGTTTACATTGTGATTAGTGTTTTATATAATAATCAATGTTTTATACTATTTCATTCAATGCCTTTAATAATACTGAAAAAGAAATCTTGGTGGAATGTGGTTTAAAAATTCGTAGGAAATGTCTCCTTTAAAAGGAAAATAAATTGTTTGAACTGAAATCAGTAGTAATTATCACACGCGATTTCCAAACACAAGTTTCTCTAAGAATAGGAAAATGGGGACTTTCAAACTTAGAAAGTTCTACAGTATTGGATAATTGTTTTTTTAAAAGAATTATCAATCCAAAATATCTGAAAAAATAAATATAATCAGAACGTAGTTTAACAGTTAGTTACATTTAAATTAAAATAATATGTTCGTTCTCTTTTTTTTCGCCTATTTATTCGTGAGTCACGCATTTTATGTACAATAGTGCAAAGAAAGGAGTGTTCGGGGGCGCTCTAAGGCTATTGAACGTTTGAAACTCTGAATACAGAATAAGATGGTTCTTGTAAATGAATATGGAAAGCAAGTCGTAAAATCTTTTATATCAATAAAAAATGCTTCTCCCTGTTGATTATTGTTGATTCTTCAGTTTTTGGTCATTGGTGATTATCATATGCCTATAGGCATATATATTTGGTGTAAGAAAACCTAGAAATGCACATCTGCCTTCTTGTAAATCTTCTAAGGTTACTTTCAAGTAGCCGGAAAACTATTCTTCCTCTTATTGCCGTAATAAATCTTTGGAAAGGGCATTTCCTTTTCTGTTAAATTGTTGGACATAAGATAAACAGAAACTATGCCAACCAAGCCCTCCAAAAAGGCCCTCTTCTACTTACCCAGTCACTTTAGGGGACTGTTCAAACGAAGAGGAGGGGGGTGATATTTGAAGCTAAAGACTTTCTTCGTTTTAAAAAAAGTAAAGAAAAATTGTTGTCACAGTTATCTGCAACTCGATTGAGGAGTCACTGCGTTGAGAAGGAAATGTTTTTGTAATTGTTTTGAATGTTGATCGAAGGAGTTGTCTTCGTAGGAATGTTTTGGCTCTGCCTTACGCACAAAATCAGTTCATCATCGCACAGAAATCAGAGCAGTAATCTTAGAATTTAGGCATTATGCAATTCTTTTGAAATTTTAAATAAAAAGTAAGGATTATCCAAAGGCTAAGAATATAACTTTTTTTGTACAAAAGTCGAAAAAAATTAAGAAGCCCAGTATGTTGTCATTACTGGCAAAAGAAACAATTCAGTACAAAGAAGAATAATATAATCCTTTTTATGTAAACAAGTTTACCGAGATACCTGAAGCTCATCGGCAAATTAAAAACGTTTTTGTAGTCATAATATTTTGTCTTTGATACCAGCTTATTGTGTGTAATTTACTATCAAGTATTCTAAAATTCAAAAGCATTTCCTCTTTTTTACAAATGAAAGCAATTTATTACTGTTGGAAAAAAATATAATCTTAAACTTCTTATGTGTATTTAAAGAATTTATTTTTAGGAACACGTAGCTAAATTGATAAATTATTAATATTTCATTTACAAGTTCCATTAGGAACAAAGTAATAAGACGGACCTCGTAATTTAAATGACGATCAAGTAACGAGAATGTTAGCCGAGCTAGAGCACCCACTTCTAATTTCCACACCACGACAATGTAAGGATTTTGACTTAATGCGTATCAGCTCTGTTACATGATGGAACCCCTAATCGTGATTATTTTTCAATAAAAAAACACGAAGGGACTACAATGTGGCACTATTTAACATGTGCAAACATTTATAGCCTTAGAATATTCACATTTTAAAGCATAATGCGAAACACCTACCTGCTGTTCATCTCATTAATTTGCCACAGTACATATTTTATCATAATTTTCAGTATATATAGGAAGAATTAGGTCAAAGGAAAATATAATTTTAATTTTTGAAAAATACTTGTAAATAAAATTTAGACTTATTGTAAGAATTCGTTAAGTATTATGAATTCTAATATATCAAAGCAGAATGGATTAAGAGTACCATGTATTCTGCAAATATATTCTAAAAGAGAAAAACAATTATAAAATCATTAACAGTGCAGTTTCCTAAGAATCATAGTTGATTTTCGACGATGTCCATTGGAATACATATTTTGCAAATACGCGTACAACAACTTTTAAACAAAACACATATTTCACGTAATTTTCTTCTTGATTGAAAAAAGCCGTATGCAAGTGTCTCAAAGTAGATATTTTCATTTAAAAAAGATAGAGCTTCAAAGTTTTAAACTATTTTAGAATAATTCTTTAATGATCTAAGAATATCTAAATTTTACATTATGACATAAAGCAAGCACACATTCTTCATTTTCTTTTATTTTATATTATTGATTATACATTATTATAATTAATTAAAAATTACATTATTTTTGACACCTGCGTAAATTAAGTTTGTGTAACAAAGTCCTGCATTTAATAAAATGAAAAATGAATTTATAATAATATACATATTTTAATGCATTTACTGAAAATCAAAATATAAATAAGTTTTACTTAACAAAATTTAGTTAATTTTATCTAAGTTTATTTTACCTTTAATTAAAATGCAATAAGTGCTTCTTTTTTTTTACGCAATGATTTATATTATCAGCACAGTTTTACATATTTATAATCGAATTTCGTACTCATAGAAATTTATTGAAAATAATTAGTTGTACAGATATTTTGAAAGCCTATGTATTGTGTCAGCTTTAGCCCGCATTTTTATTTCTCATGTAAATCCAAAGAAAAAGGGCACCACCACAAGGTAAAATCGCTTTATTATCTGTTTTGTCTATAAATTGAAGAGTCGAGCGCATTGCGTTGCACTTATTTGTCTCTATTTCTTTTCCCTTTCAAAGTTACTTTGATTTGTCAGGTCATCAATATATTTGATTTATTTAAAGAGAAACACAAACTTACCTTTGAAATCTTAAAATGTTAATATTAAAAAATACAAAATAATTAAAAATTAAAAGCATAATTTCCTGTGTTTATTTCAAGCGAGTAAATTGTAAAAGATGGAATTGTGTGCATATTTCAGTTGGCCAATTTCTTTGAAAATGAGTCTTTTGAATCCAGAAATCACAACCGTTTGCCTTAAAGTAACCCCCTGAAGTAGAGTAAGACATCGACTGTGTGGGTCTACTTCCAACAGCTCCCCCGTCCTTTTTTTAGCTAATTATATGACATCGGACATCTTGTGAGCGTTAGGGATATCCATTGTGATCCCACTCTAGGAATGAGAGAAAGTTGCAAAAAAAAAAGTGTAAACACGTAAACCAGAAATATTTCAATGTTCATGTAAATTCAAAACGAAAAAAAAATCCTGAAGATGCTGTCGTAGACCCCTATTTACCCTTCGTGGACCCCCAAATTATTTTTTCGCGGGCGTAGACCCCTTTGAGTCCATATAGACCACTTTGGGAATCACTGCTCTATACGTTTGAAACAAATTTTGTTACATAATGCTCTGCATTTTATCTTTCTTAAATAAATTACCACAAAAATAAATCTCAGCCAATAATACAGCTGCTCTTGCAGATATGATCCAATATTAAAATACAGAGGATAGAATAATAATGAAGTTGAGATAAAAGCAAAATAAACTTCGTTTTTTTCGGTCAAATTATTGAAAATGGTGTTTTACCAAATTTAATGCAGTCGCATACTATTGAAATTGAGGCACCACAAATCTAATGTTTCCGAGTTATTTAGCAACCAGTATCACAATTAGTCAACAATGTATTATATGCTAATTTTAAACTATGTTTTAGATTGTCTCAATTCAAAACTATTTATCAAAATAACAAATGTACTCGTATATGTGATCAGTTGTATTAAATGTGTTTAAAAAAATAATATAGTTTTTGCATTGAATTTACCAAATTTGTTAAAAGTCATGTGTGTTTTACAAGTCCCAATTTCATGTTGGTTATCGTCTTTTTGTATGATATTTGGTTATTTGCACGCTTCTTCAAAAAGTTATATATATATATATATATATATATATATATATATATATATATATATATATATATACTTCAATTACAACAATAGTTCGCCCTCTATTAATATAGAAGATTGTATATGTAATAACTATAATGATTTTATTGATGGTCATCATAAACATGTAGTTACTGGCAACTTAGATATAATCAATGATAATATTTTAAAAGATATAATGAGTAAAGGCACTAATTTTAGATTAAATGTTTCTAATAACAACAATACTGTTAAAAACAAATTTCTAAAGATATAGATAATTTTATTATAAAATCTGCAATTAAATTTGGACTACCTATTGAGGCATTTGAAGAGTATAAGTACAATATTTTAAAAGACCTTATGAATTTTAGCTACCATTCTCAATATGAAACTACTTTTAAAGATATAAAACAGAAAATTTATGAATTATAAAAAGAATTTTATCATAGTTTACATTGATAAAGTACCTGGTAACTATGCTGTGATTTGTAAGTATTTTTATTATAATATTCTTTATGATCACTTTCTTAATAATGGTTCTTTTAAAAAATTAGATTTGTCACTTAATGAAATTAGTAATCGTATTATTGCTATTTATAAAAAATTAGGTTATTGTATTCCTAAAATTAAAAGTTTCCATATATTTTTTAACTCCAAAATTCCATAAAAGTCCGGTTAAATTTAGAACTGTGACAAATGGTTTTAGAACATATATTACTACTGCAGGCAAATTACTTCATAATATTATACAAAACTTTATTAATCAGCAATGTAATAAAGCTATAATTAAAAATAGTAAAGAGATTATAGATTTTTTTAATGATAAAAATATTTATTCAGTTCATAGTTATGACTTTGAAGATCTTTTCAATTCCATTGATTTGTATGATATTATTAAAGTAATTTTTAGAAAACCACAGTATGTATAACTTAATATTAATTTTAACAAATTTAAAACTCTCATAGATTTTGTCTTAAAAGAAAATTATATCAGTTTTTTTAATGGTTCTTTATATAAACAAGAGAAAGGACTCCCACAAGGGGGCCCAGCTAGTAATAGTTTGGCTAATCTTTATTTACATTTTTATGAATATAGTTATGTTATTAATAATGACTACTACATTTTTAGATATATTGATGATTTAATTATTTTTGGTAAAATGATAATTTAAATCCTATTATTAATTTTTATCCGTCCTACTTAAACTTAGTTAAAATTAATAATAATCCAATCAAAACAAATTACCTAGATGTATCACTGTATATTAAGGATTTGAAACTACATTCTAATATTTATGATAAAAGAGATGCCTTTAATTTTAATATCATCAAAGTGCCTTACTGGAATTCTAATTTATCAATATCTATAAATAGAAATATTATTTCTAACTATATTTATCGCAATAAAGTATTAGTTAGCGATAAAGCTAATATTTTTTTAAATCTTAAAAAAATTTTTAATCACTGTATTGAACATGGATACCCTGCTAATTTTCTTTGTAATTATATTTATAATAGTTTTTATGATACACAATTTGTATTAATGTAATTATTTACTGTTATTATGTTTTGTAATGTTTTTTTAAATTTAGACAATATCTAATTTTTCCTACAATTATTATATAGATGGCGCCACATGCTTTTTTAAAAAAAAATTTTAATATATATATATTTCTGAGTTTCTTTATATTTTACGCTAATTTTATGATTTTTATTTTTATTTTTATGATTTTTTAAAAAGTATATATATATATATATTTCTTATTATCGTATATCGTATCGCAATTAATCGTTTCTTATATCGTATCGCAATTAACTTTATGCGGTTCTGCCCTCCCTATTTGGCGGGAACACGATACTGCACTCTTGGCCATCGTTATAAATACGTTTTAGTAGGTTATGTTTATGTTCATATGTTCTTTAGTTTAATGATTTAATATTTAAATTCTACACATATATAACTCTTTCCTTTCCTCTTGGTACATAGTATGACAAATTACAGGTGAAGGTTGGCGCCGCAAAACTTGTTTAAACCTGCAATCCTGGTTCCTAAGGCCAGGAATTTGTCTTTATACTATGTGCCTCCTTCCTACTTTTTAGTTATCTTAGGTATATAACTATATGATTATTTTTTTTATATTTTTGTTTATGTATATGTATATGTGTGTATAAATTTATATATATGTGTATGTATATGTATATGATTATATATTGAAAAATTCTTTTATATTTGATTATATATATATATATATATATATATATATATATATATATATATATATGTGTGTGTGTGTGTGTGTATAATGCAATTATTTATGAAATCAAATGACCTTTTATTTCAGCAAAAAATGCTACAGCTGCAATTTCATAAAAATTATCTGTGTCATCACCCATTTTGCGATATTCATTGCTTCACCATATTCTCACTCACTTTGCGTGATTAAATTTTTATACGTCATTATGATCTAGGATTGGCACAATTTACTGTATTTAACATTAAATTAAAATCAATTGATTTACACTAGAAGACTGTGAATATTATCTTTGACTCAAAAGTAATTTTCTTCCCACTTTAGAATTTATCAAAAAGAACACGGAAGAGAGAATAACAAATAGAAGTAATACTATTATATGAATAGTATACTACATTAAATAGTTGAATAAATAAACTATTTTCAGAGTATATGCATGTTTTGAAGATTTAAGAAGCAGAAAAAATAAGATTATCATCCTTATCCCCCACACACTAATCAGTAAGAATCACGCTTTTATAACTGTCTAAAAAGTTTGGGAGGAGGAGGAGGGTTGGAACTCAATAATTAAAAATCAAACAGGAATTTAAGTATGATGTCCATTGTATAGGTAAAAGTGTCTTAAAATTTTAGGGACATTCTTAGAAATAAAATTTTAGTTTTATAATTAGATACACATTTCTATGGATAAACTCGAATTAAATTATTTAAAATTAGCAAGGATATAAAATTACGGCCAGAAAATCTTGTAAAAAATTCTGATCACTTTTCTTAAAAAAAATTAAAACATGCTTTGTATACTTAAATTAATATAAATTTAGAATTGTTCTTTTTTTAGTAATTTGTAAATAATTGGCCGTATGATTTTTAACATAGCAGAGAAATGCACCCCTTTTATTTAAAATAATTTACTGTAAAGAAACAATTGTGTGAAATTGTAGTTTCTATTGTTGCTATGGTAAACAATATTTCAATAAACCTTTTCATTCATTTGATAGGCATTTAAATAAGGGAATTTATTTTTAATTCGGCGTTTAATATAGTTATTTTAGAAGAGGAAACCATAAGAGAATATCTTATGGTTTCTTATGGAACGAAAATTCTTGCCTTTTAAATTTGTGGATTTTTAACTTTCTCTTTAAAAGAAAACTTATTGCGTGTAAATTAGGCATAGCGTGTAGAGACAGAAAATTTAGGCTTTTCATTCCATTTAATAAAAACTATAACACAGGCAGTATGTAATTCAATTTTTGTCTTGTTCAAACTCGAATTTCATTAGGTACAAACAAAAAAAAAAGAATCTTTTCCACAAATATGTATTTACTAGCCGTTACCCACCCGCTTCACTGGGTATTGCACGATGTTGTATAAATGTATACTGTTTACATATACGTTAATTATTGATATCTAGCATTAAGAATTCGATTGTATTGAAAAATATATTTAGAGCTGTTACACTCTCGCCACTTGATATAAAAAGAACATAAACTATAATATCTAATTTCTATTTATATCTAAAATAGGAGACAGATTTTTTCGCTCACTTAACCTAATAATCAAGTGGATTTCCACCAAAGCAACCTTCAGTGGATCTCTACTACATAAAATAAACATGCGCGCTAAATTTCAAGTCTAAATCTAAAAGAGCAAAAACGGAATTTTTATCATCAGTACCTCGTTGAGAGCACTCTTAGCGGATTCCAATTCAACAAAAGAAGAATGCAAACCAGATTTTATTATTGTAGTCTTAGCAGTTCGAAAACGGGAATTTTGTCTATCAATACGTTCCAATAACTCTCCCCGTTTCCCCCCTGGAGTTGATTTCCAAAAAATCCATTCTTAGTGGAACTCTATTCAACTAAAGAAAAGTGCTCAACAAATTTCAAGTAAATGAGTTAAATTCAAAAACAGGAATTTTTATATAACACGCCTTAATCCCTCGCAACCCCACTCCTTTGGGGGTCCGTTTTCGCAAAAATCTTTGTAAAAGGAACTTTTTTTCATGAACGGAACATATCTTCTAATTTTCAAGCAGGTGTTTCTATTAGTTGAAAAGCGGAAATATTTATCTATTACGCCCCTTAATCCCCCTCAGTGACCCTTGGGGATCAATTTCCCCTCAAAACTAATTTGTAGCGGATCTCTACACCGTGAAAGGAATTCGCTTACCAAATTTTAAGACTGTACGTCTAATAGTTTAAAAATGGAAATAATTATCTATAACGCCCCTTAAGCCCCCGCAACGCCACTTAGGAAACGATTTTCACAAAGCCCATTTTATTACATATCTCTACTCAGTAAATGGAATCTGCTTACTAAATTTCGAAATTTTACGTCTAATAGTTTAAAAAAGGAGTTAATTGCCTATAACGCCACTTGGGGAGTCGATTTTGACAAAACCCATTTTGCAGCGGAGTGCACTCTATGAAAGGAATCCGCTTACCAAATTTCAAGACTGTACGTCAAATAGTTTAAAAATGAAAATAATTGTATAACGCCCCTTAAGCCCCCGCAACGCTCCTTAGGAAACGATTTTCACAAAACCCATCTTATAGCGGATCTCTACTTAATGAATGGAATCAGCTTACTAAATTTCGAGATTTTACGTCTAATAGTTTAAAAAGTAGTTAATTGCCTATAACGCCACTTAATACTCTACAACGCCACTTGGGAGTCGATTTTGATAAAACCCATTTTGCAGCGGATTTGTACTCTATGAAAGAAATCCGCTTATCAAATTTCAAGACTTACGTCTAATAGTTTAAAAATAGAAATAATTATATATAACGCCCCTTAAGTCCCCGCAACGCCACTTAGGAAACGTTTTTCAGAAAACCCATCTTATAGCGGATCTCTACTTAATGAATGGAATCAGCTTACTCAATTTCAAGATTTTACGTCTAATAGTTTAAAAAAGGAGTTAATTGCCTATATATATATATATATACTGCCCCTTAATTCTCCCCAACGCCACTTGGGGTCGATTTTCACAGAACCCATTTTGCAGCGGATTTGTACTCTATGAAATGAATCCGCTTACCAAATTTCAAGACTGTGCGTCTAATAGCTTAAAAACGGAAATAATTATGTAGAACGACCCTTAAACCCCCGCAACGCCACTTAGGAAACGATTTTCACAAAACCCATCTTATAGCGGATTTCTACTCAATGAATGGAATCGGCTTACTAAATTTCGAGATTTTACGCCTAATAGTTTAAAAAAGGAGTTAATTGCCTATAACGCCACTTAATACTCTACAACGCCACTTGGGAGTCGATTTTTACAAAACCCATTCTGTAGAGGATCTGTACTCTATGAAAGGAATTCCGCTTACCAAATTTCAAGACTGTCCGTCTAACAGTTTAAAAATGGAAATAATTATGTATAACGCCCCTTAAGCGCCCTCAACGCCCCTTGGAGGTCGATTTTTGTGAAAATCATTATGTAGGGAATCTCTACTATATGAAAGAAGTCTGTGTACCAAGTTTCACGACTGTACATCTAATAGTTTAGTAGTTAAACCCCCGTAACGCCCCTTGGGGTTCGAACTTTGCAAAATCCGTTCTTAGTTGACGTCTACTCCATGAAGGGAACCTACCTACCAAATTTCAAGTCTGTAGGTTTAATAGTTCCGGAGATATCGTGATTAGTCAGTGAGTGAGTGAGTGAGTGAGTGAGTCGCTTTTCTCCTTTATATATATAGATATACTAGCTGTACCCTGCCACGCGTTGCTGTGGCTCAGTTTTGTTTAACAGAAAGGACATATTTTCAGTATGTTAAATAATTTGCATTGCACGCATGATCTTTTATAAAAAAAATGTATAAATATATATACGAAAAACTTTCCTAAACAGATATTTATAATTTGTTAACCAAATGCTTGAAGTTATTACAGCTTACTTTTGTCCTTATGTCATGTTACGTGAACCTCTCTCTAAATTTATTTACCTTGTCTTTAAAGTGACGACCTCAAGTTTGAAGATAAATTTTAAATGGCTCCACTCTGGATTCATTGAGGGAATTGGGTTAGTTTTACAATGCTTATGGATATTTTTATTAAATCAGAGGTGTGTTCACAAATGCACATTTATCCAAACAATGTCACTTGGAAACATGAATTGTATTTCCTGATGTCATATAGGAAATGTTTTGATTCCGTAGTATATCTAGCAAGCAAAATTTGTAATGGCTCTATTCTCTGAGTTGAGGCAGTTTAATTTTTTCAGTGGTACAAAACATTCCTTTGGTTTCTCCCTTAAATTCCAGAACATTGCAATAAGGATACACTTCCATCATTGTGTAAAATTAGAACATGCTGCCTGAACCTAGAATCTTCCACTGGGTTGTACCGGAATGCAAGTTGACTGTTATTGTGTGTTTGCTCACCACAAAGTCATGTTTGATGCAGATGCGCTGTTTTTGGTTAACATCTTTCTGATGTTGTAAAACACGAATGATGTGCTCGCAAATGAGCTTCCTCAAGTCTGGCTGCATGTTGCTTTGCTGCGCCCTCAGCCTGTGTTTGTGACATTCTTTGTCTGCTTTTCTCGTTTGCTGATATCCATTCTTTCTCAGTTTGATGTGCAATTACACTCATTGTAGTACTTTTGCCTTGCAAGTATGACAACCTAAGTTTGATTTCCCGCAAGGCATTTTTATCTAGTGAAGCCAATTAACTGCACTTAAAAAGAAAAAAAAAATTCAAAAAAACTTAAAAACTTAAAAAGAAAAGGAAATTAAAACAAAAACATATAAAATTTCAAAACATGAAAAAAAAATCAGAAACAAAAAGAAAAGGAAAAAATAAAAAATGCTAATGAAATATTTAACTTTAAACGTGCATCAATTGACACAGCTGAAATTCAACGCAATGAGAGGCTGAAGGTATTTTTAATGGAATACGCCAGGAAAATTCCATTATAAACACGGATTTTGCAGCAGAAAACTACGACAAAGTGTTGATAATGATGGGAGTATTTTCGCAATTCACAATTCGATTAGTATTAGCAATTGTTATCAACAAAGTTAAGGGCCTATCTTAAAAACAGAGTGGCTTATATCTAGACACAGACAGCTTTTCACATGGACAATTATTTGTTATCTGTGTACTTAAATATTAGCATCACCACAGCCAAATTACCGTCATGCAAATCGCAACATTTTCCCTCCATTTCTTTTTTCATAAAAAAATGTTAGAATCTTTATTGTTTAGATATTAAGGTACGATATACATGGCACCAATTTTGTTACAGTGATGCTAATACATAATTACTGATGTGTGTTACAGAGCAGCAGTCACCAATTGGTGATGCATGAAAAATTTTGGATGGTATGGAGAAAAATTGGGAAATTATTTATACTTTTTATGAAGATTCAGTTTAAATAAAGATGAACAAAAAACAACATATTACGGAACACGAATTATTCTTTACTAAAAGCTTTTAGTTACTGAAATAACTAAACAAAAACATAATTCCTGAGGTTAGCGATTTTTGGTAACCTCAACCATTTTTTGGAAAATTGTAGGCAAAACACTTCAGTTTGTTGCTTTTCATGAAGCTTATTTGGTTCACTCCTAGAAGAGCCCACACCCTTGGCGCAAATTACTTTGGTTGGCGATAATTGCGCCATCTTGGTAACCCTACTTTTTTAAACACTACATACGACAACCCTAACTATTTCTAGCATTTTCGTATTTTGTGGGCGCGCATTTCGAATTTCCTTTGTTGTTGGTCTCCGGGCTGGTTGCGTGTGTGAGGGAATCTACTTTAGAATTTTTACTTTGTTGAATGCGAAAGGTAAGAAAGAATTGATTGAATGGTGTAAGGAAGGAAGGATTGATTGCTTCGAGTTATGAATGTCCTAAATGTAATGATCAGCATGATGTAACATGGTCGGCAATAAAACGCTTTCTTCGAAATCGTGCCAGCCACGCCGAATGTATGTTCGACCATTACCTCGCAGAATAAATATGGCGACGTTCACACGATCATTCGCTTAGCAATGAGGCCTTTAAGACTTTTTTTAAAATCTGTTGTTACGCTGCCCCCTCCACTCGGAAAAGATCAGCAGTAAGAAAGTGAGTGCTGTTTTTATATTTTTTATCTCAAATGTTTAATTTCTGTATTGCTTACATATATTTTCATTATGCATCCACCTTATCCCGCTATATTTCCTTGCCACCATTGTCGCTTTCGCTTGGCACCATCTTGTTCTGGCTTGGCGCCTTTTTTGGTTTGTCGCCAAGGGTGTGGGCTCTCCTAGGATTTTACCGCTTATTTTCAGGGCATAAAAGATTAAATAAAGACGTAAATATAGCTATAGTGCTCCACCACATAGAGGTCAATCCTATTAGTGAAACGCTAATTATAAAGGTGTACATTAAGTGGTTCATGAAGTGTTGAAAAATGGAAACAACTGCTCTAAAGCAGGCACAGCAGACAATTTCTGTATATATATACAGACAATGAAGCAACACAAAATGTCTACTCATAAGCATTGTAAAATTAACCCTTTCACCTCAAGAAGAGTCATTTAATTTTTCAATCTTGGCACCTCTTCTATGGAGACAATGCAAATAATTTTAGATTCATACCATGACAAAAAAACCATAATAACTTGGGAGTATTCTGTTAACAAATTACAAATGAAATAAATCTGTTTAGAAAAGTTTTGTTAATGTATATTTCCACATTTTTTTATAAAAAAATCATACCTCAAGTGCAAGCAGTTAAAGATATTAGAAAAGTGTGCTTTCTCTTTTCTTTCTTTTTAACCAGACTGAGCCACAGGAAAACATGATTGGGTACAGCTAGCTAGCTATAACAAACTTAAATGATAAAAAACAATCAAAAACCAATTATTAACAACAAATTATCATTTTGATAAAATCACCAAAAAAAGTTGCAAACAAAGATTCTTGGGAACTGTGTGTGTTGCAACTATATCATTAAGTGCTAATGTTGCCAATATGGTTGGGATAATACATAAATATCAAAACAAACACAAAATATACATCAGAAAATCTTAAAATTTTTCCATTTATATTTCACAGTAACACCAAATAAAATTTTGAAATTACACAAAATAGATATTTCGTGAGTCTAATGTTATTGCCCCAACTATTAAAAACTACAATAACTATTTCGTGGAAAAATTCACGACCAAGTGCAAAAAAGTATTATTATTGTGCACAAACAGGCATAGAATGTTCTTCCCTTATTGAATGCATATTGCAGTATATGGCCGACTAAAGAAAAAATATAAGTACCATAAAAAATTATATATTAATTTAATTTAAATTCATTAGAGAAAGATAAAATACCGTAAAGTCCGGCATTTAACGCACACCCAAACTTTCAAGCTGCAATTTTTAAATTTTAGGTATATTCGCTATATAATGTGCACCCCATTTTTACGAAGAAACCTGAAATGTACAAATGCAATGCTGTTATGTTTAGAAGCGATTTATTCAAGGTGTTTATCTAAACAATTGCAAAAATAGTATACTTTTAGAACTACCACCTTTTAAGTTCAATAAGAATGTCATGTCTTTTAAATAAATAGTATTTCGAAATATTTAGAAGTTTAACTTTTTTATGCTCATTTATTTTTTAATTTTTAAAGCCCTCATTTTTATACCCAGCGTATAACTCACACCTGTAAATTTCGATCTTATTTTTTGTGTGTTCAAAGTGCGCGTTATAAGCCGGATTTTACGGTAGGTGGAAGATTTTAATCGGTATACTACTCGCTAAACACATACATAGTGTACAGAATTAAATTTAGTATTTTATATATAAAAATTATCCAAAGTAAATATTCTGTGCTTAAAAACAAATTGAAAAATTATATACAATACGAACAGTAATTGACATAAAAAGAGCTGGACTATCTTTATCAACGCGAAAGTAAAATTTGAAAAAATAATTACAATCTAATGACAACCTGCTTCCTCAACATGTATTTGAGCCCTCTGTCTGTTTTGCTCATTCACTGATGCTTACTCTAATTTGATCAGCATTTATCCCTCGCATTGCGTTTGCTTGGCCAGCATGATGACCTAAGTTCGAGTTTCTGCAATACAATTTTATGTACTCAAGCCGATTGACTGCAGTAAAAGTGAAGGTTTAAAGAAAAACATATGAAATTACAAAACAGCTCTGAGTGGGCCTTGTATCCGAATTCCTTTGTGGCCCTTTTTCAGATATGAGCACCATGTAAGTGGAATTGTAATAACATTCGTTGGGGCTCCGGCATCATTGATACAGCGGTAGCTCTACGTCCCTGACAAAAACAAACCATAATAACTTCCAGTATTTTTTTTAACAAATTACTAATGGAATCTGTTTAAGAAGGTAATAGTCTTATAAAGCAATGAAAAACAAAATAAGGTGCAATATTTTGATGACTCAAAATCAGAAAATCTTAGTTTTAACATTTGTATTTCAATACTAACATCAAATGAAAGGTACTTACGTATTATCGCAACCTATTAGCCATATTGTATAAAACGAAGCACGATTGCCAATTCCGCGCGTACATCTGCGAAAATGGAATGGCCAACTTTGCGAGTTATCATTAAAGTTGGCGATTGTTGCGATAATACGTAAGAATCAAATGAAGTTTAAAAAGTTGTCTAAAAAAGAAAAAAACATTCCTATTAAAAACTCCGTCGATTAATTTCGTCACATTAAAATATCTCCAAGTGGGAACAAAATATTGTTTCCAAACATTGAATGTTATATCGCGGCATTTGGCTACGTCTGTTTATTTCAGGTAAATGGTTGACGGAAACTATTTGGTAGAAAAATAAGTAGCGTACAGAAGTCAATTATGTTAGTTTCATTTTCGCTTAATAAAGAGAAATAAATTTAGCTTAAAATTACAGAAAAAACACGATGTAGAATTTAGTTAAAGTCGTAAACATCCCGCGATAATGCTATCCAACTGTTGCCAAACCTGCAAAACAAAATTTGAGTTCTTGAAAGAATATTTTTTAAAAAAAAAAAAAAGATTTATTAGAAAAAATAATCCCAATTACGTATCAAAGGACAATAAATAGATAAATATGACAACGTATAAACATAACCATAGAAGAGTTATACAATAATTTCGAAAAATCTAAGCGTAAAGTTTAAATTTTCGTATTCAGAGCGAATCGTGACGTCGTATGACGTCATAACACCAAAAAATAACTTAAAAATTAAATTTTAAAAAATTTAGAGAGAATTTCAAAATAAAAGTACATAAGATCCTAACTAGAGACAAATGCAACGTTGTGTCAATATTTCAGATTAATCCATGCAGAACTTTTTGAGTTATGCACGCATACACAAACCAACACAACATTTTTATATATATAGATGAATAATTATATTTAGCAGTAACATGTAATTGAAATCCACTTTTTCATTATTTTATTTGGCATAAATTTGGTAACAAATTGAATAGAGTTTATATATTATATGTGTAGATATATATGATTACACTATGGAAGGATATATACTAATTTCCGTTTGAAAATGAGTTTAATTTATAGGCTGATCTAGCTTTCAAGTATGAGAAAAAAATTGTTTCTAGTTAATTTTGGAAGTCTGCTCTTTAATTTTTACAGAGAGAGAATTTGATATAAAGTGATAAAATCTTAAGCTTTTAAAATTTTCCGTTTATATTAAACAAAAATATCAGAGAAACTCGATTCAGTGTCAGAGTGAAAACCATAGCTTCCGGTCAATCCATCATTCGACTTGTTTCATTATGGATATGTATACATATTGAATTGTTATTAATAAAACAAGTATTTATATACGATTACACGTAACGATTAAAATGTAATTTGATGACCTACAGAATGAACGAAACGAATAACCGATTTAATAAAAATCTATCAATGAATATTCAGTGCATAAGATATCTAAAATTATAAATAAACATTCTACTTTGTAGAATAGTAAACTAAATACGAAAATATAAGCATTTCAAATCACTTTAGTAAACGCTTTTTATTCTGTATCAAAAACTTACCCTTTCGATTTATAGTCATAACATTTGTGAAAGATCCGACTAAATTACTTATTGGATAGATTTAAAATACTTATTCGTAACATCTATAAAATGCACAATAGAGGAGCTGCTTCTTTTTTGAATTTGTCATGTATCCGTGTCATGAGTAATCGTATTATTTAAATTAATCCAGTATCGTTTCGTTAAAAACCCGGAGCTTCAAAAAACAATAATGTAAGCGCTTTCTGCTATAGTAATCGTATAACTTACCACTACAATTACATAATTTAACTTTTTATACAAAAAATAATGAACAAATAAATTATTTAATTTCATTTAAAATAAATTTGTTCCATGTATTCGAACTTGCTATTTCGAAAGATGGTTATATATATATATTTTTTTTGCTTTCGATAAGAATCCAGGTTTAACCGTGCGAATAGGTTTAGCTGGGTTTTTTGCTGCGGAGCACCTAGCCCGCTAGGGCTTTTATCTCCTGTCCGATTATGAGGCAACTTGAATTGATTTTTTGCCCTTTTTAATAAATGGTAGGAAAGTTTTAAAATAATACTTTTTATTAAAGAAATTTATCGTTAAAAATGGAGAGAACTGGCTTTTCAAATAAAAGGTTAAGTTTAAATCAGAGTGATAGTGAATTTCATGGCTTTTTCAAACTGCCCGACCCATGAGGCGGCAACTATCCGCTATGATACTATCCCGAAGGGTACCGTCGCTCCGTCCGCCAGAGTAATCCCCACTGTTTGTAAGGGCAATGGAGCTCTCTGATTGGTCGGAGGCGCGGTTGTGTCAAGTTCTTTGGGTTTGCGAAAAACAATCATTATAAATGGGAGATTTTGAAGGTATTATCATGAACATTTAATGTGGTGTGGTCTGGGTTATTGAATTAATAAGAAGAGTGTTTTTATTTTGATTTGTTACACGATCGTGCAACGGCAATTAAGAAGATATTAAGTTTTTCAATGTCATTGTTGGTTTTTGACATGTCTTCCAGTGCCCGGAAAATTTCCGGGAACTTGGAAGTCAAGTTGTGTAATTCGTTAATGTATGTCGCGAAGTTCTCAAATTTAAAATTTGATTCCGCGTTGTTTTGGTATTTTTCACTGGGTGATTGATTTGAGGTTTTGGGGGTTTCCTCTCGGGGTGCCATCTGTTTTTCGGTTTTGTTACTACAGACGTTAGCGTAGCTAACTTCTGGGGCAACATGTCGTTGATTTATGGGGTTTTTACTAGGTAGGGTTTCTCCCTTTTTTGGCTTTAGTTTTGGGAATTTTGGACACTGGCGACTCGTCGCCATATGCCCATCCGCGTTGCAGTTTATGCAATGGAGCGTTTTTAATCTATCTGTTGTGTGACAGTTTTGCGTTCTATGATTTTCTCCGCATTTAAGCCACCTGGGTGTCATTCTGCAGTTTTTGTGTGCTCGTATGATTAAAATAATTACAATTGAAACACTGGGAAGCACCCGGTCTCCTACGGAACGGGACGACTTCCACAGTGAGGTAATTTAAATTTTTAAGATCGCAAATTTTTTCAGCACTTTCGGAGCGTTTGATCTGAACCATAAAAAGCGATAGGGGGGATTTCGTCGCGAATCTACGCAACTGCGTGATTTTTTCGACTGCAATTCCTTTCGACTTTAATTCTTATTCAATGTCGGTGACATTGGTAGATGTCGGTAATCCTTTGATCCCCGCTTTAATCACTGTTGGGTGTTCTATTACGTAATGATTTGTTTTTTTAATGATTAGTAGGTTTTTGATGTTTTCGTGATCCTCAGTCGAAGCTGGTTGGATTTTAATGTAGCTGCCTGTATTTTTGTTTACCGTATTTGGATAAGATCGGTAGATTTCTTGAAGGATCAGGTTATAATTTTTTTCCGATTCTCATCATAAGCGATTTTACTTTTGGGATGGGTGTAGAGGGGCTAACCTCCATTACTTCCTCGTCACCGAGGACCGCGAATTTATTTTGTGAGGTGCAAATTACCTTTTCAATGGGTATCTCAACAATTTTTCTCGCAAATTTATTGGGGGTTTTGAAGTCCTCCTGTCCTGTTCTTTTATTGTTATTTTTTGAATTATCTTTATCATTTTTATTGTTATTCGGTCTTTTATTGGGAGCTTTTTCTTTAGCATTATTTTTATCATTACTTGGCTTAGGGTTTAATTTGTTATCATTAATTTTCTCATCTGATTCGGCCATGACACTATCACTCTGAGTTTGGCTATTGGTATGGGAGGGACAATCTACTATAGGGCAAAAAATCAAAGCAATCTCACCTAAAGTAGTGGATAGCTCCTTCTTCATTGCCTCCAGTCCGTCTTTGATTATTTGGGTTGATTCTTGGCCCATGGGTTCTGGTGAAGTGCATTGGATTTCGAGTTCCTTCTCGAGGTACCCGATACTGTTCTGCATAGCTCTCACTAGATGCCATTTGAGACATAAATATTCGCACATTTGCTCATCCGATTGGACAAATTCCATTTTCAAGATTTTGTTTTTGATCACATTTGGTAATCTTGAAGCGAATACTAGCGCCTTAGGCTGTATCATAATAGCGGTTTGCTTGGTACGTGCCATTGCTAACGATATCGAGAAAATTCGCAGCCACGTCTACTGCGAAAATGAATGATTGGCATCCTATTCAAAGCAAGCACCGATATTGGCGAGAAATTTGCTAAGCTCTGTAACCCTGCAGAAAGTCATTCCCCTGTTTCCTCAAATCTCCTCTTCTAAAAAAGTGCTCTTTATTTAACGACTTCCCACTTTAAGTAAAGTAAGATTACACACATAAATTTGGCGCCTTTGTTGTGTCTTTCAGTTTAAATGAAATTAATGTTGAATTCTGAAAGGTGAAATCTTTAAAACAATGAACTTTCTAAAAAAATTAAATTTATCCTTAAAGTGATGAATAAGATATTTAATTTTTCATTTTGAATCTCAAATGCAAGCAGGGAAATCTAGCTAGTATTTTTATGTAAATTCGAAAATAGTTGAAATATATTTTACATGGTAAGTTCAAATGGTCTGCTGAATTATTTAATTCTAGATAAATAAAAATGAAATCAAATATATGAAACAAGAAAGTATTTTGTTTGAAATTATTAAATTTGATATTTCTCTGCAGTTTATTCTGAAACACTGTATATTTTTGGGGGTAAATGGGGCTTTATTTATTTCTTGTATGTTACTGAGTACTACAGTTAAGTTGAAACTTTGTTTTTGTTTCAGCATTAAGAAAAATTCCTATTTCTTTTTGTTTAAGTTTTAAAAGAAATTCTATACACGGATAATTGTCCGTTTCGTTTCATCTATTCATAGAATAGTTATATAATTTGTTTAAGGTCAAAAACCTCAGAATTCTATTTTTTAAATGCACATTTCTATAGCAAAATAATGTCAATGATCAGCAATAAATGTTTTTTTACTTTATTCAAGGAATATTGCATATCTTTAAAACCAGCTATAGATGAGTAGTTTGTTTGGGATGTGGGTTTTACTATTTTTGTGTTAAATAATTTTAGCAAAGCTTGAAAGATTATAGTATATATATCATTTTTTGTTTAAGTATAAATTTTAAAATCAAGCACTTGCTTAATATATCTTATTTATTGGTAATGTCAGTAGAATAGCAGTCTTTAATAAAGAATTTTGCATATTTGTTAGCTATAATTTTTTTTTTCATTAACAGATATGTTATGTGTTCTAATAGTAAAATAATTTATTGTTAACAGTAGATGTTTCTGTAGACAAGCTTTTCTCTCTGCATTGTTTCAATGATAATGTGTTAGTGTTACAATTTTAATTCTGGCTACTGTGGGTCTAATCGTGAGGCACCCCACCCCTGGAGAGAGCCGAGGCTGTTGCCTACTTTTGCCTAACCACCAGACATGTCTTTTTTGGAGTATACTTCCACTAGCTTGGCCTGGTTGCTGACGAGGCCTTCCACTCTGCGACCATGCCAGAATTAATGGCGACCATCTACTCCAATGCACTGGACTGTATGAATACCCAACTGACGACATCGTCAGTCGGTACTGGGAGGCTTGATGTCAAATGGTCGAGCCAAGCATAGATGTTAGATAAATAAATAACTGTATTAATATATGAAACAGATACTAAAAATTTTGCTGAGAAATTATTTTTTTTTATGAAGGTTTAAGTGCATTGTAAGTTTTTAAAGAAATAATAAATAACTTGAATATTTATTTCTATTTGCATTAATTGTAATGATGAATATTTTCAATTTTAAAATGCTGAAAAGGTTCTTAGTGCTTTATAGAAGCTTGCTTTGGTTCGATGGCATTAACCATTAAGTTTTATTACCAACTTAAATGAAAAAGAGGAAAAAATTATACTTTTAACACTTTGTAAAATATGGCTGTTTATTGTATTTATTAGCCATGTATACTTTATTTATAACTAGCCTCATGAATATGAAAATTATACTTGTTGTAGTTGTCGTGACTAACTATATATAATGGGTATGGTCTTTTTTTTTTTTTTTTTTTTTAAAAAAAAGAATCAAGTCCTCTTGAACAAAATTGTACTTTAGAAACATATTGCTCTTTTGAAACTAAATTGTTATCTGTATGCTATGTGCCAAATAAGATTTTGGCAACTTGTAGTATTCAATCCAAGATGGCAGCCTAGCAGTAAGAACTTGACATAAAAATTTATACTGAACAAGAGTTTATTTACATAAATTTTAAATGAAGCAAAAATGTATTTAGTATTTGTGTGGGAAAACAGATCAGAAAAATCTGAGTATCTGGATTTAAAAAAAATTGAAAGAGGAATTTGGAAATGCTGGAAAAAATATTTTAAAGAATGTGTGGGAAAAATGAAAAAATAATAAGTTAAGAAAATTTACAGTTCTCAATAAATTTTTTTGTAGATGAAACAATTAAAAATTCATATCAAAAGTAATATTGAAAGAAAGCTGAAATTCCCAATTTGCTACCTGTAGGAGGGAGGAGAATTATGCCTGATTGATTATTATCGTGGCCTTGCAAATTTGCATTGCAAGATCTGCAATAAAACATAGTCATCAATTTTCTTATCCTGCCTGTAAACAATTTTCGTTTTGCTGGTTAACTTTTCACATTTAATTCTGGCTGAAATAAGTGAAATCTTAATCTAGAAATGAGAAGAAATAAAAACATAACTCTTAAAAAAAAAGCAAAATAGACAAAAAGTGCAAACTCGGCAATCTTTTTGGTCTATAAAAATTGAAAGCAGAGCCCTCATATTATTTAAAAAAGATTCTGTTACTCACCAATAATGCTCATAATGTCTGCATTCGAATAAGTGTCAAAAGGCAAAAACTGTAATCTAAACAACGTGAAGTATGGAAATGGTTAAAATTGAGAACAAAATAGAATTAAAATCATCTGAAACTAACCCGTTGAAAACTGTCCCAAGTTTCAATTCTTTTTCTTCATGAAAATAAAATCTTTTGGTTTGGGTGAGAAAATCTTGCTAATTGAAAGTAAAATTAGTTTATAATCAACAATTAAAGTATGTAAAATAACATTAAAATTTTTTGCTTAGCTGAAAAATAACCAGAAAAAGTTTATAAAAAATTTAAAAATTTAATGTTGCATTTCCTCAACACAAGTCTTAAATTGGTTAATATAGTTACTGCTATAAAAATAAACCAATAAAAAAGTTATATTGTACGTAATAATGATGGCAACCACAGTACCAAATGTTAAAAATCAAGGTAACCTTATTGTAATGCTATTGGCCAACTTGGCGAACTTCAATAGCTACTTGGCGTGTTGCATACTGATGCTAAATGTGCAGTTCTTTTAATTTAAAATCCTAGAAGAGCCCACACCCTTGGCAACAAACCAAAAAGAGCGTCAAGCGCGAACGAGATGGTGCCAAGTGAAACTGACAATGGCAGCGTGAGTGAATATAGTGGGATAAGGTGGCTGCGTAATGAAAATATATGTAAACAATACAGAAATTAATCAAATGTATTTAGAATAAAAATTAAAAAACAGCACCTACTTTCTTGCTGCTGATCTTTTCCGAGTGGAGGGTACAGCGTAACAGCAGATTTTAAAAAAGCCTTGAATGCCTCATCGCTAAGTGAATGACACTGGGAGCGCCACCATATATATTCTGCTAGGTAATGGTCAAACATACCCATTTGACATCCCCTTTCAAATCCATCCAAAACAGCACTCTTTCATTTGTATAATCCCATTCACTCATTACATTTAGGACAGTCATAATTCGAAACAATCCTTCCTTCATGCACCATTCAATCAATTCTTTCTTACCTTTTGCTTTCAACAAAGTAAAAAATTCTAAGGTATATTCACTCACACATGCAGCCATACTTCCAGCCCGGTACCAAATAACAAAATTTGAAATGCTCACACCGACAAAATACAAAAATTCCAGAAATAGTTAGGTTTACCATATCTTGTGTTCCAAAGTAGGGTTAAAAAGATGGCACAATTATCGCCAACCAAAATAATTCGTGCCAAGGGTGTGGGCTCTCCTAGGACCAAACCGTTGCAACTACTGATATAGTATTTGATGAAACTTTTTAAATCTAAATGTGAGGGAATATTTTGTATTACTGGAAAATGTTTGATGTTTTATGGTTCGGGATTTGTATTTACAAAATCCTTTGTAAGTAACCTATTATTCAGCTTCTAATGGGATGTTAGTTGAAACAATAACTGAGGTGTTATTCTTAAAGGTTCAATGTAAGTTTTTAAGAGCTTTCAGGTTGGAGTATAGATTAGGATGCTTCTTGGATTTGCATCAATTTTTAAATTTCATGGAGAAAGATTAATTTTATTCTGTCTGATAGCTTATTTATATAACCAGATACTATACCAGATACTCCAGATTTATTCCAGATTGATCAGGTGTTGGGCATTTTGAAATTTTATTTGAAGCTAGTGTAATAATTATAAATTAAACTCAACCCCCAAATCAATTTTACTATTATTTTAAAATATAAAATTCTTAGAAATGAGAAAATTAAAGTTTTTTATTATTTAAGTGTTAATTTTTCTTTTTTATTAGGAAAAGGACGAAAAATGTTCAAGCTGTTTGCCTTTTGCTCCAAGACTAAAGAAGAAAGTTCTGTTTGTTCTTGTCCTTTTAGTTATTGTTTTGTGGTTTATTTATTATAATAGTTGTTATTTATCTCATTTGAATACAAGTTCTAAGTTAAATAAAGTGAAGCCTTTGTATGCACCAATTTATAACATTCCTCTTTTTCATATTCCTCTTCTCAGTGATAAAGACATGACAATATTTTATTTGGAAATTTCATCAAATGTTTGGTGCCTGAAACAAGGCACAGACTTAACCAAATCCAAAATTGAAGGAAAATGTGTTTGTATCAGTAATTGGTTTGGATTAGATTGTGGCATTCCAGCTGCTGTATGGAAGTCCAGTTTTCTTCTAGAAGGAAAAAATACTGGTGTTGAAATAAGACGCAGGAAGAAACCTCGTCGTGTAATTGTTTTCTTTGCTGTTGATGATCACTCAGATTTGTTAAGCATAAATATTCAAAGTGCTTTCTTGCTTGTGGATTTATTTTTAACCATAGAAGAAAAGAATCACAATCCATCTGTATTGAATTTGGTAAAAGAAGGTTATTTAGCTGAATATCAAAGCAAAATAATACCACTACAATTGAACCAAAGTTTTGTTGTTGAAAAAGAAGACAAGTGGTCTGTTTTTATGTTAAGTGAATTATGGAAAATTGGTTGGAAGAGACTTGCTGATTTCCGTCCAGATGATATATTCCTGTTTTCACATGTGTCCTCTATAATATCAAAAGATATTTTGTTATTTTTAAAACTTTATGATGGTTTTCCAGAACCATTCATGTTTGAGCTTAGACCTTTATTATTTAAATTTTGGAGGCAAATGAAAAGCAATAGCACAAATTCGAATGTAGTACCTTTCAAACCAGTAGGGTGCACTTTTCAGTATATGGCCTCCATGTGTGATTATGAAATCATTAATTTTTTTTCAAACAGTTGTCTGAATGATTTACGATATAAAAGTTTCTTTGAAAAAAATTTCTGGTCTTTGAAAAATTGGACAATTGGAAATGCATATATTCCTAGTGGATGGCAATGCAATTTATGCTGCAAGAGTGAATGCATTAAAAGTAAAATAGATAAGTATCGTAAGAATGGTAGTACTTCCTTACCGTTGCGGTACATTTTAGGTAATACATCTGTGATTGAACATTTTATTGAGAAAAGTCATTTCTTCAATAACGATCGGTCTTTTGAAATAATTCCTCGTAGTGATTTGTTTTTTGCTCCAGAAATTGTGTTAAACGATAAACAATATCTGCATTTAATTAATTGAAATTTATATTTTACTTGTGAATATCTTCCAGTCATTACTTGTTCTTCAAAATATTTGTTTTTATTGTAGATTATTAATATGTTACTGTTTGTCCTTGTAATTAAGAGTTTATAAGATATAAAGATTAGAGTATTTATTAAATATTCATCATTTTCTGTATATGTTTATTGAATATTGCTGGCTGCCTATTTCATTTGAACTCAAAGGTCTGTTGTTAAACATAGCCAATGCATCTTTTAATTTTAAACAATAGTCAGATAATGAGGTTGACACCTGAGCTGACCCTCCTCACTAATGTGAGCACTTTGAGCCTGATAGGTTTGATGAGCCACATTTCCATTACATAATAGGTCTTAAGTGAAATCTACTTGAGTACTTTTTTTTTTTTTTTTTTTGGCCCCACTGTATTATTTTAGAAAATAGGTTTGTTTTATACAGTTAAGTAGCAGATAATAAAGCAGTTCAAATATATCCTATTAATAATGAAGTTTCTAATGCACAATGTTTATTTTATTGAATTTTTAAAATATAAAAATAGTTCCTTTTTAAAATTTGGTTGTCAGTTTTTCTACATGCTTCTAGATAAAGTCTTGTATATGGGGGGGGATACTTGTTAATGGTTGATTAAGATGGTGTTACTAACTTAAAACATAATTTGGGAATTTTTTAAAAGATTTTCATGTGTACTACATGTAATATAAAGGATAAGATTTTTAAAAGTAAGGTACTAAAGGTTATGGGGTCATTGGTTGGTGGCTTTTTTTTTGTCAATAGGAATATTAGTGATATTATTGATATATATATATATATACAGTTGTTTCTGAGCTAAAATCCATCTTCTATTGTCACACCATGTCACAGAAGTAAATTATTGGTCTGTTGAAAAAGTAAAGATAGCTTTTGTAAATGGAGTCCTAGGTCTTAAGAACCAATTCATATCGAGTCCAACAGTATGCTGACAATCAACATTATACCTTCTGTGACATTTTTTTTTATGCCAACTTTCATCACTATGGTTTGACCATTTTTGAAACTGTTGCAGTAAAATGTCCTGTTAAAAATAGCTTATTGCATCTTCGTTCCTCAGAAAATTGCAGATTTTCGTAATTTTAAGAAAATGATAGTTAAAAGTATAACAAAAAAGGTACTAAATTCAAACTAACTGCTATTAACAGATTGACAATATTTGAAAATAATGCCTTCCATGTATTATATCGGAAACATGTTTACGGCAGAATTTAGAATGTTTTTTTTTTTCTACATGTTGTAATTTTGGCTTCATCATCCCTGTAACCCAGTAAATACCAGAAATAGTGTCTAACAACTGGTCTTAAAATTTCAAAAAAAGGAAAATTCATGTATAAAAAAAAATGGATATCTATTTTAGAGTTGCATGCAATTATTTTTAGTTGAATTAAGAAGGAGGTAAAATCTTTGTTTTTATTTGCTTGCAATGGAAACAAATGTTTCCATTGCATTTCAAAGAAAATGTTTGCTTGCAATTATTTCCAGATATGTGTCGTAAATTACTCTTAATATTTTTAAGTTAAAATTGTGTGTATATATATATATTATATTTTTTTCACTTTTTTATTTCTAAAATTACTGATATATTTAACTTGAATTCTGGTATTATTTGTATGACTTTTCGTATTGAATGCTTCTATTTTTGCCTCACACAAATCGCCATTAAATATAGCGCTAATGTGCTGCTTAGTCAAGATTTAAATCTTAATGAGTATCCTTCTCTATATCCATTTGTGTCTTTTCAATCAATTCATAATACTAATATGTAAATAAACAATATCTTATGTATAAGAACCAGTTTTGAAAGCATAAGTTCTAAATCTAAACTTTTTTTAAAAAAAAAACTTAAAAGTCTATTATGAAAGAAAAGCGACATACACAAGTACTAATTATGAAAAAATTTTCTCGTATGTATAGAGATATGAATGATGTTTATAAAACTGAGACAAGTTAAAATTTGGTAATTTGTCTCAAAGTCATTATCAAAGGCCACGGTAGCCGAGTGGTATAGGTATCGGATTGTGGCCTGCCTTGTCACGAGTTTGAGCCCAGCACCACTAAAGACTCGCCATGTAGGGCAGTGATGCATGTTTAATCTGTCAAGAGCTGAAACGTCCTCCCGTTGGTGTGATGGGGTAGTTAGGAGAGGGGGATGCTAGCTCAGGTGTTGTCCAATTCTCTTGACCATGGTTCAAAATTACGTGGTCCGTTGTGAAAAGCCCTCGTGTAGCTGAACAGTGCGGCGTTAATATGCAATCAATCAATCTCAAAGTCATTATCTCCCAATAACTTAAGATTATCAAGTTGATTGCCAGTAGAACTCTGAACATCAGTCTAGAGCAGTATTTATTATTTTAAAACTCTTTGTTTGAAGAACTATTGAAATTTCTGAAAATGTATAAAAGAATAGCATTGATCCTTGTATCATGTTGACATGTAGAATGCAATGTTTATTTAGGAAGGGTTTCTTGTCTTTTTGCATATTTATGTATTTAATCATTAATTAAATAAAGAAAAATTCAAACACTTATTACTTTCTAAAAAAATTATTATTTTTGATTTTCCTTGAAAATATTTTTTATGAAACAAAATGTGTGTTTTCTTCTAATTTAAGACCCAGAATAAATCAGGGCAGTTAAATCAACAATTTGCTTTAATGTTCTGCTTGTGTACTAATTGACATACATAAACTATATAAAAGATTTATGTGCTTAGTAATAAATTTTTCTTTTAACAAATGCAGATTTCAGTTAATGTTTTTGTTTATATTAACAGATATGAGGGGTTCATATAATTCTATTTTCTCTATTCTATTTTTTTGTTCCCTAATGGTAGTTTCATCTACAAAAAAAATTTAGCTTGCCTTAGGCAGAATACTGATTACAAATGCTATTTAAATAACTATTGGAACTTTGTTAAAATAAAATTAGGTATGGGTTATATATTGTCAAACTGGCTAGATCTTGTTACTAGATATTATTGTACCGTAATGCATACATGCTGCTCATTATTGGGAGGATTTGGTATTGTAAGATCACATAAGATGCTCATCATTTGACTTTTGTTTTGTCTTTTTATGACCTTAAAAAACTGTCCTTATTAGTTAAGTTTTTTTTTTTTTTTTTAACATTTTCATTTTGTGGGTTTTTTTCTTTTTGATAATATTTCATTTATGGCAACAAATCTGTTGTACTGTACCTTTAGACTATTGGATTGTTATTTTTCTGTAAAATACATCACATAGCTTGGGTCTTGGAAATGTTTTCTAATCATAAAATAGTGCCTTATTGATTATTTTTTGATGCAATTGGGAGCAATTTTTATATTGGAAAATCATAAAAAGGATTTTCAGTATAAAAGTTCTCATCTCGCACATAAATTCAGAATGCATAAAGGAAAATTAAACTATTTGTTTACAAAATAGTTATAAAAGTAATCATGTCAATGTTGAACTTTTCAAAATGTCAAAACTTCTGTGGATAATGTATGTCTTTCTGAGCTAAGTCTTTTTGATAGTTTGAAGTAATTTGAGTACATATGCAAGCATAAAAGTTTGGTTATTTCTTTTTGCTTAAAAATATGTAGAATTTCTTTGAAATGAATCATAGCTCTTAAATATTCATTAGATCAAAATTGCATTAATTTTTAAAGAAAAATCTTGCTAATTATAAATGAGAATTTTTTTTAATGAAAATTATATTACCTAAGCTACAATAATATATATTTTCTTTAATAAATCTGAGCAAATTAAAACAAAAATTGAATTTTTTGTTAAAAGGAAAATCAGTGGCTTTTATATAATTTTTTATATTTCAAGGTTATACATATATACCTTTTTTATAGTTACATATATGAAAAAAAAAGTGCTGACTCAAAACAGATTACTTTTTTGAATGTTAAACATCATGCTTTACAATTCAGAACATGTAATTATTTGAAGAAAACTGTGCCAAAATGAAATAGTTCTGTAAAAGTTGTCTCCACTTAATTAATATCAAAGGACTTGGATCCAAATTCTTAAAATATTTCCAGACAGAAAATGGTCATAATTTCCATATAAATTTTTCATGTTTTATAACATGTATCTATTAATCTTACTGAGTTTTAGCAACTTCAAAATATTTCTGTAAATAAGGTTTTATATCTATGTATATTATGAAAAATGTCATTTAGTACTGCAGTATCGGGGAAATGAAATATGGAACAGTTTTTATATCCGAAAAAGATCGACTCGGACAGAAATAAGTTACATAATTATGCTCTTTTCTTTTATAGTCAGAAAACAGTATTAATGTTGAAGTATTTACCTACAGTCCCTGGCCAAATTATTAGACGCACTATAAGATTTTATGAAAAATGTTAATTATCGGGTGATACTATACAGGTTTTTTGTATTCATCAGATACAGTGTGTGTTTTTTGGTTGTCCATTTAATAATCTATTATTATCACAAATAAAACATTAAAGAAAAATGTATTTATTGGCTCTTGAAAGAAAACAGGAACAATTATAATTAAATATTAATATTTTGTTGAGCCACCTTTAGCCGCTATGAGAACTTCAGTTCTGCGCGGCATGCTATCAATACAAGACTGTACTGTCTCCTGCATTTGAGGATGATGATTGCACACGTGAATTATTCTTTCTAAGACCTGTGTTTTATTTGTGTAATCACATCTTTAGACACTTTTCTTTTCATTAACTCCCAAATGTTTTCGATTGGGTTCATATCAGGGCTATTAACCGGCCAATCCAACAAAGGGATATTTTGTTCTGCCAAAAAAGCTTTGATAGACCGAGCTGTATGTCAGGGAGCTCCATCTTGTATAAAAATGTATGGTATTCCATTTAGAAACCATTCTTCCAGCTGCAGAATCAAGCGATTTTGCAAGACATCTTGTACTGGTCTTGCCGCATCATACCTTTAACCACGTCCAGTACCCTTGCCACTGATGACTGACCAAATCATTTTTGTAGGGTGTTTCACAGTCAGAATAAAACTTTTCTCCATCACGACTACGCACAAACTGAGTTTTGTTCTGCAAAATTTCAAATGTTCTTTCATCACTGAAGCAGACGTGTCAAAAATAAACATTTTTGCTGTTCCTTCTGTAATAGAAAATGGTTAAACACTTTGTTTGTGAATAAATTATAACAACATACCGATCTCCAGAAGTACACATCTTTATCACGCCAGTGTTTAACTCAATTCAGACGCTTTGCTTTTGTTGCAGGGGTTAACTTGGACGTCCTGGTTTTTATGCAATACTTTGGTTAAAATTTATGGTTCTGCCGCAATACAATGGTTAAAATTTAAATATTTTAATTTTCTTCGAACAGTGCGTTCAGAAGCATTCACATTAATATCTTGGAGTTGCGATTTTATCACTTTTGTGGTAGCAAATCTGTTTTCAAGGCAAATTTTCTTAAAAGATCTTTCTGACCTTGGGGGAATAGGCTTTCTGCCGCATTTTTTTCTTTTTGGGCTTAATTCTTCCCCTGACTCAATTTTCTTCTTTATGCGTCATACACTAGCTTCAGAAACTTTCAGCTTTTGTGATATTTCGCGGTTTGAAAACAATTTTGCATTCACAAGGGAATTTACTTCTGCTTTCTTACATAGTGAAAAATCGCCTTTTTTACCCATGCTGAAAGTGTACAAACTGATCATTTAAACGCCGCACACAAAATAAATAACTGCATAAAATAAAACTGCTAAATTAACAAACAAAGCACATTAACCCACAGAAACACGCCCGCAACTGAAGCATGTGCGAACGCGACTCGAGCAGGTTTTTGACTTGTTTACGTTCGTGTGACAATTTATTAAATTTGTGTTGCCATGTGTGAAAAATAAATACAAATACAAAATATATCATAAATTAACTCATTTAAAATCCATTGGATATATGTTTAAATACGAAAGTATTGCATATAAACTTATATATATCAATGAATTATTAAAAAACAGGAGTGCGTGTAATAATTTGGCCAGGGACTGACTGTATGTGAAAGTGTTCAAAGTTTGAGCTCCATTTTTTAAAGTTAAGCGAAGACAGTCTTAAATGAATAATTCTTATAAAAGTATTTTTTTTTTCCTGTATTAAGAAGTATATGCAGAAAACCTTACTACACATTTGATTTAGAATATTTTATATTAAGGGGGACTTCTCCAAATGTGTGTACTGAAAACGTAATAACACTTTAGCACAGTGAAATCACATTATTCAGGTGTAAAACTTTTGCTGAGAACGTAAATTACTCATATAAATCCGCCATGAAATGTAGAAATAGTTTAGAAAATTTTAAAATTAAGAAAAATACATACATCCTTGCTTCCAAAATTTTCTTACTCCATGTTTGGCTAGCTTTAATATAATGTCTGCAGATGGCGACACGTGTATGCAATCTATGTACAAAAGTTTTAAAACTACTTTAGAAGAAAATTACCGCATAAACTGCTTAAATACACAGTACTATATATTTTACGAAAAAGAAAATTTTCCTACACGAATAATGACTAATCACTTCAGAAACACTAGTTCTGCTTTTTTTACATGAAAAATGGGTTTATTCTTCAACCCCCCATTTTTTAACCCTGGATTACGTCATGAGACCACGTCATTATATACGTGTTCTGTCATACTCCCCACGACATCTGCCCTTGAAACCGCCGTAATCACAACAAAAACTTAATTACTACACTTCACAATATTCAAACGTATTTGCCTCTCATCAGAACTGGGATCAGTGTTAAAGCTAACTCCAGCTTCGTTCCACCTGCTGTGGCGTCTGTAAGTTTCTCCTTGCAGATTTTTCTTCTCATTCCGGCTGCAAAAAAAAAAATAGCATTCTCCTTCCCACTGCGTTTTTGGTGCTCCTCGAACGCGTTTTGGGGCTGTCAAGCCCGCTCTTCCCTTCTCGCCCTCGTGACGTCACTCCAGTTTCGTCCTCGTCGCCCGCTCTCTTCCTCCAGCCTCCCCCTGCGGGGGGAGTGAATTCAGATATCGGTCCTTCTTTTTCAACCTTTCTCCGCGATCCTGGGTATAAGCGATTTATTTCGCTGGCACCCGCGTCATCTAATTTTCGTTCCCACAACATCGTGATGATTGGCTCGACCAATCAGGAAGCAGCATAAAAAAGAAAACTTCGTTCCACATCTATCCCCTCCCTTCAGATATGGGATTGAATGCTGCAAGCGGACCGTATGCCTAGATACAAAGACCCCATGACATCCTAAAAACAACGATCGATTTATAGTTCGCATTTCAAAAATTATGCGCATTGTCTTTCGATAGCTAAAAAAAAACCTTTTTTTTAATATTTGTAATATAAAAATAATTTACAATATAGAAAGTGGTATTCAATATAAGACGGAACTTTTACTTGATTTCTTATGATATTAGCTCTTCATAACATTTTAATAATAAAAGGTAAATACAAATTAACGTACAAGGGATTTATACACTTTACATTATGTGAAATTTGTGACGGGCTCATCGTGATTTCTACTAGAACTCCTTTTGGGTTTCTTTGGGGCCAGAATGGCAATTCTTTCCAACCAACTCGAAAAGGAAAGCGTGATATTCAAATTAAGAATCTTATAAATAGTAGACGCTTAGCATGCGCGGTGAGGCTATGGGAAGTGAATTTACAAGTGTTAAAATTAAGTGAGAGGAAATCCCGCATTCAAGATTTTTTATATCCGTGCCAGTGTGTTCTAGTTAAAGGTGGATACCATTCCACAAGGATAACCGCCACGTCAGTTAGGATTCAAGCGAATTGCTTCTTACCCAAGATAGAGCGGTAAGAACATTTAATTCAACTACTAGGAACTGTGTATTTATTAGATTAGGATTAGTCGGTATAGAGTTAGACATAGTGGTCAGTTACGCGATTATTTGGTAATACGTATTGTGTGTGTCTCCTCACTCCAGATTCACTTGGTTTGAATATTAATACTCTTATTGTATATCGTTTAAGTTAATCTTAATATCTCTTTATTAAGATCTTATGGCAAAGTTTAGTTCTTCATTCACTCCCACATCTCTAGGTCGCAAGGATAATGTAGAAGTAGGGCAGCCCCCACGGGCACTTGCCTTTCAATTGCGCCCAACGAGATATAATTTCCCTAACCCCGAGGTAGGTGGTGCAGCAGGGTTAAGAATTTTGCCGGAGGTGTATTTTTCTGGGTCCGAGAATGTGGAAGATTTTCTTGAGGGCGTAGACAATAATATCAAGTTTTTAGAGATAACCAGAGATTTGCCATGTGCGTATTTGAAAGGCCATCTCCTCGGTAGAGCGCGGGATTGGTTCGAGATTTTTAGGTCGGCGTTAGTGCAAAATACGGCCGTGGACTTTGAGCAATTAAAAGCGGCATTAACTAAAAATTTCCCGGTAGTGCGTAACAAAAAGGATTTGGAAATTTAATTTTACTCGTCGCAGCAGAGCAAGAGTCAAGAGCCGACCGATTTTATTTATGATATTTTGAAGATCCACAAAAAGCTCGGAATTAGTATGTTGGAAGAAGCTTTGGTGGATCATATATTTGTTCGGCTCGAACCTCAGGTCCAAGATTATGTAGAGGTTAGAAACCCGAAAACAACAGCTCAGTTAGTAGAAGTTATGGCGAAATTCGAGGAACGATATTCATGCAAGGAAATGCGGGGTTCGAGAAATAGCTATAATGTGGGAAGACGAGGTTGGGATGAGCGTCGGATGTCTAATGATGACAGCAGACGGAGAAATTGGAGCGATGCGGAGATAATACATAGACCCAGTGATAGAAGAAATAATTATAGGGGTAATTACGAGAGTGGTCCTCAGTGGAGTCGGAGAGATCGGGGGCTCGAGAATAGAAATAGAATTAATACAGATAATCGAAGGTTTCAGGCTAATACTAGAGGATATCAGTCTGGAAATTTTAGTCGAGGGGACCAAAGAAATAGGTGTCCGAGTGGACATTTTAGTCGATGAGCTCGAAGGCAAGGGGGTCGGTTAAATGTTTTGAAGGTTCGAGATGATCAAAACATTCAGTCACAACGGGTAACAGATGTACCAATTAAACTATATGCATGTCTCCGGTGGAACTTCTATTTTATTAAATAAAACTTTTATATACAAAGGCACTATGGGATACAGGCGCGGAAAAATCATTTATATCCGAGGATATCTATAGTAAATTTTTTTTTATAAGCAAGCTAAGAAATCAGGTGCTAAATGTCGGAATGTAAGAATAATTAAATTGCAAGTACGGATAAGAGAATTTGTAAAACCTTGAATGTTTCACGTGTTGGCAGATTTAGAAAACCCATGTATTCTCGGTGGTGACTTTATTAGTGGATAACGAAAATTGTTTTAGATTTTGATAAAAAGCGTTGGCAATTCCGGATCCGCAGATTAAAAGTTGTTCCAACGATTGAGGAAGGGGGGAAATGTGGAAATAGATCTTACTAAGACAGGGTTGAAAGAAAGTCAGAAACACATGAGTTGCAGGATTTATTAAATAGTTTTAAAGGATTGCTCTCAGACAAACCGGGGCTCACGCATGTTTTGTATCATGAGATTGACACGGGGATAAGCCACCAGTTGTTTCTCGGCCGTATGGATGTGACCGGGTAAAACAAAGTATTCTTGATTACCATGTTGAGAAAATGTTGAAAGAGGGAACCATATTACCGATTCAATCTCCGTACGCGTCGCCCGTTGTGTTGTGTAGAAAAAATAACTGGTTACCGCCAGTTAATCCAGAAGCGTATCGATTTGCCGTGGATTATAGAAAGCTGATCGCCATTACGAAGTATCCCAGATATCCCTTACCGTTAATGGATGATTTGATAAATAATATCCCCCACACGACAATCATGTCGTCCCTCGACCTGAGGTCAGGGTACTTTCCACTTGCGGTAAACCCCAGTGATATAGTTAAGACAGAGCATTCGTTATGAAGAACGGTACATACGCATTCCGGCGTATGCCGTTCGGGCTGTCAGGGGTGGCTCCCAATTTTTAGAAAGCGATCGATATCATTTTAAAACTGGTGATAGGGCGGTTTGTGTGTGTTTATATGTGTGTGTGGATGACGTTATTATCGCGTCTCCATCGTTCGCTCACCACTTTATACATTTAAGAGAGGTTTTTAGATTGTTACAAGAAGCGGGATTAACATTGAATGAGGATGAGAGTAAATTTGGTTGTGACAAATTGAAATATTTAGGATTGGTGAATAGTAAGGATGGAATTACAATGGACGAGGCAAAGGTTAAAGCTATAAAGGAGATGAAGCCCCCTAAAAATTCTAAGGTGTCTCCAAATTTTTTGGTGCATCCCAGTGGTATGTGAAGTTTATTAAACATTATACCGATCTATGCGCGAGCCCCTTTATAATTTGAAGAAGAAATTTCTTTTAAAGATTTTTTTGGTCAGCAGAGGGCATTTGACGCGGTTAAAACGACGATTACGGAAGCGCCAGTTTTAAAATTGCCCGATTTCAAGTGAGTGAATATTAACGTCGCACTGTTAAGCTACACGAGGGCTTTTGGCAATGGATCACGTAATTTTGAACCGTGGTCAAGTGACGTGGACAACACCTGAGCTGGTACACCCCCTTTCCTAACTACCACACCACACCAATGGGAGGACGTTTCAGCTCTCGACAGATTTAGCATGCATCGCTGCACTACACGGCGGGTTTGTAGTGGTATTGTGCTCGAACTCGTGATAAAGACAGCCACGATCCGATTGCCCGATTTTAAAAAGCCATTTGAGTTGTTTACGGTTGCCAGTTCAATGGGCATAGGCGCGGTTTTTAATCAGGAGCAGAGGCCAGTGGTATACGCCTTCCGCACGCTTAGTAGTGCGGAGAGAAATTACACAGTGGCAGAAAAAGAGTGTTTAGCGGTAGTTTGGGCCCTAAGTAAATTCAGGACGTACTTAGGTTCACTGCCAGTAAAAGTAATAACTGATCATGCTGCATTGACGCGTTTGACTAATGGTAAAAAATTTATCTAGTAGGATGATAAGGTGGGTTCTGAAATTAGCGGAATTTAATATTGAATAGGAACACCGTTCTGAAACTCAAAATGCGGTGGCAGATGTTTTGTAGAGGAACCCGGTGGAAAGTACAGTAGTAGAACAAGTTAATTGAGCAGTAATCAGGGATTTAGTACTTCCGTCGCGCGAGCAATTAAAAGAGAAGAAGAGAAAAGACCTAGAGTTAGGTCATATATATCGATATCTGGAAAGCCCAGAGGATAGCCCGGTTAATGCGACAATATGTGAGAACTGGTCTCGCGATTTTTGGTTAGTAGAGGGCTTGTAAAATACGCAACTTCATTAGGAAAAATGAGAGTATACATTCCATAGTCATTGAGAAGTTAAATAATGCGGGAATTTCACGACAAGCCCATAGCAGGTCATTTAGGACGCTATAAGACATACCATAAAATTAGGGATGTTTGTTATTTCCTTTATATGAGAAAATACATTGAACAATATGTCTCCACATGCCATAAGTGTCAGATAAAGAATTATAAAAAACGCGTTACCAGCTGGTCACTTAATTCCGATAGTAACAAATTATCCAAACCAGATAGTTACGTTAGACTTGTTAGGTCCGTACCCAGCGTCGCGAGTAAGACGTAACCGATATGTTTTAGTAATTAAGGATCATTTCAGCAAGTGGACTGAAATCATACCCCTTAAAAAGGCCTCGACTCGAGTAATAGCGGATACTTTTTTTGATAATTATATATCGCGTTTTGGAGCTCCAATGAAATTAATAAGTAATAATGGTCCTTAATTTATATCTGATATTTTTGAACATTTAAGTGATAGATTATGCATAAGACATGTGAAGACTGTTATATATAGACCTCAGGCAAATAGAACCGAACGCGTGAATCGCGATCTTGTACAAATGATTGCAAATTATGTGAATGATCAACGTGATAAATGGGACCAGTTCTTACGTGAGTTTGCTTATGCTATTCGTACAGCAGTGAACAAAACGACGGAAAAAACCCCTGCAGAATTATTTTTAGGTCGAAAGTTGATTACCCCATTTCAGAAATTAGTGATGGTATCGGATCGAACAGTTTGCAGTAGAGGATATTGAGAAATTGTTTGATAAAGCTAGACGAAATACTAATGCTAAGCACGAAATGTAGTCGAAATATTACAGTAAACGGAGGCGAGATGTTCGGATTAAGGTTAATGATTGGGTCCTGTTGAAAACACATCCCTTAAGTTCAGCTGCACAAAAAGTAGTTGCTAAGTTTAAGCCAAAATTTGAAGGTCCTTATAGAGTGTTAGAGGTGAAACATAACAATTTAGGGGTTTGGAGAGCGGGAAAAAGGTTAAAAGTTAACGTAGATCAAGTCAGACTATATCATCAAAGGAAAAGTGACGAGAATGAGATAAGAGCCGGTAGTTCTGATAACAATGGTTCAAAGTGTAAATCGAGTAGTTTTGAAGGTGTGCGGCCTAGATCAAATATGTCACAGTACAGTAGGAATAATGAGTAAGGTAAAAGGCGTGAGGTAAGGGAAAAAGTGACAGGTCTTAAGAAAGATCAGGGGGAGAGGCACACGAGTATTGGCAGTAAACGCGGACCACTTATCAGGTAATCACCCAGTTCTGGGACAGAATCAAACTGGAGAATCAAGTAGAGTAGAATGGAAACATTGTGCTACAAAAGGCCATTAAACTCTGGATCTGGAGGACCAGAGAGGAAACGCGGAAAAAGAACAGTACATCAGGGTGATAAAAGAAAATTAACTTCGTCAAATAACTCTCTGCCTCATTTTAGAAAAAAAAAAGTCCAGAGAGAGGAAATAGTGATTCCGGGTATCAGCAGGTACAATTTAAGGCCAAGAAAAGGGGGGAAAGTGGGGTCCTGACCATCCAGTGAGAAGAGGACACACCAAAGGGGACCAGTCCGGTCCAGAGGAAGAAGAGAGCAACAGTACACTCCCTACTCCATGGAGCAAGGAAGGTCATGCGGTCTGAGTGCCAGAAGCAGAAGAGCCCAGCAACAACAACGCCAGGAAAGGAGTGGAGGATCGAATAGTAGGCGATCACAGAGTTTGGAGGTCTTAATAGGAGATGTCAACTATAGGACGCACTAAGCAAGTTGTATTGTTTCATTATATATTTTTACTGACAGGCAGTCAGGAAAATTATTGCAAGATGCAAGTCATTTGTTAATTAAAGTTTTTTTAAAAGAGTTATGCAAAAGTTGACACTACAATGGGGTGCATTTTTCGAGAGGATTGAAAAATGAACTTTTGTATTTGTAAATTTTTTTCAAAATTTCTGTAGTAAACAATATAGCGCTGCGTGATTAGAGGGGAATTTTATTTAAAAAAAGAACTAGATGATGTGTATATATATGAAAAATAATTGTGATTCAAAATAAAAAGTATATAAATTGTAAAATATGTGAAAGGTAATTGTATGGTGTGAAAAATTGTTGTTACACAATATTTAAAGATTTTTCCTTTCAGGGTGGCTGACCCTGATGTCTTGAAGAGGCAGTTTTTTTTAAGGTAGAAAGGAGTATGTTGTTGGAACCCAGAAGATTGTAAAGTTTCGGAACTGATTGAAAATTGTATTTTTTTAAGTATATTTAGTATTTTAAGATCTGTTTGTGTATGGCCCTGGTTTTTTATGGCCAGAAGTTCTATGCCTTCCCCCGGGTCTGTTGCTCGAATTGGGTACACCTTCATAAATATGTAAAAGTGCATCTGAGGTGAGCAAAGATATAAATGGTAATTTTGGTGTAGTTATTTGAGTAAAATTATTGTGGCTATTGAAAGTTACAGTTTAAGACGAATATTGAAAAATAAAATTTGTTCACGTAATTTCTTAAAGGGCCATTAAGACCCTCGAATAAATCACGTTTTTCTTCTTGGAGGGCTTGTGACGGGCTCATCGCGATTTCTACTAAAACTCCTTTTGGGTTTCTTTGGGGCCAGAATGACAATTCTTTTCAACCAACTCGAGAAGAGAAGCGTGATATTCAAATTAAGAATCTTATAAATAGTAGACGTTTAGAATACGCGGTGTGGCTATGGGAAGTGAATGTACGAGGTCTATGTTTACAAGCGTTAAAACTTAAGTGAGAGGAAATCCCGCATTCAAGATTTAATATATCCGTGCCAGTGTGTTCAAGTTAAAGGTGGATAACATTCCACAAGAATAACCGCCACGTCATTTAGGATTCAAGCGAATTGCTTCTTACCCAAGATAGAGCGGTAAGAACATTTAATTCAACTACTAGGAACTGTGTATTTATTAGATTAGGATTAGTCGGTATAGAGTTAGACATAGTGGTTAGTTACGCAATTATTTGGTAATACGTATTGTGTTTCTCCTCATCCCAGATTCACTTGGTTTGAATATTAATACTATAATTGTATATTGTTTAAGTTAAGATCTTAATAAAGAGATGTTAAGAATATGGAAAAGACTGGTTCTTCATTCACTCCCCCATCTCTAGGTCACGAGGATAATGTAGAAGTAGGGCAACCTCCACGGGCACTTGCCTTACAAATTTAGTAACACTAAAAATAAAAATATTTTATTTAATATTATATTCTGAACTTCAGAATAATAAAATGTAATATTTTGTTAATGGCAGAGCTCTGCTGATTACTTTTTTTCATTACTTTTCTAATTTATTCATAAAATCGTTTTTCTATTGTAGTATATCTAAAACCTCATATGAAAAAGTTATTTTTACTCTTTTCAAGTAAATTTCTAGAAAAACTGAAATCTTACCGCAAATTAGTATTATGAACATCGGTATGTACACTGGTGTGCAAAACTTAAGCAACAATGTAAAAATTAAGCAGAGATAACCATGAAATTGCAGAAAAGGAGGTCTGGAGATGTGCAGTGAACACGTAAGTCAGTAGAAACATCATGCGTATGCAAATATCCGGAACGAAACGTCAGAAGCGACGTGAGCGTATGCAAAACGCGTGATGTCGGCGCGTGCTGTTCAACAGTAAAATAAAATGAAGGACGCAGATGCAATTCAACATATTCGCTGCAAGTGCCAGTGAGTCAGTTCGTGAAATATGGCTAGAAGAAATCACCTGGACGACTTTACACGTGGAAGAATTATCGGAAAGCTGGAGGAGGGGCGTACCGTCACCAATATAGCTGCAGAGTTCGGAATCAACAAAAGTGTCGTTTCACGCGCTTGGAAAGCATTCCATACCACAGGTACAGCTGTTAGAAAGGTTGGTGGTGGCCGCCCGAGGACGACAACTGCAGGGGATGACCGATATATCATCCTGCAGGCGGAAAGAGGCCGACGGCAGTCAGCAAGCATCATTGCTCAGCAACTCTCTACAGCAACGGGGCGACAAGTGTCACGATTTAATGTGGCCAGACGCCTTCACAAAGGGGGCCTATTCGCCCGCCGTCCTGAACGCTGCCTCCCGTTGAAAGTTGACCACCGACGCCACCGTTTACAGTGGTGCAGAGAGCACAAAAACTGGAAACTGTCAATGGAGTCGTGTCCGCTTTACGGATAAGAGTCGGTTCAGTACCAGAAGCAATTCACAACGCGTTTTGATTTGGAGAGAGATTGGGACACGGTTCTATACCAGTAACATCAAGGAAAGACACCATTACGGTGGTCCTAGAGTTCTTGTCTGGGGAGGCATTATGCTGAACGGGTGAACTGAGCTCCACATTTTCGATAGAGGGTCTGTAACCGGGGATCGCTATTGTGAGGATGTACTTCTTCTCCATGTGCGTATGTTCCGAAGTGCCAATATGGCCCAGACTTCATTTTTATGGCTGACAATGCATGGCCACATCGGACTCTTGCTGTTGAGGAGCTGCTGGAAAGTGAAGATATCACTCGAATGGATTGGCCAGCGTACTCCCCAGATTTAAATCCCATAGAACATGTGTGGGTTGCTTTGGCGAGACGTATTGCAGAACGCTTTCATCATCCGGAGAACACCCAACAACTCAAACAGATGCTGATTGAAGAATGGGTACTCCTACCGCAAGAAATGTTGCACCAACTGGTTCTGAGTATGCGGAGACGCGGTGCGAAGCAACCATTGCAGTGAGGGGAGGGCATATACCATATTAAGGAATATCTGCTTGCTGTTCTTCCTGTTGGATAGACCATCATGAGTTCACGATACTATGCGTTCAATAAAGCTTGTTTTTGTTTGATTCCATACCGTATGCATTTGTATTCCTTTTTCAGCGCCGATGCTTTCTTTATCCATTACGTACATAATACTCTCCCTCATTTCTGAATTTCATGTCTCTCAGATGATTTTTCGTGAAGTTATGGCAATAAACCCACCTGTTGCTTAAGTTTTGCACACCAGTGTAGTTACAATAAATCAAGGGGTTGGTTAATATGCATTTTTATATATATATATATATATATATATATATATATATATATATATATATACACATCCACTACATTACTTTATTTTAAAAGCTTATTTTAAAAATGAAAGCTTAAAAATAATCAGTTTAAATCATTTTTCTCTTTTTAGGCAAATCATTATTCATAAAGAGATAATTACATATTTTCAAAAATATTAAACAGTTTTTTCACATTACAGTTAACTATGAATAGTAATATCAATAGTATCACATGTATATCAAAATATTCAACTTGAAACTTTTTAAATGAAAAAAAAAAATGCAAAGAAATAATTATAACAAAATGGATTCTTTCGTAGTTCCTCTGTACGCCGAGATTCGAATAAGTACGCATTCCTCGAATTCTGAATTATATCGTTGAGAAAAGAGTCGCGTAACAATAGACCTGACATATTTTATGTTGCACATGTAAATGAAAATTAAAGTTTTAAGTCACATACTGCTATTGATTTTAGCAACAATAATAATAATAATTTGATAATGTCAAAAAATAACAATAAGATATTAGATTCTATGCAATATAACTGTAGGTTAAAAAACGAGTTTTGTATCATAGAAAATTATGCAAGATCCTTTTCTAACTTGTTTATTTCAAACTAATATTGTTTAATTTTTACGCATGTTTGGTAACAAGATAACAGTTTCATTTTATGTAGGAACGCGGAAAATAGGCAACATTATACATGTATATGAATCGTGAGCAGTCCTTATTGTATGCTGTTTAAGAAAATGTAGATTGAAACAAATTGTACTTAAATTTGAATTTCTGAATTGCCATAATAAGGTGACCAGTTTTTTTGCAATGAAAAGGAGGACGCGCGCGTGCGAAAAATTTAAGAAAAAGTTACAACTTAAATATATGAAACATTTTATTGATTGAAATAAAAATACGCTAATTACGCTTACATTTCTTTTATTTATTTAAATGAGTATTTTCCCATCGAATAATTTTTTTGTCAATAAACCTTTTTGTAATGCATCGAAAATCTCGGAGTAAAAAAATATCCTTCATACTGAATTGCACGGTAAATACTGCAGCTAAAATATCAACATTTAATCTTGATCCCTCACTTGTCCAAAAATCATTATCAACTGAAAAAACTCCTTCAACTTCTACATTAATTCCAGGGCAGCATGACGTAAATTCAGCAAGAATAACTAAATTATCACATAGAAAGTGTTCATTTTTGTAATGGCTAAGTATATTTCCACCCACCTTTTATCAATTTCAGCATGTTGATTTTCCCATTGTTCCAATTTATTAGAATTTAAACATACATTCAGTCTTCTAATTTCTTCAAACAGACAACCGTCGTCAATTTTAATGTCAGGCATTTCGTTCGCCAAAAACTCAACACAATTTTTTATATCTGCACAATTTACTTGCGATGAAGTCAAAAAGCACCATTGAAAACTTATTTCCAGTGATATTTGTTTCAGACCATTCTTCGATATATTGGAAACACTTTTGGTTTATCTCTAAATAGAGAATAACAGATCAGTTTTAAAATATTGAGAAGGACACTTTTCGAGGAAGGACAGAACTTATAAAAGGTGGACAGTTAGTCACCTTACTTAGAAGAACACTCATCAGGAACATAAGTTTCGATATACACTGGTGTGCAAAAATTAAGGACGAGACGGTTTTTTCAATATAACTTTGTACAAAAGCTTTCCAAATCAACACATTTAATACCGTAAGATCCCCAATACGTAAGGACATGTGTAATATGTAAGCAACACTTACTAAAAGAGAAATCAGAGGGATAAAAAGAAGCTTGATTGAAAAAGTAGCATGGAGCCCAATGCGACTGAAGGCCGAAACATCCCTGTGATGGGTGTCCAGGAAGAAACATCCGGTCTTTAGTAGGGGATATGATCTCCCCTGACTGCTAGGCAGGTTTCACAGCGTCTGCCCATGCTGAGAATGAAGGTGTCAATGAGTTGTTGAGGCATTGCTGCCCATTCGTCTTGCAGCGCCAATCGAAGCTCCCGAATCGTTACTGGTGGTAAGGTACGAGCTGCCAAGCGTCTGCCTAGAAAATCCCATACATGCTCGATGGGATTGAGATCCGGAGATCGCACCGGCCAATCCATACGTTCAATATCCTCACTCTCTAAGAGCTGTTCGGCAGCTACTGGGCGATGACATGGTGCATTGTCGTCCATGAAAAGGAACTGCAGACCCATAGCGCCTCTAAAAAGACGCACACATGGAAGAAGAATCTCGTTACAATAACGGGCCCCGTTGACTGAACCTGCGTCGAAGATGTGAAGGTCTGTTCGACTACCAAGCATGATGCCTCCCCAAACGAGAACACCGCGACCTCCATACCTGTCCCTTTCAATGATGTTCGAGGGATGATTGCGGCTTCCCCGCTCTCTCCAGATGAGTATGCGATGAGAATCGCTACTCAAACTGAATCTGCTCTCATCTGTAAGAGTACTCGTCCCCATTCATTGTCTCTCCAATTCCGGTGTTCCCGGCACCACAGAGAACGCCTTCTCCGATGGGCAGGCGTTAAAGGTACACACGGTACAGGGCGTCGTGCAAACAGACCACCACCGTGCAGTCTTCTGGCCACGGTAAAACGCGATATCGATCGTCCAGTCGCTTGTGTCGTGTGTCTAGCGATTTCTCCCGCTGTCTGCCGCCTGTTTCTTCTGGCCTGTAAGACAATGTACCGGTCATCTGCGGGTGTGGTTCCTCATGGACGACCACTACTGAACCCCCGTATAGCTGTTCCTGTAGTTTCAAATTGTCTCCAAAGTCGTGAAACGATGCTGTGAGCAATTCCGAACTCTGCAGCCACACTCTTGTCACACTGCAGCCTTCCTCCAACTTCCCAATGATTCGACCTCAGGTAAAAGCATCCAGATGTCGTATAAGAGATTGATTATTCGCTATTTTTCTCGCTGCGGCAGCAACTCGGTGTGATTTTAACTGCTATACGGCGTGCAATCTCTTTGGCATAAATACTGATCTTACACCGACAACATGCTTTATACTACTCAGACACTCCCCCATTACGTCTACCTGCATATCTGCGCATGTGCTACCGTACGTCACCTTACTTAATCTCCTGATTGGTCTTTCTGTCCACTCTGCCTCTTCGTTCAGCTGATATGCTAATTTTTCGACTCTTCGTCCTTAATTTTTGCACACCAGTGTATATATATATATATATATATATATATATATATATATATATATATATATCCCCTAGTCTTTTTTAAAACATTTTTTTTTTTATGAAAATGGTCATTAGAGCACTTTTTCTTAAATTGTTATAATCCTTTTTAATCTTATTCGATTTCTTCATTTACAAATTATTATTTCTGGTACTCATAAAAATACGACGAAAATTTCACAACCTTCTATTAAATAAATGATATTATAGCATTAATTTCTTTTAATCCCAAAATTATTTTCTTTCCAAAAGAAAGAAGTATTTTCAGTTGAGAGGGTTGGAGAAAGAAATTTATACTAATTTTTTGTATAGGATATTTTTTATTTTTAATTTTTTTTGTTTTGCTTTAAAACAGAATTTTTACAAGGAAATAATAATTCATTGCCTGTTATTATTTTTTACATTACACAAATTCATATAGTAAGAAATGCAGGACAATTAAATTATTTTAACATAGTTAACATTCGAAACACAAAAAAAATCGTTAGCTGATGTAAGGCACATATAAAGGATTCTTTCAAGAACCGAAAAATTTTTAAAGCTCAAGTGTGGGTTAACTTATAATTAATGTGGGGGGGGAGTTCAAGAAAAAAATTATTATTATTATCATTCTTTACTGATTTTCTATGTTATGTGTAAGCAATTTAAATTTTTAAACTTTTTGGATGTTTTGAATGCAGTCTTCATTCAAAAAGAAAACAAAACTCATTTAAATCTTTCCAAAGTCAGTGCCAGAATCCCTGTTTCCAAATGAATAAAATTCACATTCACTGATTGAGATGCCAGAATACATGTGATTATCAGGTGTTCTCCGACCACCCACCAACGAACAAGGGTGTAGACATAGCAATAAAAGAATGTGTAGCCAAACCTCGACTTCGGTATGGGGAGAGGCAGGGGAATAGCATCTACACTATTAAAATTCGAAGGTAAATAAACGTAACTATGCGCACGACTAGGTGTATCTTCTCAGGAACCGCATCCCGTGGGTGTGATGTGGTAGTTAGGAGAGGGGGGGTCCAGCTCAGGTGTCGTCAATCAATCACTCAATCTCAAGATTGCTTGATTGTTGATTTTTTTGGTGCAAGAGCCAAGTTTGGCTATACTGCGCCATACTCATCAATCTCAGGAACTGCACGGCTTAGAAACTCGCCGAATGTACCAAAAGCTCGGGAATGATCCTTTTTGATCATTTATATTCCGATATCGCAATTAGTTAAAAGATATTAATTAAAAACCTTAAAACGCATAATTATTGCCATTTTTTCCCGCCAGTCCGCGAAGTTCCAATTTTTCGACCTTTTTTTTTTTATCCCAGAGGTTTTATTATTTTTGCATTATTTTTGTTACATTTTTTGTTTAAAAATTACGGTTGTTTGCAATCGATATATGAAGTTTGAAGGCATTAACATAAAAATAAAGCCCTAAAAAATTAAAATTTTAACAAAAAACGCAATTTTACAATAGCCAAGGGTTTGGCAGCGAAAATCTATTTGGCGCCAAATGACCCTTTTCCCCTGTGCCCGTCACATTTGATGAAAGGTTACACTAGAAAAGAAGATGCGCCAATAAATATTGAAAATCACCAGATTTGGCGAAATTGAATTTCTCTTCCTTTTATTTTAAAGGTCTTTTGACTCTTCTTTTTCCGAGAATTTCGTGGTGCGATCGGCAGAGCGCTTGATTACTACCGTTTGTACCCGGGTTCGAAGCAACATCATCGCTTAATTTTTATGATTTTTTAAAAAATACTCAAAATTTAATTTGCACATTTATTGATTTCGCCAGCAATTTTTTAATAGGAAAGATAACTTATTTCGCCACGATACAGTATGGCTTTTTTCTTTCTTTCTTTTTTTTTTTACAAAACAGCGATACTTTACATATTTTAGGATTTTTTCTAAAATGAATCAATATCGATGCATTTATATGAAAATGATTTTAAAAAAATTCATACTTTGGTCTTTTAGAGTAAGTGATTTAAAAAATAAAATGCCGAAACCGTTTTTGTAGAAATTTTTAAAAAACACTTAAATTTTAAATTTAATAACTACTTATCAAATTTAAATGTTTTATGACATCTTCATTTATAAAAATAATTGCATGAAACTTTTCCCCGTGTATCGAACATTTAAAAACTGCTCACAATTTTAATTCAACATTTAATATAGTTGTGATATTTTGTAATTGCAAAATTTCTACTTTTTTCAACATACAACTATTTTTTAAAAGGTACATTTTCGTTTTCGGGGCCTAAAAAGTTGAAAAGTGAGTGAGTGAATATTGAAGTACCACTGTTCCCTTACTCGAGAACTTTTGGCGACACCCTCGACATTTTGAACCATTTGTCAAGTGACGAGGATGAGACTTGAACTGGAACCCATCTCTCTTAACTATCATACCACACCAACGCTAGCACGTTTAAACTCTTGACAGATTCAACAGCGGGTCTTCAGCGGTATCAAACATTTTAAAAGGGCAGTAATAATTAATTGTGGGAAATTACCACGAGAATTTTGTAATGACGTTAATATAGAAATATATATATTTCTATACATATTTATAGAGGTGATATATATAGAGAGAGAGATAGGGGAATATATATATATATAGAGGGGATATATTATAAAGGGGATTCTATATATAGAGAGAGAGGGGAAGAAAATTTCCATGACAATATGTTACGCATTCAAAAATGTTCGTGCAACGCCGGGGAGGGGGGAATAACCCTGTCTGACAAAGAAAACAAACAAAAAAATTTTGAAACAGGGAATTTTAATTTAAACACTTGGTAAAAGCCCGAGCGACGCTGGGCTATGCGAAGGGGGGGACAAAGTAATTTTGAAAAAAAGAGAATACTGGAAGTGCTGATTTTATGAAGGGAAGGGAAAATTAATGAAAGTAGAGAAAACCTGTGCAATGCCGGGCCATGTAGCTAGTTTATTTTCAAAAGTCATCGAGTTTATTTTTTCTCTTAAAGTTACTTCAGATTACCAATAGAAAGAATTCGATTTTAAGTTATTTTAACATTTATAGATGTCATATGTGTAATGAAGAAATTTTTTGACATTTTTCAGATATTTACATAATTTACTGTTGCGTGGAATAGATTTTATTCGTGCAAACAGAAGAAAAAACCTTTCTCAATTGCGCCTACTTAAAACTGAGAAAAAATTAGATGTTATGTACATTCTGGTGGTTTCTAACATTAGTTTATATCATTATTTTATATAAATTATTTGTGTTTCAAAACTTTTGTGAAAATATGTTAGCATTAAGCTGAGTAATCTATCGTCGTAACAAATGCTATCAATATTATACAAAAACATATTTTGAGAAAAAAAATTCAAACTTATTTAATTACAGTATTATTCTAAAATATAGTTCTTAAGGCAGATGTCCATATTTCAAAAACTTCCTTTATCCAACAGATGGTGATGTTTGCAACTCGGATGACGTCAAAGCGATAATGTTTGTAAAAGGGTAACCCTTCGTTACTATGGCAATTGGGTGTGATTAAGAAATGATTGACAGATATAGTCGGTTTCAGAACGCATGCGCAGTTTCAGTAAAATAAACAATTATTGAAAAACCATAATCAAATGGTGAGGACAATTGGGTGCAGTGTTGGTTGAATGGGTGGAAAAGGGGGAAAAAGTTTTGTAAAAAGTGCTGTACAAAAAATTCTAAAAGTGTGTCTTTTAGAATTGCCGCGGAAATGGGTGAGCAGGGGCGGCAAAAGAACAAGAGATCCCAGGAGGAGGATTAGGCTATGGATGGTATGAGAGAGAGGATATAAGGGGAGCGATAGGGCCCGGAAAAAGATTGGATTTGTGAGAGAGCCGTGGTGAAGCTCCTCCAGCAAAGAGACTGGATTTTTGAGGGAGCCCTTGTGAGGTCCCTTCGGCGATAGAGATAAACGATAGGGAGACCGCGGAGTACTGCGGAATCCGAACTGAGGAGATCCGGAAATGGTCTGAGTCCCGATCAGCGATAGGAGTTATATCTTAGTCCACGAAGTAAGGCGGATTTCGAGCCAGCGAACTCACCCGACTCGGTGGTATTTTAACAGTACTAATAGGATTGTATTGTTTTGGTATAGGTGTGTTTAATGCAATTTATTGTAGTACTCTTGTTTAGTTGTTTATTGTGTATTGTGGCATAGTTACTTCGAAGTATTTTAGTAGTACTAATAGGATTGTGTTGTTTTTTGGTACATGTGAGATTTCTTCATTCATTGTATTACTCTTGTTTAATTGTTTATTGTGTATTTTTCATGATGTCTTTTCTTTTAAGATTAAGAAAAGGTGACTTGTTAGACATTGCGAAAAAATTAGGGGTGGAAGTTGATATTACCCCTTACCCAGGATATAATTTAAGAAGATAATTTGTCAAAGTAACTACTTTAATGAAGAGTCAGTTAAATATTTGTTGGATGGTATTTTTAAAGAAAGGGAGGAAAAAGAACGGGAAAGACTAATCAGGGACTAAAAAAAAAAGAGTTTGAGGAGCGAAGACAAATGAGGGAATTGGAGTTAGAACGACTGAGGGATAAACTCAGAAATAAGTTAAAAGAACAAAAGATATGAATGCAGATGATAAAAGAAATAATCTTGCAAATGTCTGTTATTTGTCAGAAAACCGTACCGCAGAATTTAGGGAACCGGTTAGCAAGTGTAAGCCGTTAATTAACCCGGTAGTTAATAAAAGCGTGGAGGACGCCACGTCTTGTGATTTCGAAAAGGAGAATTGTGAACCCCTGTAAGATACACGAACGTCCCCCCCCGTCTGAAGTAATAGGGATAGTAACAGAAAAAAAATAAAAGGTCCAAGTTTGAGGAAGGAAAATGAATCAATGTGTGATTGTGAATGGAAAATGGGGTCAATTGCAGGTGGAGAAAGTGTTAGGGCTGTGGCGGTGGGTGCACAGCGGGTAAAGAATTCAGGAGACATAGGAGTTGGTTCATTAGAATTGTTAGTAAATAAGGGTTTGACAGGCCCTGAGGCCTTGATTTGTGAGAATAACTGCAAGAAAAAAGATACTGTTGTGACTCGAAACGCTAGTAAAACAGCTCCTTTCGAGAAGGAAAGAGAGGCAGATTTAAAAGCGGCGAGTGACTTTTCGATTGAAAACGAGGATCCAGTTTTCCCCACCCAAAGTGACGGAACTGAACCAACGATAGAATTACCGGCGTTTGTCGAAAAAACGAAGGGAAGTCAGCTCAATTAAAGAACTCCGATTTTAGTTCAGAGCAAAATAAGTGCAAATACCTGCATGTATTGTGGGGCGAATGTTGTCGGCCAAAGGAAGGAAATCTAGAGAGGATTACTGGGACGAAGATAGGGGAAGAATTCCTAAAACTAGGTGTGCCCTTGAAATTCACCCTAGAAATTAACCAGTTGAGCCACCCGTTGAGTGACTCATTAGGAATGGTTCGGGGGATTTTAGAACTCGCCTTGAAGGCTCTTTGCGCGGAAAAGGGAGAAAAACGGATTCTCTCAGCATTATTTGCGTTACACACTGTTTCACATGAAAATAGAGGTTTTAATCCCTCTCCGAATTGGTGATGGCGAGAAATTTTAAGACTCCTCAAACGTTAAGTTACGAGTGGAGGATTGTCGAGTAAAAACTTACCCAGGACAAGGTTTGCGAGAATGCGTTCGCGGGATTGACAGGTAGACTGGATTCGGGACTTATTCTTTTCATCCCTGAGTTCTCGAGAAATTTTGATTGTACAGATGGATTCTGAAAATTAGAATGATGTGTTTTTAGTTTTCTTATTTTAAATTAGTGTTCCTGTTGTGTGCGTGAATGTATGTTTGTGTTGTATGTGTAAAAACAATTAAGGTGTTTGTTATCAAATCTTTGAGCCTCTTGGTATGCAAACTAAGTGATATGATAAAAAGGAATAACTGGTAAAATTCTCATTAGTGTTATTTTCAGTTCAACCTGTGTGTGTTTACGTTAATTGCTCTGCCCGAGAATGTTCTCACTGTGTGAATGCAGGACCACTCGCAGGGTTACCAGTAGCGTGATGTTACTTCCTAGTGTCCCATGAAATGGACACTTTAAGGGGGAAGCAGCTGTGACGAAGCCGGTCTCTTCCCCCTAATTACTACGGACCCTTTGATCCTTGCCGAGAGACGTAGGGAAAATTCCAGATATTTCCCTAATTGGTGGGAAAGAATTTCGGGACTGGTTGGTCATAGATTTAGATCCTTTTATCCCAGACTGACCTCGACGTCAAAAAGAGACGCATTAACATTGTGCTTTCGTTTCCCCACGATTCGGTGACGACAGCGCGTCTGAAATCTTACAATGTGCACCTAGACATCGGCGCCCATGGGGCTAGAGATGAAATAAATTGAGACCGAAAGAGGCGGTAGAAGAACAAGAGATCAAGGCAGTCGTGAACGACAGCGGCGGCAAAAGAACAAGAGATCGCAGGAGGATGATTTGGTGAGGGATGGTATGAGAGAGAGGATATAAGGGGAGCGATGGGGCCCGGAAAAAGATTGGATTTGAGAGAGAGCCGTGGTGAAGCTCCTCCAGCGAAGAGACTGGATTTTTGAGGGAGCCCTTGTGAAGTCCCTTCGGCGATAGAGTGAAACGATAAGGAGACCGCGAATTACTGCGGGATCCGAACTGAGGAGATCCGGAAACGGTCCGAGTCCCGATCAGTGATAGGAGCTATACCTTAGTCTGCGAAGTAAGGCGGATTTGGAGCCAGTGAACTCATCCGACTCGGTGTGGAATTACCGAGAGTGAATTACGTCATTATTTTATGCGAGAGAGATGAGATATTGCAGCAAAAGAGAATCGAAATTTGTGGACCCTTTTGCTAATCAATTGTGCTAAAATATCTCCTGATCATTTACGTATTGAAATAAATAGTTTATCTCAGAGCTGTGGGAAGTCATTACGCCCTATTATTATGCATCTTGCTCCTCAGGTATTTGATTACGTGGAAGTAAGGAACCCCACTACTAAGGCCCAACTTTTGCAGTTAGTCGCAATGTACGAAAAAAGGCACGGGGGCAGAGGAACCCAAGGTCCGATCAATAATGTCGCAGGACAAGATTGGGATTTGAGAAGGAGATTACCTGATAGGTGTAGAGATGGAAACTGGCGGGTTGCAGGTGTGATAAATAGGCAGAATTATACGATAGTGACGAATGTGGATTCGAATGGTTTTAGATACCGTGGGGGTGCAGGAAATCAGAGGTTCGAGAACAGGATCCAGAGGGATCAAAGTGATCATAGATCCGCGAGTCGTAGGAGTCGCAATGATTTTGTAAATAGAAGTTGAGTAATGATTGGGTGATGGAAGATCAAAGAAATCGTGGAAATTTAAACTTTTGAGCGATCAATATGACGGAGGTGATCGATCGTAAGTGGAAGTAAACCCTCCTAGTAAAGTAAGTAAACCCTCCGTAATTCTACTGAATTGCGGTTGAGCCCGGTGGACCTTCCGTACGTGCCCATACTATTGCATGAAACTTTCATCAAAGCATTGTGGGGTACCTGTGCCAAAAATCGTTTATTTCAGAAGAAATATTTCGATCATATTTTCATATCGGCCCAAAAAGAGGTTGAATGCTGATGTTGTTACTGCACAGGATGTTAAATGTACAAATTTAGACATACTTAAATTGCAGGTCAGAGTTAGGTAATTCACGAAAACGTGGAATTTTCACGTTATGGATGGAAAGCAGTATTAATGCTTCTTGGGTGTAATCTTTATGCAGGCAACAAAAATAACTTGAAATTTTGATTTAAAAAATCGCTAGTGATTCCGTATTCAGATATTAAAATGGTACCACTAATAGAGGAGCAGGTAGAGATCGATTTTTCGAATACGAAGCTGTGTGATCACCAAAATAATGAGTTACAAACATCGTTTAATAAATTTAGGGGGCTTTTTCGGATAAACCGGGGTTTACCTATGTTTTGTATCATGAAATAGTTACGGGTGACAAGCCACCAGTGGTATCGTGACCATATAGATATGATATGGTTAAGCAACAGATAATAGACTATCCTGTCAACAAAATGACAGAGGTAGGTATGACTATACCTATCCAATCGCCCTATGCATCTCCCGTGGTTTTACGTCATAAAAAGAATGGCTTGCCCTCAGATTCCCCAGAGGCTTTCAGATTCGCAATAGATTATCGAAAGTTGAACGAAATAACCAAATATCCTCGATATCCTCTACCGCTCATTGATGGTTTGATTACAAATATACCCACACCCGAATAATGTTCACTTTGGATTTAAGATCCGGATATTAGTGGTTAATCCCAAAGATATTATTAAGACGGCCTTCGTGACCAAAAATGGTATGTATGCGTTCACTCACATGCCATTTGGTCTCTCTGGAGCGGCTCCGAATTTTCAAAAAGCAATAGATATGATTCTTAAACCGGTTCTGGGGCGTTTCGTAAGTGTGCACATGGACGACGTTATCATATCATCTCCATCGTTTACACACTTTAAAGCAGGTTTGACTTTAAACAAGTCAAAGTGCCACTTTGCCAGCGAAGAGTTGAAATATTTAAGTCTAGTTATTAATAATGAAGGAGTCCGAACTGATGAATCGAAAGTAAAAGTGATTACGGAAATGAAACTTCCGAAGAATGCTCGTGAGGTAGCAAAATTCCTTGGAATGACAGGTTGGTACCAGAAACTTATTAGGGATTACGCAGAACAATGCCGCTGTACGCATTGAAAAGGAAAAATGTTAAATTTGTATGGTCGGCGGAAGCACAAGCAGCTTTCGAAAGAATAAATAAGGCCGTAACAGAAGCGCCAGTTTTTAAACTCCCAGATTTTGAAAACCAATTTGAGTTGTTTACGGATGCGAGTGCGGTAGTCGTTGGTGCAGTATTGACGAGGCAATAGAGACCTATTGCATTCACGCCCAGGACATTGACTAGGGCGGAAAGGAATTATACGGTTACAGAAAGGGAATGTTTGGCGGTGATTTGGGCGTTGAATAAATTTAGAACCTATTTTGGGCCACTGCCTGTGAAAGCTATAACAGACCACACAGCACTAACAAAATTAACGAACGGAAAAAATTTGTCCAGTAGGATGATAAGGTGGGCACTTAAGTTATCAGAGTTTAATGTAGAATGGAATCATCGCCCAGGAACTCAGAATGTGGTAGTGGATTTGTTGTCGAGAAACCCGGTAGAAAGCATAGCTGAATCTAATATATCTTGTGCGGTTATTCGATCTTCGGTGTTGTCATCTAGTGAATAACTAATCGAAGGACAGAGAAATGATCCCGAATTAGGTCATATTTATAGACTTTTAGAAAATCCCGAGGGTAGCTCAGTTAGCGCGGCAGTCTGCGTGATTTGGTCCCACGATTTTCGGTTGATTAATAAGTTATTATTCTACACGCAATATCTTACCATTCTTAAAGAACTGAGAGTGTATATTTCTCAATCTTTGCGGAGAGATGTCATGCGCGAGTTCCATGGCATTCCAATGTCTGGACACCTCGGTAAAAAGGAAACATATTTACGAATGAAAGATCCATGTTATTGTCCATGTATGAGAAAATATATATGTAAATATGTTGAAACGTGTGACATGCGCCAAATAATCAATTATAAAAACGCGTCACCAGCTGGTCGTTTAATATCTATTGTAACGAATAATCCAAACGAAATACAGTCGAACCTCTATATTGCGAATTTTTCTATAAAGCGAACTTTTTCCTCAAACCTTGAACATTTCACGATTTTTTCGTAAAATAACCTCTCTAAAACGATGTGCATTTTCTATATAAATAATTTTTCTTTTGTGATTCAATTTTTGCTCTTCCTTTTTTTTAAAGTATTTCTGAAAAAACTTCAAGTTATTCTCTTTTTATCACATTTTATGGTGGTCATAAATCTTGAACTGGTTTTATTAGATCCTAACTCACCGAGTTCTGGATGTTTCATCCAAGCAGTGCAACCTTTAACCCCCATTGCCCAGCTCACTAGAAACATCTTCAATATCCTCTTTCACCATTAGTAGAATTGTCCCGTGTCCCCGTGTTCTAATTACAAGATAATAATATACGTTTAATATTACTTGTATGCTTTAAATTTAAAATGTTCTTAAAATTCATTAATTTTAGTACAAAATTATTTTCTTAACATTGAAAATACGCAGTGGATTCCTCGACATTCTTTTTTCTTGTTTTTTTGCAGGGTTTTTTGTTTTTTACTTTTTTGACGGGCAAGATATATAAAATAAACATATTTTAATTTAAAAAAAGGTGTGACTAATTACTTTTTTTAATATATAGTGTTTATGAATTTAAAATTTGTTTTATGTGGTTTATAAAGTATATTAAAAGACGAACCTCTATATAACGAGCTTTTTTCCGGGATTTAGTGACTTTCATATAGAGGTCCGACTGTAGTTTTGTTAGTTTTTTTAGGCATTTCCTAGCTCTTAGACCGGAACAATATAAATTTATTTTAGTGATAACTGACAATTTTACAAAATGAGTTTAAATAGTACCCTTAAGAAAAGGCCCTGCCAAAGCTATTGCGAATGCTCTATTTGAGAATTATTGTAAAATCTTGCGTATAACGCGCACTTTTAACACAAAAAAAATCTCGAAATTTACAGATGCGCGTTATACGTCGGACATAAAAATGAGAGCTTAGCAATAAATATAAAAAAATGAGCGCACACTGAAAAAAATTAAGACTTCAACATACATTGGAATAATTTTTATTTAAGGCCAACGTCCATATTATCAAAAACTACCTTTATCGAACAGATGGCGTTGTTTGAAACTCGGATGACGTCTAAGCGATAATGTTTGTAAAAAGGTAACCATTCGTTATTATAGCAACACGGGGTGTGGTTGAGAAATGATTGGCAGATGTAGTCGGTTTCAGAACGCATGCGCAGTTTTATTAAAATAAACAAACTATTTAAAACCCTAATCAAATTGTGAGGACACCGGGGTGCAGCGTTGGTCGAATGAAGGGGGGGAGATGGGGTGAAAAGAACGTTTTGTAACAGCGCTGTCTTTTAGAATTGCCGCTGTTATTTTGTAGAAAATTATTTCTTTTTAGAGAATAAGAGACTTTGTTTCTTTAAGATAAAATTTTAGTTTGTTTATTACAATAAAGATTGTGAATAAAATGTATTTTTTGTGTTAAATTGTATAACATGTGATTATAGATTAAAATTAATTTACTGATTTGTAAGAGATAATGGTGCGAGATTGGAAAAAGGGGACCGATTGTTAGACATTTAAAAAGTCGGATCCAAATTTTAATGATCTCCTTGTGTTGTTTTTCTAATCCCGTTCCATGATCTCAATGAAAGTAAGCACACCGATTCGAACCCGATCTTTTTGAGTTTCGTGATTTGTGGTTGGCAGCAACTGCAATGCAAATCGAGCGAGTATTTAAACTCGGCTCATGTTAGTTTTTCAGGAGAGAAGGAGAAACAGAAATGTAAGAAGTGTGTGAGTGGTTTAACTCTTAGAGGGAGAGAACGGCTGGTTGGCAATGCAACTGCAGGTTGAATCACCATTTTAGATTAGAAATTCATTTTACAATATTAGAAAACGGTTCGAATCGGATGTCTCTGGTAATGTTGATTTTTGAACTTATTGTTTTTTATCGCTCCAGTAATGAGCACAGTGACTTTATGATTGATTATTAAAGGCCAATTTTAAGAAACTGTTTTTCGTCTTCATGCCTCCTCGACACATAAATTTCACTGCTAGCTTTGCAAAATTTAAATTAGTTTACCAATAAGTGTAACAAATTTGGTTATGGTCCCAGTCCATGTACTGTGTCGAGACAGGCTAAGCAGTTGAACCAGGCCATGAACTTTGTCTATTTAAATACTGTTCCAGTCTAGAACTATTTTTTATGAACTCTGTTGCTAGTACGCTAAATCGAGTAACAGGTATGAAGTTTAACAACCAGATATCAGTGTTGACTCCAAATAACTGGAACACATGGAAGCATGATATGCAAGTACTCTTAATGCATTATGGTTGCTGGCAGTTTATAATACAGACCAAGCCAGAGCAACCTGATGAAGAGGCAACATACAAGGAAAAATTAGATCTACAACTTCGTAAGGATAGATGTTATACGTTGATCTATACTAACATCAGTTCAGATTTGAAAAATCTGATAACGGAAACAACTGACGGAGTAGCGGCATGGAAGATATTAAAAGATCACTTCCAACCAGTCACAAGAGCAAGAGTAATTCAACTATTAGATCAATTTTTTGGAACAAAATACCAACCAGGGGAAGATGTTGGAATCTTCATATCTCGTGTAAAGACAGCGGCAACCAGACTACAAGAAGCGGGTCATAAATTGGACGACCTGTACATAGGATTTCAATTAATAAGGTGGCTTCCTCGGGAATTCCAGTCTACCGTGCAACAAATCTACAGATGGAAAGAAGAGGACTTCAGAGTTGTCAAAATTGAAGCAGAGCTGATATTAGAAGCCAATCGTCTTCAGTTGATGAAACAAGATTTGGAGAATGCTTACTTGAGCAGTTTCACTTCGAAGAAGTCGAAGATGTTACCTGGTGCTACGGCTGCAGCTCATGGAGATCCAAACGGCAAGAATGATTACCAAAAGAAAGGTGGTAAGGTATTTAACTGTAAAACTATTAAAAATGTTAAACAATCTATTAAGACTATAGGTCCGTGTTATGTATGTAATAAGTACGGGCATCTTAAAGTAAACTGTAAAGAGAAAAAGTCTCTACACAAATCTCCTTCAACTGTAAATGAAACTTTTAACACAGAGTTTGATAAAGGTGTTTGGGTAATAGATACTGCTGCCACGAGTCATTTTTGTAATGACAAGAGTTTATTTTTAGATCTTAAACCGATAACTAACATGAAAATGTCGTTAGCAACGGAGGATAAAAGTTGTCCCGTAGAAGGAATCGGTACACTTAGATTTCGGGTAAAATATAAGGGGAGTTTTCATGAAATAACTTTGTCTGATGTATTATTTAATCCTAAGTTGAGGAGAAATTTGTTATCCGGTTCCAGATTAGAAAGTAAAGGTGCGCATTTTGTGGGTACTAAAGGTAAAATTAATGTTTTTAATAAAGACTGGATAAAATTGTTCTCGGCGACACGCCACGAAAATTTGTATTTTTAATCCGGATCATTATATTATACCAAAGAGTAAAGAAATTAGTTTTTAGTGATGTAACCGCTAAAACAAAAACGGATCAATAGAAATATGGCATCAACGCTTTTGTCATGTTAATAACGATTACTTGGTAAAAACTAGTAAAAATGATAGTGTAAAAGGTCTTCCACGCTTAACTGATAATGGTAACACTCATTGTATACCGTGTAAATTAGCAAAGTCCAAGAGAGTTTCATTCAAAAAGACGGGGGCCGTAAGATCAAAACGTCCATTGGAATTGTTGCATATGGACCTCTGTGGTCCAATGCCAACTGAAAGCCAAGGCGGTAATAAATATTTCTTGAGTATAATTGACGATTATTCAAGAAAGGTGACTGTATTTCCCATCCGAAATAAATCTGACGTATTTCATACGTTTATAAGATTTCAGAAACGAGCAGAACGTTTTCTAAGTAAAAAGGTAATAGCAGTGAGAACTGATGGCGGACTAGAATTTTGTAATAAGGATATGGATAATTTCTTGACAGAACTGGGTATAAATCATGAGGTAACAAATTCATATACGCCAGAAATGAATGGGGTCGCGGAGAGATTCAATTTAACCGCTCTAGATGGCATCAAAACATTGCTTAAGTCTAGTGAAGTTCCCCATAAGTTTTGGGAAGAAGCATTACTTTGTTTCACTTATGCGTAGAATCGAATTTGTCACAAAGACAGTAACAAAACGCCTTTCGAAAAATATTCAGGTAGAAAACCATCGATATTGCATCTAATACCTTTTGGATGTTTGATGGCATATGCTGGTGTGCCAAAACAAATTAGAAAAAAATTCGATATGCGTGCGAAAATGGGAATTATGATGGGATACGCACAACGTACTAAGGGTTATAGAATATGGTTGATAGATGAAAATAAATTAGTCGAGACTATTAATGTAAGATATATATATATATATATATATATATTCGATGAAAATAAGAGGGGAATTAATTTTAGACAAAAAGTTAATAGTAACCTTGGATATAATTTAAACCTTCCTGATTATTATGATGATGAGGATGATTTTGATAGAGCAAAAGATTCATTAACGAGTCGTTTAGTTTCAAAGACAAGTACGGAAACTCCCTCAACATCTGAAAAACCAGATGTATCTTCCGATAATCATAGATTTATCCCATGTACAGAGGTTAAGTGGATTCGAAATATAGGTAGGAAAGTAACTGGATCTAACGTATATTATAGTATAGAAGGGGAAGCAACCCGATTGAAATTTTTTAACGAAATAGAGAGATACTGTAAGAGGCATAATATTGAGTATGATCCTAGTTTATTTAATTTTAGAAAAGATAATACCGAATCCCAGGGATTTTCAGATTTGTCAGAGCAACAAGAAGCTCTTATGGTTGAAGTAACTATTCCTAACTGTTACAAACAGGCGATAAGATCCAGAGACGCATCTAAATGGCATGATGCAATGGATAAAGAAATTAACGTAATGAAGGAACGTAAAGTTTGGGATTTAGTTGATCATCCCGATAATATAAAAATTTTAGAAAACCGTTGGGTTTATACCATTAAATATGATGAAAAATAATAAAATTGTTAGATACAAGACCCGATATTATGTATGCAGTAAATGTATTATCTCAATTCCAAGCAAACCCGGGAATAAAACATTGGAATTGCTTATTGAGATTATTAGGTTATTTAAAATACACTCAAGAATATAAATTAGAACTTTCAAAAGTTAAATCATTAAAACTAAGATGTTAGTCAGACTCAGATTTTGCTACAAATAGGGATGATCGAGTGTCGATGGGAGGGTTCATAACTTTTATAGACGAAACTCCAATTTCATGGCGAACTTTCAAGCAAAAATCCGTTAGTCTGTCGACCATGGAAGCTGAGTATGTTAGTTTAACAGAAGCAGCTAAGGAATTCATTTGGCTAAAGAATGTAATTGATAATAAAAGTTTAAATTTGGAATTAAGTGAAAATGTAATGTTTTGTGATAATCAAGCTGCTATAAGTTTTTCAAAGTCACCGGTAGAAAATTATAGAACAAAACATATCGATGTTCGTTATCATTTTCTAAGGAATTTGATATACGACAAGGTTTTCCAAATTAAATATATAAGTACCAAAGATAATTTGGCTGACATTTTTACCAAACCCATGGTAAAGGAAAAATTGTTAGAATTTTGTAGAAAATTATTTCTTTTTAGAGAATAAGAGACTTTGTTTCTTTAAGATAAAATTTTAGTTTGTTTATTACAATAAAGATTGTGAATAAAATGTATTTTTTGTGTTAAATTGTATAACATGCGATTATAGATTAAAATTAATTTACTGATTTGTAAGAGATAATGGTGCGAGATTGGAAAAAGGGGGCCGATTGTTAGACATTTAAAAAGTCGGATCCAAATTTTTATGATCTCCTTGTGTTGTTTTTCCAATCCCGTTCCATGATCTCAATGAAAGTAAGCACACCGATTCGAACCCGATCTTTTTGAGTTTCGTGATTTGTGGTTGGCAGCAACTGCAATGCAAATCGAGCGAGTATTTAAACTCGGCTCATGTTAGTTTTTCAGGAGAGAAGGAGAAACAGAAATGTAAGAAGTGTGTGAGTGGTTTAACTCTTAGAGGGAGAGAACGGCTGGTTGGCAATGCAACTGCAGGTTGAATCACCATTTTAGATTAGAAATTCATTTTACAATATTAGAAGACGGTTCGAATCGGATGTCTCTGGTAATGTTGATTTTTGAACTTATTGTTTTTTTATCGCTCCAGTAACGAGCACAGTGACTTTATCCAGTATTAGTCACAATTTGCAAATAACCATAATTTCAAATGGCGACTAAATTTCGGAAAGATGTCGCCAAAAATAAGTATTCGTAGCCAAGAATAAATTCGCTTTCCAAAACGTGGTGCGCCACCTGTTTGAGATAGTCCTAACAACGCCAAAAATATTTCAGAATGAACTTAAAAATTTAAAAAATTAATTAATAAAAACACAAAACTTAATTCTGGCTACCTCAGTCAAAAGAGGGAAGCATGCTTTCTTATATACTATTTAATTCTACTTAAAAAAATTTTTTCTGATAAAATGTGCTTCGCGTTTTCACCTCCTATACTTTAACATAGGAAATTCAAATTTCATTTTGCAATAATGCTAAAAACTGCGTATTTTTTTGAAAAATCAAAATTCAAAGAACACTATCCTTTAAACAAGTATTTTCTATATATCCGTAAAAAATTTATTATTATTGGAGCTTTTTCCTGCCCACAAATGGGCTTGCCATTTGATCCCTATCTTTTAACATTGGCCGAAAACAGCCATAAACAGTATTATATTCAGAATATGGAAATACATTCCGCCCCTTCTCCCTCCGCAACGCTCCTTAAGGCTGACGGTCCATATTTCAAAAACTTTCTTTATCCAACAGATGGCGTTGTTTGCAACTCGGATGATGTCAAAGCGATAATGTTTGTAAAAAGGTAACCCTTTGTTACTATAGCAATGCGGTGGGGTTAAGAAATGATTGACAGATACAGTCGGTTTCAGAATGCATGCGCAGTTGCAGTAAAATAAACATCTTATCCCAAACCATAATCAAATGGTGAGGACAACGAAGTGCAGTGTGGGTTGAATGGGTGGAAAAAGGGAAAAGAAAGTTTTGTAAAAAGTGCTGTAGAGATGTCTTTTATTATTGCCGCGGAAATGGGTGTGCAGTCTTTTTTTTTCTTTGAAATCCGTGCAAATGTTTTGGGATATCCACGAGTGAATGGACAAGTACGTTTACATTTTCTTGGGTATCATAAACAATGCCCATAGGGATAAGCATAAAGATGGAATTTAGAAAGGGGTTTTAATTTTTGGAGGAAAGATTTGATAGACTTTCAGTTTTATTTTTGTAGAGATATCTTTATTATTTGTCTTAGCGTATTTAATTCAATTTTTTTTATTTGATAGGTATGCAATAAATTTCTTTCTGCTTATATCTTTAGATACAAATTGTATTTGATATTGCTATGTAAGAATACTCGTCAGGGAAATAATCATTTTCAATTTCAGTCTTTCAAAAGAAAATGTCACTTTTCTAAGAAAATAACCCTGAGCAATTTTTTCACAAATAGTTAGTATAAGTCTGTTTTCAAACATATCTATTTCTTGTTTCACAAATTAATGTTATTATTTCCGATACGCATGAAAATATGATAAAAATTTCACTAAATTACAGTCGCCACTAAACCTGAAAAAAAGTTTGTTTTTTGGAAAATTTCGTGAAATGGTGATTTATCTTTCAATATAGTTTAAAAACCACTGAAAACAAATTTTAAATTCACATAACTATACGTTATTATAAAATTAATTGCTCAGACACATTCTTTTTTATAAGCTAATATCTATTTATTTCACATACCTTAACTATCAAAAAGAATTCAACTACGAAAGCAGGGGAAAAAACAACTTTGTCAAGAAATACTCTGTATTTCCAACTTTAAAAAGTACTTTTGAATTATGACTAACGAATTTTAATAACATTTTTAACTTTTAAGCCTACAAGTAATTTTAAACATGCATATTTTATGACCAGTATTTAAGAATGCGTGTCTTTCAATTTAAAAATTGGTTAAGTCTATTAATTTTGTTTGAGTTTTTTGGTTTAAAAAGAAAATGTTTTCTCTCATTATTCGCATCTTTGCAGTGCACGAAATACCTCATCAGGCGTATTTTTTTTTCACACAATTCAAGTCTAATCGTTTCAAATGATTTTACTTGCACATTTCAACACACGAAGGTCCAGAAATATTTCAGAAACAGAGAGGGAAAAAAAATCGAATTCCAAGAGAAAAAGTTCCATAAATGGAAAATGCCCTTAGCTATTTGGAGGTTATTTGACGAAGAAAATCATAAAATGTTCTTGGTTCAAGGAAAAAGTTCGCGAAATAGAGAAATTCACAAGATAGAGATTCGCAAAATGGAGGGTCGACTATATTATATTCATCGAATTAATTTCCAAATTAAGCTTCCTTTTTATTACACTTCCTTAAGTTGGTATGGAATTGAAAACCTGTTTCTTTGTTGAATTTTAATAATTGCTGTTATAGATAATCCGAGAAAAAGCATGAATATTGTAAAATTTGGAAACCTGGAAGAAATATGAACATTTTAAAATATTAACTTAAATGTTTTAAAAAACTAGCTAGAGTTTTCAGATCTAAGTTTTTATAAAACTTTTATATAACAGATATTTATATAAAAGTATCTTCAAAAAATTTCAAAATTATCTTGAACAGAAAAAATTTTTTTATTGAAAAGCAAACTTTTTCATATCTTCCAAAATGAAAATCTGAGAAAAACACATTAAAAATTTGTAAAGGCATAAAACAGAAACTAATAATGTCTGTAAATCTAATTTTTTAATACGTTTTTTTCCAACTAGCTTGTAATTTTCTATGAGACAAAAATCGTTTCAACCTATAATTATATCATATAGGAGCTAATCTCTGACTGCAATGTAATGGTATTATTAATAAATCATTATTATTGTTACTAAAATCAATAACTGTATGAATCACACAAAACTTGAATTTTACTTTACATCTGCAGCATAGAATAAGTGTGTGTGTGTGTGTGTCGCATACATCACTTTGACACTATTGGTACTGCAATTCATGGTTAGCTGTTCTGTGATTAAATGGTTTAATATTTTTGATAAGTATGTAATTATCTTTTTATGGATCATGTCTAAGAAAAAGTATTTAAATTAATTATTTATAAAGTTTCATTTTTAAAATTGGTCTTTTAAATAAAATAACGTAGTATATATACGTATACATTACATACTTTCAATAAAAGTATATTAATCACTTGAATTAATGAAATTATATAGTGATGTATAAAATAACACTTTGTTATAAGCAGATTTCAGCCTTTATTAGTATATGTATTTTTATGCTACTAATAATTTTTGAATTGTGCGTTCATTGAAGATATATAATTAACATAGTAACTGTTTTATAGTTCAATACGAATTATTGGATTTTAAAAATGTGAAGAAGCAACGAGCTGGTTCTTTGAAACAACAAAAAAAAAGAAAAAAAATATTTAGGAGGAGTAGAAATTACTTTCGAACAGCTAAAGGAAACACATTAACAGCTAAAATGCACAAATTTTTTCTTGCATAATGTATGATGAGCAATATTTGTCTTTGAACAGTGAAGAAGGGCAAACGGGGTCAAGCAGTCGTAAAAACCACAGATTGGGCTTCTTTCCCTCCCCCTCCATTGTGACGGAACCAAAAGGGAGACACCAGATACTTTTTTCTTCTTCAGTTTATGTCGTCTAAAATGGAATTCTTAATACACAGTTTTGTCGTATTTTCATGAATACCAGAAATAATATCATTAATTTATAAAATAAGAAATGGAAATTAGGCACCGAACACAAACATCGCCATGTAGCCAACAATCTAAAGAAAATTTCAAAAAGGCACGCTTTTGCTGCGATAGCGCTTTTGCCTACACCGTAATGCTCACACTGCAACTGATAGGACCTCTGATAATGTTCCCAGGTCTGGGAAATAGGACCCCTAATCGGAAGGTTGGCAAGTTCACCAGTCGGAGACGTGGACAAGTATTCAACTTTTTGACCGATATGACACAAGTCACGCGGCGTCCCCGCTCTCCCTTTTCTTCCTCTGATTCTGTCCTTACCATGGCGACGAATCATGGGGATGGGGAAGGCTACATCCGTTCTATTTTTCGCTGTTACGCAAAACTCGGCAATTTTCTTATTCACTCTCGAGGTCAAAAAAGGTTTCACTTCAAGAAGTGTGTGTGGAATAGGGTTCGACAAAAATACTTTGTAGTTCTAGGGGTTTCAGAAAAAGACCTTTTAGTTCTAGGGCCGTGGTGGCCAACCCGTGGCATGGTGGATTTGTAACGGGGGCACGCGAAGACATACTGAAAAATTAAAGGGAATTTGAATACAAAATAATAAATAGTTTTCTACAAATTTATTGAAGTGGGGTTGTCTCAGACAAAAGTCTCAAAATTTGGATCAAAATATGTTTGTGTGTGTGTGAATAAATGTTTTCTGCTATGAACATAATAAAATAAATATTACTCATATAACTAGCTGATGTGCACCTATAATTATCTAATTTTGTTAGTATCTGAAAAAGTTAATCCTAATATAGATGACTTGTTAAAAAAAGAGAAAAAAAAAGAATAGTTCAAAAGCACCACACATTAAGTAAATACTAACTGTTTAATAATTATTTAAAATTAAACGTTTCAAGTTACTCATTTTTATTTTGCACCTAACTTAACTTAATTCAACCTTTAAAAAGTTTATTAACAATAAAACCTAAATTTGCACTTCATCTTATTTTTAAATTTCTTGCATTAAAAAAAATGTGCTATTTGCGTAAAAATTCCATAATAAGCCTATAAGTAACATTTTTTTTAACTTTTCCTACTTGTTTGGTGGGAATGATGGAAGCGGCAGCATAATTATTTTTTATCAAATTGTGGTACTCTTCCCGAAAAAAAGTTGCCCCCCCCCCCTGTTCTTGAAGCTCTATGAGTAGAAAAAGTTTGAAGACTACTGTCCCAGAATCACTCCACTGTCAGTGGTAAAAATAGAGTCCTCCCTCTCTCCCCCGTAGCTGTCCTATTCCAACGATTCCCCTTCTACCGGTCATTCTAAAGTTTAAGCAAAGACTAACAGTCAGCTGATCTCAAAGTCACTTGACCGTTGTCTTTTCGAAAGGATGTCATGGGGCATCTCATGACGTAGCTCTAGGGTTACTTTATTTTTTAAACCCCCCATTTTTTCATGAAAAAAAAAGCAGAATTAGTGTTTCTGAAGTGATTAAAGTCATTATTTGTGTAGCAAAATATTCTTTTTCATAAAATATAGAATTATTAATGTGTATTTAAGCAGTTTATGCGGTAATTTTATTCTAAAGTAACTTTTTAAAAATTTTGAACATAGATTGCATACACGTAGCACCATCTGCAGACACTGTGATAAATCTTGTCAAATATGGCGTCAGAAAATTCTGGAAGCATGGATATATGTATTTTTCGTAATTTAAAATTTTCTAAACTATTTCTGACATTTCTATATTTCAAGGCAGATTTATATGGGTAATTTACGTTCACAGCAAAAGTTTTACGCCTGAATAATGTGATTTCATTGTGCAAAAGTATCCTAAACCATTTCAGTACATTTGGCAGTCCCCCTTAAGGCAGTGTTTCTCAAAGTGTGGGCGCGCCCCCCTGGGGGGGCGCGATGACCCTACAAGGGGGGCGCGAGCGTATCGAAAATTTAAAGATTTTTTTTTAAAAAAATAACTGGAAAGAGAACTAAAACAAAATGCTTTCTTCCATAATAAAAAAAATACACACAACACTGACATAATTTATGTTTATTATCTGGCTTTTTTCCGTCATCAAATAGCTATCTTTGATCCCAAAACCAAATTAAAGAAAAAAAAACATTTTGTTTTATTTGCTGTATTTTCTCAATGAGATATTTTTTATTACGTTTTAACATAAAATATTACTCGTTAAAAGAAAAACGAAACCCAGACCCTGAGAAAATTCTAAGAAGATAAACAATTCACCACTGTAATTATTATTGAAATACTGTACATTAGTTGTAGAAAAAGAAAAGGAAGTCATGATTCACGTTTCAGCCAGGCTGCATAGTACGTTTACTAATCATTTGATAGACCTTCAATCTTACGGTATGGTTATTATCAATATTAGTTCCCTCCCATCTTTTATGTGTTTGCTTTTCGCTTAGGGAAATTGTAAATAATTGAGTTTTGCGATATTTGGAAAAGAATTCATTGGTTTAACATTTCTGTAGGATAATTGAAAAGTGTCTGATTTGCGTCCTTTATTATGGACTTGTACTTTTGAATCATTTTAGTTCAGTTTTATTGGATTTTTTTCTCAAATCATCAAAGAATTGGATAGTCCTTGAAAGAAGGTAAGTAATCTTTCTATAAATTAAAATATTCACTAGAATTCCTATTTGTATCGTGTACAGTAAAAATAATTCTAAACAAATGATTGGGGTGACTGAGTCCCCCCGCACTACCATTAATATTAGTATCGAGTACGCGCCTGCTCCCGGGTTAAAACATTTTGAAGTCTTCTCGCTTTAAATATGTTAAAAAGTAACAATTATTCTTCATCGGAATTTTATATTCTTTTTCATAATTTAACATTAATTCTAAATGCTAATTGTGTGAGGTTTAAAATTACACTTCTTTTAAACAGTTATTTACAATTATAGCATTTATCTAAAAAATCATTTTACATTTTTGTATACAATGTCGTGCACACAGTTTTACTCTCCTTACAGTTCAGCTATTATATCAAGAATAATGTTTTATTTTTTAAAAATGAACTCGTGCGAAGAGTCGGTGTTTCAGCCAGTATACGTTTGATGTATCAGTACTGAAGAAGGTATTTTATAAATAATTTCTTATTACTGAATTTGGCCGCGGTAGCCGAGTGGTATAGGTATCGGATCGTGGCTTGCCTTGTCACGAGTTCGAGCCTAGTACCACTAAAGACCCGCCGTGTAGGGCAGCGATGCACGTTAAATCTGTAGAGTGTTGAAACGTTTTCCCGTTGGTGTGGTGTGGTAGTTAGGAGAGAGGGGTGCCAGCTCAGGTGTCATCCACGTCACTTGACCATGGTTCAAAATTACGTGGTCCGTCGTCAAAAGCCCTCGTGCAGCTGAACAGTGCGACGTTAATATTCAATCAATCTTATTACTAAATTAAGAACAAGTTTAATAATTATTAGGGACTTTTTCACAGGCTTGTCCTGTAGAGGAAAGTTTTTCAAAGGAAGGTTTAATATCAGAAATTGACACTTAAAGCGTTATTTTTCTATATTTAGCTGAGATTTATATTTTGTCTTCAAGGCATCCACTGCAGAAAATCCGGTTTGAGAAAGGTAGGATGTTGAAAATGGTAATAGTATACGAAGTGCTTTTGTTTTCAGTACAGATAATTCCTCATCCACCTCTACCCCAAATTCAAAGAGCGATTTATTACAAAATTGCCTTTTAATTTTTCACTGGATGTGAAATTTATGAAGATTTCTTCTTCGGAAGTTGAGAGCCCTTCTGAAGTATCTTGAAATAGATCCCTAATCCACTCGTAACTTGCTAACTAGCTGTCCTCATCCAGAAAATACTTTTTAAAATTCTTTGCCAACATAGCTAAATGATTTTACATGTTTTAAAAACAACTTTCACATGTTCTTCTATAGATTTGTAAGTTTTAACACATATTGAGCTGGGGCTTTTTTTCCATCATTTACTTCAGTAGTGGTAAATCCAAAATTTAAGTATTTTTGAGAAGATCGCCTTGATTTAATTTTCGGAACCATGCTCGTTCGTCTGTGTACTTGTTCATTCTTTATTATGGTCGAATGTTTGCTTACGACTTAAAAATGTATGTATGATATTGTTTTAATCTACTGCCGTAAATACTTAATTACCGTGAATTACAATTAACGTGGAAATTTAAAAAAATGTACATTCAAGCTAGATTCGGTAGCTATAGGAGTATAGAGTCGACCCAAACTGACTGGAATTGTACGAGGAAAAGCATTTTTACATATTTTGCGCAGACGTCCGATAGGTTGCTCAGACTCACGCAAACGTACCCTATAATGCCAGATGTGATGGATATGATAGAGAGCGACATTGACTAGACTATTTTTCTAATGACATTTGTACTTTGAGAAATGAATATGCTGAAGGAAATAAATCTTTAATTAAATACATCATTATTTTGCGATCTGTTCCAATTTAAAAATTAGAGAAAAAGAAAATAACATAATTCTAGGTAATATATATTTTAAGTAATTTTCTTAAAATATATATTACTTAAAAGTTACATATACACAAAATTTAATATACTTATCGTATTAATTTGTACGGTTTATAATTAAGATCGTATTGTAACTTTAGCGTCTCTCTCTCAAAGTGCATTTTTATTGCAGTAAATACATTATTGTTGTACAGGGGGGCGAGACAAAAATTATAATTGAAAATTGGGTCGCCAGTATTGAAAGTTTGAGAAACACTGCTTTTAATGTATGAGTGGTGCACAGAGTATTTTATGACTAATTAATTAATACTAAATTAAGAACAAGTTTAATAATAATTAGCTACTTCCATGGGCTTGTCTTACAGAGCAAAGTTTTTGAAAGGAGTTTTAAGATAAGAAATTGACCCTCTGAGTTCATTTTCTATATTTAGCTGATATCTATATTTTGTCTTCTAAGCAACCACCGCATTTTGTAATATGTTCCAATTTAAAAATCAGAGAAAGGAAAAATAACTTAGTAATTATCCTATTACTTAACTTTTTTTTGCTTAAAAGTAACATATACAAAATTTAATATTTATGTCATGAATTTGTACGGTTTATAATAAATATTGTTGCTTTATCGTAAAAGTGCATTATTATTGCTTTCAGTAAATTATTATGTATAAGGGGGGGGGGCGCGATAAAAATTGTGATTGAAAAGGGGGGCGCCAGTATTGAAAGTTTGAGAAGCACTGCCCTTAAGGTTCAATTTTTGCAAATTCCCTTTCGTAGCGGATCTTTACTTCTTGAAAGGAACGTGCCTATACTAATTTTCCAACATATGCGTCTCATAGTTTAAAAACTGGAACATTCAACTATAATGCCAGGGGCGTAACGTACACTCCCGCAACTCCCACATCGCGGGGGCTCCCGGGACTCTAGGGGGTCCGAAGCCTGATTGACGCCAAGTACGACTTTGGGCTTGAGGCAGAAAACCTGATTTCGCGGGGGGAGGCATGTATTCTCCTTTACGTCACTGTATAATGTCCCTTATTATACTATCACTCCTTATATATAACGCCCCTCAAGTCCCAACATCTCCCCTTAGGAGTCAATTTTTGTAAAACCCATTTTGTAGCAGACATCTACGCTAAGAAATGAACGTGTTTACCAAATTTTAAATCTGTACTGATAATTTAAAAAACATTTATCGACAGATCCCCTTAACCTCTTGCAATATCCCTTGGAAGTCTATTTTAGCAAAACATGTTTTATAGCGGATTTCTACTTGCTGAAAGGAACATACTTACGTATTTTCAAGTACGTAGGTTAGTGACGCATCTATCCGCGTCCTTTCACTAATATAATCCTCTCAGGAAATCTTTGGTCTATCAATTCAAGTTTTTTCACAACCAATACTCTGAAGAAGAAACCTTGATTATGTAAATTAGATCGGCTATATAAAGTTTAGGTTTTCAAGCTAGGAGGAGAGAAAGTGAGGAGAAAGGATAGATTGCTACTGATCAGGTATATTTCAATTTTATAGTATATTTCTGATTTTAGAGAAGTGTAAGAATTAAAGTGACGATTGGTCACTACAGTTTAATTAGTAATCGGATAATCTGGAAAGTAGATTTGATCTAGAATTAAGTAGGTCGGTATTTAAAATTGTGACGGATCTATTCGCGTACCTTCCTCTAATCCTCTTGGGAAATCTTTGGGCTATCAATTCACGTTTATTCCGAACCAATCCTTTTGAAGAAGAAATCGTGATATGTGTAAATTAAGTCTACTACATATGGTCAAGGTTTTCTAGCTAGTTATACGGAGAAAGAGTGAAAAAAAGCTAGAAGTAAGGTGAGATTGCTACTGACCTGGTATCACAAATCCTGGGTCCCTCAGTTATCATTTTGAACCTGATAGGACTTCAGGATAGAACTCGTATTTCGTCGGCTGCTGCTCTCCTGGTCATCTTCCTTGTTCCTGGACCTTATGGCAATGATTGTGGAACTTGCCTCTTCCACTACTTATGGCTCCCATGGAGTCGTCTCTTAATTTCATTGTCCTCCTCTAATGAACACTGCGAGAAACGGTTGCTCTAAACGGAGTACAAAATACTCACTTTTGAGTACTTCACATACTCAATGGCAAACGTGCTCAAATTTGAGATTCGGAAATACTCATTTTGGCAAGAAGCACATACTCATTTTTAAACCTGTTACTGGATCAAATTTGAGAATGAAAGAACAAAATGAGTATGTAATGCGCATTCATTTTTGAGTTTGGTGCTGTTTTATAATTGAGAACGAAACAAGAAAATGAGTATGTAATGCACTCATTTTTGAGTTTGTTATTGTTTTGAATTTGAGAAAGAAACAAGAAAATGAGTATGCAATGCACTCATTTTTAAAGTCATTGCTGTATCAAATATAAGTTTGAAACAATAAAATGAGAATGTATAGCATTCATTTTCGATACTGTTGTATCGAATATGAATTTTTAACCGAAAACTATATGTATCAACTCAAATCTTACGGAATCTAAATATATACCTAAGTTGTAAATTTCCTTTTCTTCATTTTACATATTATTTAATATACTTTTTATATGAAATTTTTACCATTTAACTTCAAATCAGAATTATTTTTACATTTACTGTGATAACTTGCCGAATTGGCAGCTCCGATTTCACAAGTGTTGTACGCGCTGAATTAGCAACCATGTACTTCGTTTTATATAATGTCGCCAATACCAACAAAAGTTTACTTTAAGAAAAAAAAATTCAACTCTATTATTTGATCGTAAACTGTATATCTTTGAACGTATACTTCAGATTTAAGTCTTTGAAAATAACAAAAATAGATTCGATGAAATAGTTAAACAAATGTGTAAGCATTTGAACTATTTCCTGAAGCAATTTGGTTCATTAAAAGCTATATTTATGTGTGTGTGTTTCTAGAAGAAGTATATTGTTTCTTTTTAAAACCCTACACACGCAGAAAATTAACTTTTTTTTATTTAAATTCAGTCTTTCAATAATAAGTATTAGAAATATCTTAGAAACATTAGAATGAATAACAGATTTTACATAGTAAAAATTTCAAAACAATTTAAGAAAGAAAGTTTTTTTACATATTATGTGTAACATGAAGAAAAAACCTTTAGACTAAAATAACTCTCGTTAGGCCCTGGTGTGTACGTACTTTTTTTTATCAATTGTCTTGTTTAAATAGAAACACATCCATCCAGATAGAAATATAGAAAAATGCATTGCAATATATATTACAAATTAAGCTAGTTTTTTATTCATATCAACTGATTTTACACTCTCCTATCACCAACGAAAACAAATATTATAATTTTTAAGTGAATGTTTTTTTAATCGAAAATTAAAGTACTTAGAAATTTCAGTCCTTAGAAGAATGTAAAAACAACTACAACAGTACATTTTTACATTTACAATGCTCAAGGTTTTAACCTACTGGAAAGTGTTTTTAGAGAAGCTTTCTCAGCACCAACACATTTAGAAGAAAAAATAATATCCTAAGTACCAGTAGAACCATAATCCAATGTACAGCATTTTATTTTCAATGCCTCTTTTTTTCAATGATTCACTGTAAACAAGAAAATAAAACAAGCCAAAATCATATTTTTGAAATATTTATTCTGGAATTTGTACGCATACACATATCATACATTAAAAAAATAAACAAGAATATAAGTGAGATTTTTGAAACAACTTACCTTCATCCATAAGAGTTATTTTTTATTGATTTTTTTATAAACACTATATAATCCATACTATAGTCAACTCCACTGTTTTAATGTAATATATGTTGAATTATTTGCTTACAAGTAGAAATGAAATTAATGCGCAAATTAAGAATAAAGCATTCATAATTTAGAAACAAGATAAAAGGTTTAAAGAGTATGATTTTCTAAATAATACGCATGAAGGCATGTCTTTTTGAAGCTCACATGTATAAAAACTTATGTTCAAAAATACCACACATTGGAACAATATATATATAGAACTAATTTCTGTTCTCAGTACACTACACACCAAATATCTTTTAGGCACGGTTTTGAAATCGCTGCAAATAAGATTTTGGTATCCAACAGTTTTCAATCTAAGATGATGGACTCCCAATAAGAACTAAACATGAAAATAGTTTAAAAAATGGCTTATTCCTGACAAAAGAGGAATTTCATTAGGAAGCAAAAATGTAAGTACTTTTTTGCAGAAAACCAATTAGAAAAATATGAGTGCCAGGATTTTAAAAAAGAGAACACAAGGTATTTAGAAATGCCAAGAAAAGCAGAAAAACTATGGAAATTAGAATGCGGGGAAAATGGAAAAATAATAACTGCATTTAAAAGCGTAGGGTTCTTGATATTAATTGTTATATTTCCTTAATAGTTCTATTCCGTAATGCAGAGTTAGTGTAAAAATGTAGTACAAAGGACCCCATGCCTTTTACCACGACATTAATTTTCTCGTTATAATCATTTTATTCTTATATTAAGATTTATTTTTTACTTTTTAGTACGATTAAAACTATAAAAGCACATTTTTTTTTAGTTTTTTTAAACTATAATTTATTAAATTTATGGTGTTTCATGTACGTTAGACTGAACAGATATTTTATATAATACTTACGTATTATCAAAACAATTGCCAACTCTATTAATAACTCGCTGAATTGACAACTCCAATTGGTACTTACGTCTTATTGCAACTTATTGGTGACATTATATGAAATGAAGCACCTGGTTGCCAATTCAGTGTGTACAACACATAAGAAAACGGGGTTGCCATCTTGGCGAGTTATTAAAAGAGTTGGCAATTGTTGCGATATTTCATAAGTACCCTCCAATTTCCTATGTGTTGTACGCGCTGAATTGGCAACCAGGTGCTTCGTTTCATATAATGTCGCCAATAGGTTTCGATAATACATAAGTAGGGGAAATCTGTGTACCTAGGGCCATATTTTTTCAATGCACAAAAACAGAGCCCCTGGCCTGTTTAAAAATGTGATACTGATATGCACTCATCATTATACTAACTACCATCCAATTGTAAGTTAATAACTTAAGTACTTAAAGTAATAAATTCTGCGAAATAAAAGCTTTTTTAAAAAATTTCGCAAATGGCCCTAGGTACAGTATCATTGTACCTAGGGCTTTTCCCTGAAAGTTAGGTTTCACTTTGTAATCAATAGAAAACAAACATACACACACATGCATTTACTAAAAGAAAAAATATCTCTCTCAGCTAATACATTCATTTATCATGTAACCATTTAAATTGCAATGTGCCAAATTATTAATAAATCACACGTATTTTCATTTATGATTATAATTTAAAAAACTGGTCCCAAAAGTGAGCTGCTTACATTGCGTTCTGAAGCATCAGCAGATTGTGGTTTGGGCAATTTGAACACAATATTTCTGTTGCCCATTTCATAAGTTTCTTCTTTATCATAAAGAAGCTTATTTCTGCAGAAATTTAACACTACAATCTTCTTCTTTAACATCTATTATGTTCAATTTTTTGCCTTGTATTTTTGTTGAAGAAAAATCCCCCTTTTGAATAGTATCAGTTACTGTAGAATTTGCATCATCAGTGGAATGTGAGAATCTTCTCAATATCTGATAATTCTTATATCATCTGCATTAGGTTTTCACCATTTTATTCTGTCAGGATTTCTAAGGTATCTAAAAAAGTTAAGAACTTATAATTGCTCTCTCTCTCTCTCTCTCTCATTAAGAGAAAAACTGATAAATTAAAAATTTAATTGAAATATCGTAAAAACCTGATTTAGAATTATATTTTTATTTTTATAAATATAAAAAATTGGGGGTTTTTTGTTAATTAAATGCATTCTTATGTTTGTATAAATAAAATAATCCTGAAAAATAACAATAATGGTTTGTTGTTGTTGAAAGTTTCAGAACAAAATATACTCTCCTCTCATTTTAATAACATCCAATAATAATAAAAAACTTGACTAAATCAAAATGGTTCAGATAATTAAGACCATTTTCCTCTTTTTATCATGAAAATTTTTTCAAAAAAATAATAACATAAAGAATATTAATTGCAATTGTACCTAGGTACAAGGCAACTATGTGGCCCCAGGTACAAGACTAGGTAATTATATACAAAATGTCTTTCGCAGAAAAACCCACATGGAGAGAGGATTTATTTAAAATATTATTTAGTACTTAATATCATAAACAAAATTATGTACAAGAAAAAAAATTCAAAGAAAAATTTTTGACTTACTTTGTACAACAACAAAAAGAGATGAGCTTCAAAACTTTACTTCGGACTGCGTAAAAATGTTTTACATTTATAAATAACCACAGCTTTCTTTTGCAAAATTTCAAAATGAATGCCAAAGTTGGAATTGGTGTTCCCACTCACCCAACTGAGTAATAAAACTTAGAGAATTAAATATTATTCAAATAAAATGAGGAGGCCCTAGGTACACAGGTCTCCCCTACTCAGATTTCTTGTTTTCCACTCGTATACAACATGCCTGCATACAGGAGTTTTTGTACCAAAGCTGTATTAATTTTTGGTACTTAAATATTATCGCAACCGTACTGTCGAGATTATATGATATGAAACACACACATGGTTGTGTCAATTTAGCGTGTGCAACACATAGAAAGTCAAGGTTGCCAACTTGGTGAATTATTTTGAACGTTGGCATTGTTGCGATAATATGTAAATACCTAAATGTTCTCTACCTTCCTTTACCACGCTCAGGACCAACTGATTTTCCCTGTTAAGCCTAACTCCATTTCAAAATTCATGTAAAATCCTTGCTGTAATAAAATACGCCAAAAAAAAATTTATGGTTTATAATCATTCCAAATTCCATAAGTTCCAAATCCAGATCACACCGGTATGATCATGGGACTTAGAAAGTGGAAGATTTTCAGATGAAGAAATTCTCTTCGTGGTTATGAGGGAGAATCAAATGATGAAATGTATAAAAGCAAGTACGATTCCTCCATTGAAATCGATTCCAATTTTTAAGAGGGAGACATTGTTGAAAAAAAATGTTTTATATATAGAGAAACAAAAACATTTGGGAAGAACGTAATTTTAACCCTTTAGCGGGCAGTGTCTAATAGGTTTAGCCACTAGTAAAAAAATTTTTCTCCATGAGGGTGATGTATATTTAGTCTATCCACATGCGTTAATTGAAGCTAAAACACATAAAAATCAATACATACAGATGGCAGCACGATACCTCTTTTTGGATTTCATATCCTCTAATGGGTAGTTAAAAACAGTTTTTCTCGGTGTAAATCTACAAATTGTATTTTGATTACTATTAATAAAATTTGAGATCTTTGAAAAAAATTTCGACATGTCTTAAGTATACTTCTCCCTCATTTGAATGAATTAAGCAAATGCGCAATTAAAAAAAGATTTTATTTAGGTTTTGGGGAAGTTTTTATATGTGGATAGAGGCTCTATTCACACACTGCCCACATAGAACGGAAATGTTCGCTTTTACTCCACTCGAGAGAGAGCACTTAGAATCATATGAGAATGTTGGGGAACGGAAATATAAACAAACTTCGCTTACAATATGTGGTACAAGATTCTCGGGTTCGAAAATCTTTCATTATAGCTTTTTGCATGGAGAAAACGTTTGCATTTTATAAAGTTCCACAGTAACTAGCTCATAAAATTTGTGAAATAACTAATTTAAATTCTCAAAAATATTACTTGATTTCTAACTTTTTGTACTAAAATTAAGTAAAATATAAAATGTGGCTATATACTAATTTCGATGTATATTCTAAGTATTCTATATGTATTATAAGTAAGTATATATTCTATGTTATACAATTATTCTATTATTATTTAATTACACTTATACTTTGTATTTAGTTGTTATTGAAATAGTTATTATATAAATACTAATTTTTCATAAAAAGTTTATTGTAATATCATTAATTACTTCTGTCCAGAAAAGTAAGTTAAATGTCTTAAGTGCGCAGCGGCTATAAAATCTAGCCACCCCCAGGACAAAAACCCTTGATCGGATATTTTTTTTTTGTGACTAAATAATGTTTATAGAGGATGAGAACATTACATTTATCAAGTACTTTATCACAGAAAAGTGTTTTAACTTTGTGCCAGTTTAAGTGTTAAAGGAGACAACTGGTACACATCTTATCCACTATCAGAAGAACTTTTGAAGAAAAAAAAACTATTGCTGGAACAATAAGAGAAAATAAAAAAAAATTCCCAAATTTTTTAATTTAAAAAATAAAGTTTTCTCCTAGGTGTTTAGTTTTAAAAAGATAACAGATTTTAAAAAAATTAAGATCCAGTGAAAACATCGTACTCACTCACGACTAGACTAAAGGAGTGTATAAACAAAGTAGTGCATGCCCTTATAAAAAGAACAGAAAAACTAAATTTATGTGTGAAAAATGTACTAAACATATTGTGTGTGTATTTTCTACTTTTCTTCCTTTTTAACTTTCGTATACAAATTTTACGGTAAAACTAGAATGTAAACATCCTTGGGTGTGAGATACCCTGCGCAAGAACTTTAGGTCGTTTTTTACGCGCGAGTGATGCCGGGTTATAAGAAAAATCAGTACTTATACATATTATGGCAACAATTGTATATGTTCAGGTAACTTGCCAAGTTGGCAACACCAATTACACATGTGTCGTGTGCGCTGAATTGGCAATCATATGCTATATTTCATATAATGTCACCAAAAGGTTGTGATAATATGTAAATACTGATAAATTTAATTTAAACAATGTAGGATAATTAATACGATAAAATATTCGTTAAATATTAGTAGTTAAGTAGATTTAATATTTATATATATATATACGTAATGTCCAAAACTGAAAATTAAAAAGCATTCTTGAAATTGATAACGTTCAATTTTACTAACTAATTTTGCTCATTCTGTAATTCCCATTGAGTAAATTTTGATTATTTCAATATTCGAAAAGGAGAGTGAAAGAGAGGAATCATAAAGTAAGTACATTGAAATTGTTGAAGCTCCTATATATGAATAATTTTTTATGAGAACTTTTAAGTTATTTTCCATAAATTTACTAATAAGCTAAAAGAGTTCTTTAAAATTTGCAAGAAATTAATCTCCTAAAAATTATAGTTTAAAAAAACTAAAAAACACACTTTTATAGTTTTAATCGAACTAAAAAGTAAAATATAATTCTTAATATAAGAATAAAATGATTAGCGAGAAAATTATATAATGTCATTGTGATAAAAACGTGGGGTGCTCGATATTAATTGTTATAATTTCTTACTAGTTCTATTCCGAAATGCAGAGTGAGTGTGAAAATGTAATACGGAAAACCCACGCTTTTACCACACAATGACATTAATTTTCTCGCAAATCATTTTATTCTTATATTATGAATTATTTTTTTACTTTTTAGTTCGATTCACTATAAAAGCGTGTTTTTAGGTTTAAATCTATAACTTGGTTGAGTCCTAGGAGGACCCACTTTTGGTCGCCAAATTTTGAGCGATAAAGGTTACAATATGGTAACCCTTCCATTTCACCCCTAAAATTTGGATTTTCAAATCACCGAAAAAAATGGCAACCCTAAAAAGGGTGAAACGTATTTCGCCTTTTCCGAAAAAACGGTCTTTTTGACCCCTGACTTCGCTTGAGAAGGTTTGCTCTGCACCGGTTTGTGTTAAGGCTGTTTTCGGTCAATGTTAAAGGATAGGGATGAAACGGCAAAGACATTTGTGGGCAGGAAAAAGCTCCAATAATAATAAAAAAATTTATGGATATAAAGAAAATAATTGTTTAAAGGATAGTGTTTTTTGAATTTTGATTTTTTGGAAAATTACACAGTTTTCAGCATTTTTGCAAAATGAAATTTGACTTTTCTATGTTAAAGTATAGGAGGTGGAAAAGCAAAAGACATTTTAACAGAAAAAAACATTTTTTTTAGAGTAGAATTAAATAGTATATAAAAAAGCAAGCTTCCCTCTTTGGACTAGTGTAGCCAGAATTAAGTTTTATGTTTTTCTTAATTAACTTTTTTTAAATTTTAAGTTCATTCTGAATTATTTTTGGCGTAGTTAGGACTATCTCAAACAGATGGCACCACCATCGTTTGAAAAGCGAATTTATTCTTGGCTACGAATACTTATTTTTGGCGATATCTTTCTGAAATATAGTCGCCAGCTGAAATTATGGTTACTTGCAAATTGTTACAAATAGTGGACAATGGAAAAGATTTATAATGTACAGAGATTTAACATCTCAAATCTGACGAACTTTCCGATTTAGGAAAGTTTTAAATATTTTCTGCATGTGTGCTTTAAAAAAAGTCGTTTATAATTATACAGCTTAGATTTTTTTTTTTTTTGTCTGTTATTGAAGGAATGTCTGTAAGAATATTTAAATTCTGCGAAATGACTTAACGAAGAATGAAAGTATACTTACTTTATACTTGATCGAAAGTTGTGAATTAACTCTAAAGAACACAAATTACTACTCCTTGCTCACAAATTAAAATTTTAATCTAATTATTGTAATGCAGTTATTATTATTATATTATTATTTTCTTTTTAACTAACAAAAAAATTTTTCCCATCGATTTTATATTTGACGTAAAATTTTACCATAAACCATTGGAACAATTATTAACACAAAATATTGTTTTCTAATTTAATTAACAGAAACTTATTTTTTCAATTAATTATGTTCAGATTCTAAGCCGCACCCCAAATTCTCAGCACATTTTTGTGAAAAAAAATAGTGTAAAATATATTATCGATATATGATATATTTACGGAATGAAAAGTGGCTGCGATACCCTAGTGGTCAAGGTAACGTACTCGTGGCTGGCGTGTCATGAGTTCGAGCCTAGTACCGCTGAAGTTCTGTCGTGTAGGGGAGCGATGAACGTTAAATCTGAGAGCTAAAACGTCCTCTCATTGGTGTGGTAGTTAGGAGATGGGAGGTGCAAGCTCAGGTGTCGTCCTCGTCACTTGACTATGGTTCAAAGTTACGAGGTCCGTCACCAAAAGCCCTCGCGTGTAGCTGATCAATATGACATTTATATTCAATCACTAACTAAACGAAATAAAAAAAATAATAAAGGTGAATTAATAAAAAGTGAATAATTAATTTACTTTACCAGCATTAAAAACTTTTTCAGTCTTCGAATCTAAGCTGCACCAGAATTTTGTAGCCTAAGTATCGGGAAAAAAGTGCGGCTTAGATTCGAATAAATTCGAAGAAAAATTCAGTGTAATGAATGTTCGCTACATGTCTAAAGACATGTGCCAGTACAGATATACGATAATTTAATGGAAAACCATCTTTCAAAATTAAAAGTACAAAATATCTGATTTAGAGAGCGAAACTAGGGGGCAAGCATCTTCTGAACGATGGAGATATGAGAGATCGTTGAGACTCTCATCTTTTTTCAAAGAAATTGCTTGCAGGAAAAAATCTACTCCGTGTTCGAAGCTTGTGATGCGCATTGTGTATGGTAGAGACTTATGCAATGCAGCAATGAAATATGGATTGGCAAACGAGGAGATCGCTCGGAAGCAGTATGAGAGGGAATATTCAACTGAAGTAAAAATATGTGGCTTATTTGTGGACAAAGATAAACCCTTTTTGTGTGCTTCACCCGATGGATTGGTTGGTGATGATGGACTCATAGAAATTAAATGTCCTTATTCTGCGAGATTTGAATTAAATCTGCTGGAATTTTTAATTACAAAAAAAAAAAAAAAAAATAGTCTAGGTTTCAAATTTTCCAATGAAAGGGGAATCTATTTACCATTAAATCATAAATTTTACTTTCGAATACAAGGTCAGTTATTTATTACACAACGGAAATGGTGTGATCTGTATTTATGGTGCAAAAAAGGATTCGTTAACTCTGCGTATAGAGGCAAACGAAGAGTTTTGAAAGGAATTATTCCAAAACTATAGAAAAGTTTTATTTTAAATGTGTTCTTCCTGAAATTCTTGATGGAAGAGCACCACGAAATATGCCTTTCAGGGAGCCGTTATATGTAGAGGAATCTAGTAGAAGCAAAAAACAGAAAATGATTGATATAGGTTAGGAAATGAAACCTATATATTATCGAATGATTATTTGATTAACGTCAAGCTTTGAAGCTTCACTGGGACTATCGCCGACCTCGTCATTTCGATCAAGAGACGAGGACGAAATCAGAGCTGGAACCGCAATCTCCCAAAATTTCCACCATTAGCAACATATAGTATCATCTACTTCAAACATCTGCTTTGAGGTTCAGCCTTCTACATAGCGGACGGCCGCGGTAGCCGAGTGGTATAGGTATCGGACCGTGGCTTGCCTTGCCACGAGTTCGAGCCCAATACCATTAAAGACCCGCCGTGTAGGGCAGCGATGCACGTTAAATCTGTCGAGAGCTGAAACGTCCTCCCATTGGTGTGGTGTGGGAGTTAGGAGAGGGGGTGCCAGCTCAGGTGTCGTCCACGTCACTTGACCATGGTTCAAAATTACGTGGTGCCCTCGTGTAGCTGAACAGTGCGACGTTAATATTCAATCAATCAATCAATCAATTCTACATAGCGGATCTTCAGCAGGGACACCAGAATTCAAACCGACGATGCAACACCACGTCGATCACGAGTTCGTAACCATGAAATCTTGCCTACTGTGACCTCCTATATCTTCTCGAACAGGATACCGTAAAAACTGTCCGTGATATATATTTTTATAATTAAGTATATTACTTAGCCATTTATTTGGATTCCTACATAGAATGAAACTATTATTTTGTTACCAAATATGCCCAAAAATTAAACAATAATGCAATTTTCTTTGATTTAAATATAATGTTAACTTCCAAATTGAAAAATTGTTATTGACATATATATTCATTAAATAAACATAAATTTCTTAGAAAAAATAAAAGCAATGTTTATATATTATATGCTTGATTAATTGTGCTTGATAATTAATTGCCAGCCTATTTTCTCTCCCTTATAATGATATTTTAATCGTTCTCTAAAGTTACAAAAGTAATTTTAATTTCAAAATATCTCTCTTTCTTTCTTCCTTTTTTTTTTTTTTTTTTTGCTGAACATGAAATAATTTTGTAATGCTTATTTTCATTTACGTACCATTTCTTATAAAAAATATTTTTTGAATTTAAAAATTATTTTACAAACATACGTAAAATAATGGTCAAAACCATAATTAACCAGTTTTTTAATGAAATAGCTGCATACTATCTTAGAAAAATATCAAAATTGATAACCTTTAACCTTTTTAACATTTAAAGCTACTTTTTTAAAGAAAACTCTATTCAAAATTGTTTCCCTTAAACCTTTAATAATGTAATACAGGTGTAAGTGTATACCTAATTGGAAATTTCTGAAACATTTTTTTTTTTGTACATAAGAACTTTATTTTGTAATACTTTTAGAAACATTTATTATTCCATTATAAAAGAATATTAAATCGTTTTTCTTTATATGTAATGCCTACTAGATTGTGAATATTCCATTGTTTACTGTACCGGGACCACAACAAAACAAATTTATTCACGTTAATACATTGTTTTTGCACAACTAAATCGTTTTGTAATGGAAAATGAACTTTTTTTTTATTTGTGGATAAAAACACCTATAATCAAGGAGAGCGAACAACTTATTGACATTTTAAAAGACATTTGGCGGTAAAATCTATATTAAAACAAGAACAGCTCCTAAAATTTAGATTGCAAAATACATAGGATTTTTTCCATAGTTAGAAACGAATAAAGCATTCATAACAAATTATCAGAATCCATGAGTCGAAAAAGTAAGAAAGCCATTTTAGATCTCTCTCATGGTCAAGAGTCAACACTATTTTACTCCCAAAAAAAAAAAAAAAAAGAACAAGTATTTCGTTTCACAGTCGTAAAGACTGTGACCCTCTTCCCCCTGCAGAGAAAGGGGAGGATTCTATTGAAGGAAGTGCGCTACACACAAACACAAACACACACACACACAGATAATTTTTTTTTCTTGCCTTTTTCAAAATCAACCAAAAGCGGAGAGCAGAGTGCACGCGATCTTCTCTTTTCAAACAATTAAATCTCACCAGCAATGACATCCAATAATTCACAAAATAGCTGTAAATTTATGTTTCGAGATATCTCCGATTTTTTCGAAATTTCGCAATTGTCCATAATTCTGGAGATCTTCGTATAATAAGGACCATTATAAATTTATCATCTTCCATCCTCTCAAAAATTGACACATTTGTTGAGTAATTCAGAGTACCACTGAGAATTGTACCTCTCGTGAAATAGGTTGCCAACCCCTGTTCTATTGTATAAAAGTAAAATTGTATCATACTGTTTGTTCAGTAAAACGTGAAATTTAATTTTTCATTGCTTTAAATCCACCTATTCTTCCTTTAAAAATCATTTGTTCAGGAAAAATTAAACAGTTTCGTTCTGTACATCATTTATCTAGAGAATTGATCGACAAACTGTGTTCCACGAGTCCCAATAAAAAAAAAATGGGAAAGAAAAATTACAAATATGTATGCAAAATGGATTTATGTTCTCATGAAATTCGTTTAGCCACAATTATCTAAAGATCATAGACTAAAATTAAAAATTTTATTTATACATAATTTGAAATTTTTTTTTAACTTTTATTGTAATATAATAAATGAATTTTAAAACTTTATTTTATGCAGTAGATTGTGAATATACTATTGTTTGCTATCCCGAGTTCCACGAAGTAATTTTATACTAGTTAGTACAATGTTTTGAAACCTTTTACATTTGTGGGGAAAAACACCTATAATGAAGAAGATAAAAAAATTTATCGACATGAACAGATTCGATGCTAAAATTTAAATTTAAGCTAGAAGACCTACATTTTAGGTTACCAATTCATGCCATATACGCAGAATTTCTCACACAGCTATGAACATTTTCATGCCATTCACAAAAATGTATTTAGAAAGTGAAAAAAAATACAAAAACAAAATACAAAAACGAATTGAACACGGAATATGAAATGCTACTGCAGATAATTTCAAAAAGCTTATACGTCGATAGTTTGTGTAAAAAATTGTGAACACATATCTCAGTTACTAAGTATAATGCATGCGTAGGTGACATTTGGATCACAAATTTATATTACCAATGAGTAAATAACATTAAAATTACATCATAAAAGTTTTTAATAAAAATAAAATATTTTTTAAAATTGTCTTTACATATATCAAAAATATGTTTATCTATATACTTTAAATATTATTTTAAGATTTATTCCCTTCAGTGAGGAAGGGGTTTCCTCGAAAACATGTTACAGTTCTAAGGGGTCCAAGAGTTGAAAAAGTTTGATGATTGACCAATGTCCAGACATGATTCACTCTGCTGCTTTAACCCCCTCGCCCGAAAAAAAAAAAAAAGAGCTAACATTTATTTTACCAGTTTGACGACCGTCACTCTCCCTTAGCCCCCCGCGTGTTCCCTTTCGCTGAAGGGGAGAATTTCATTGAAAGGTTACCCGAGAGAGAAATTTATTGCCCATCTTGGGAATCTTGAGACAAATATTTGGGCCAAAAATTTCGCAATAGCCAACGCCATCTAGATGTCATGTAAGGTGTTAAACTAATGGCCCGCCATCACCTTAAGAATGGCTTGTGAAAGGAAATTACTTGAAAGTGAGGCTACGACAGGTTTCTTTGTGCTCCTGGGCACAAAGGGGAAGAAAGATACGTTAGAATGGTGTATGAAAGCTAATTTAATTGCTTCACGATATGAATGTACGAAAGTGTAGAAAAGATATGAGTTTTTGACCAGATATTGGTTCGGCAAGAGCATTAATGCGTTCGTTGTGAATGACTTGAAAGTCAATAAGAATACTGTCGCGGACTGGTATATGTTTTGTCATGAAGTATGTATGATCCGTAAGAGTAAGGTAAGTGCCTTTTAAAAATTTAAAATGAATTTCATGTATTTCTTCGATTTTATCTTTGCGAAACGCTCCTTTCGTCCTTTTTTTTAAAAATGTATATCATGCACTACACACTGGTTTTAGAATGCTTTTTTAAAATGAATTTCATCGGTTTCTCCGTTTTTATCTTTTTAAATGATTAATTTATAATGTATTTCTTCGATTTCATCTTTGCGAAACGCTCATTTCGTCCTTTTTTAGAAATACATCATGTACTGGTTTTTGAGTGCTTTTTTAAAATGTATTTCATTAGTTTCTCCGTATTTATCTTTTAAAAATGATTAATTGGATGTATTTTTCCGATTTTATCTTTGCAAAAAGCACATTTCGTTCTTTTTCAATGTAAAACATTTACTACCAACGGTTTTCAGGCGTCCCTGACGCCATTCCAGAAACTCCGTTCATTTCATGATTTTTGAACTTTTCGTACCTCCCCTACTTTCAGTAACCAACCGTTGCTCTTTGCCCATTTCGCCCCCCCTCTCTAACACATACGGTTTCCAAGAGTTTTTCGTCTTTGACGCCATTTTGCAAAACTTGTGTTTCTCAATTTGGCGCTATTTGGCGAAAAATTTTTGGCGCCAAAAACACCAGTGGGTCCTCCTAGGATTTTACCCTACCTATATTAAACTTATTTTTCATTTTTTAGTTCGATCTACAATAAAAGCGTGCTTTTTTAATTTTTTAGACTATCATTTATTTATTTCTATTTTCAAAAAGCCAGGAGAATGGTTTGTATTATAAGAAATTACTGACATGAGCGTTTTCGCTTTAGAGTTGTAACTTAATCTTTCAGTCACCAAATCTGGAAATGGGAAATCGTTAATTGTCATGATCCTTATCAGGACAATGGAACAAAATTATTAAATTATTGTATTGTCATGGATCCTTGAAAAGTGTGCAAAACCTCGAATTAATCTGACCTTTTAGAGTGGGTAAAATCAAGTTCAAAGTTTCCGTTGCATACAGGTGAAGCTTATAAAAGCGTGTTAAAAAGATTAATAATTGAAAGCGAAAATTTATTTTGTAAACTTGGTTTTTTCAAAGCATGCAAAGCATTTTGAAGTTCAATATGAAAATAAAACTAAAATTATTAAGATGATCAACCGTCCTCCTTTTATAGGTCCTGTCCTTCCTCGAAAAGTGTTCTCCTTTTCAACATTTTAAAACAAATCTGTTAATCTCTGTATTCAGAGATGAACCAAACATGTTTCCAATATGTCGAGGAATAGTCTGGAACAAATATCACAGGAAATAACAGTTTTCAATGGTGTTTTTTGACTTCATCGCAAGTAAATTGGGCAGATATAGAAAAATGTGTTGATTTTTTATCAAAAGAAATGCCTTATATTAAAATCATTGACAATGGTCTATTTGAAGAAATTGGAAGACTGAATGCATATTTAAATTATAATATATTGAGAGAAACAATTAGAAAATCAACATGCTGAAATTGATAAGATTGGTTGAAATACTTAACCATTTCGAAAATAAACACATTTCATATGAAAATTTAGTTATTCTTTTTTAATTTACATTGTGTAGTCCTGGAACTAATGCACCAGCTGAAAGAGTCTTTTCGGTTGGTAATTTTTGGATCAAGATTGGATGTTGATATTTTAGCTGCAGTACTTACAGTAAAGATGAAGGATATTTTTTTGCTCCGAAATTTCCGATGTATTAGAAAATATTATATTGACAAACAAAAAAATTCATTCAATGAGAAAATACTCGTTTAAGTAAATAATTAAAAGGAACTTAAGCATAATTAACGTATTTTCGTTTGAATTAATAAAATGTTTCATATATTTACGTTGTAACATTTTCTTAAATTTTTCGTCCTTCTTTTCATTGTAAAAAAAAATGGTCACCTTAAACTTATTCCAAAGTAACAAGATTATTATTTGCCTATAAATAAGTGCCTGAATAAATCAAACAATGTGACTTATAATGAATCAAGTTAATTACATTACATTTATAACACTAATTCACCAAAATAAGGAAAACATTTATATCCATTAAATATATCGTTTAATTCCTTTTATAGCCTTGTATTAAAAACAAGGCAGTTACTTTTGTAATACAAATGAGAACATTTAACTCAAAATATAAAATCAAAACAATCTAATACTCTTATGTACTTTCGCGGGTAGCGTGGTAGATAGGAAAAATAGTTCACAAGATTTATGAGAACTGAATTTGTTGTTGAACCCCAATTTTTAAAATATGTAGCCGGTATATAAAAAGAACTTCTGTAATCCTGAATACCTTTTTTAATTTGTTTGAGAGTGTTAATTAACCATTTTTTCGGGTTTCGAGTACATGCAAGGTTTCATATTCGATAAAGCCGTGCGATCAAATCTGATACAAACATACTCATTTCAAAATGAGTATGTCTATGTGTTCATTTTTGAGTACAGTAAGACCCTGCTTAGCGCGGGGTATACGTTCCATCAAAGTTGAGCGTAATATGAAACAGCGTTAAACGAAGTTATCTCATCATGTAAATAAAAGGGTTAAAGGAAGATGGGTGGAAAATTGGTCAGTTATTTTGCCATTAAATTTATTAATGTTTTTTATAACAATAAAACAAAAATATATTTCTTACAAATATAAAAACAGAATAAATGACTATATATATAAATATATATATATATACACTGGTGTGCAAAAATTAAGGACGAAGTCGAAAAATTAGCATATCAGCTGAACGAAGAGGCACAGCGGACAGAAAGACCAATCAGGAGATTAAGTAAGGTGATGTACGGTAGCACATGCGCAGATATGCAGGTAGACGTAATGGGGGAGTGTCTGAGTAGTATAAAGCATGTTGTCGGTGTAAGATCAGTATTTATGGCGAAGAGATTGCACGCCGTATAGCAGTTAAAATCACACCGAGTTGCTGCCTCAAACTACAGGAACAGCTATCCGGAGGTTCAGTAGTGGTCGTCCACGAGGAACCACACCCGCAGATGACCGGTACATTGTCTTACAGGCCAGAAGAAACAGGCGGCAGACAGCGGGAGAAATCACTAGACACACGACACAGGCGACTGGACGACCGATATCGCGTTTTACCGTGGCCAGAAGACTGCACGGTGGTGGTCTGTTTGCACGACGCCCTGTACCGTGTGTACCTTTAACGCCTGCCCATCGGAGAAGGCGTTCTCTGTGGTGCCGGGAACACCGGAATTGGAGAGACAATGAATGGGGACGAGTACTCTTACAGATGAGAGCAGATTCAGTTTGAGTAGCGATTCTCATCGCATACTCATCTGGAGAGAGCGGGAAGCCGCAATCATCCCTCGAACATCATTGAAAGGGACAGGTATGGAGGTCGCGGTGTTCTCGTTTGGGGAGGCATCATGCTTGGTAGTCGTACAGACCTTCACATCTTCGACGCAGGTTCAGTCAACGGGGCCCGTTATTGTAACGAGATTCTTCTTCCATATGTGCGTCTTTTTAGAGGCGCTATGGGTCTGCAGTTCCTTTTCATGGACGACAATGCACCATGTCATCGCCCAGTAGCTGCCGAACAGCTCTTAGAGAGTGAGGATATTGAACGTATGGATTGGCCGGCACGATCTCCGGATCTCAATCCCATCGAGCATGTATGGGATTTTCTAGGCAGACGCTTGGCAGCTCGTACCTTACCACCAGTAACGATTCGGGAGCTTCGATTGGCGCTGCAAGACGAATGGGCAGCAATGCCTCAACAACTCATTGACACCTTCATTCTCAGCATGGGCAGACGCTGTGAAACCTGCCTAGCAGTCAGGGGAGATCATATCCCCTACTAAAGACCGGATGTTTCTTCCTGGACACCCATCACAGGGATGTTTCGGCCTTCAGTCGCATTGGGTTCCATGCTACTTTTTCAATCAAGCTTCTTTTTATCCATCTGATTTCTCTTTTAGTAAGTGTTGCTTACATATTACACATGTCCTTACGTATTGGGGATCTTACGGTATTAAATGTGTTGATTTGGAAAGCTTTTGTACAAAGTTATATTGAAAAAACCGTCTCGTCCTTAATTTTTGCACACCAGTGTATATCGAAACTTATGTTCCTGATGAGTGTTCTTCTAAGTTAGGTGATTAACTGTCCACCTTTTATAAGTTCTGTCCTTCCTCGAAAAGTGTCCTTCTCAATATTTTAAAACTGATCTGTTATTCTCTATTTAGAGCAGTGGTTCTCAAACTTTCACTACTGGCGACCCAATTTTCAATCATAATTTTTATCGCGCCCCCCCTAAAATAATAATGTATTGAATGCAATAATAATGCACTTTGACGCTAAGGTTACAATACGATCATAATTATAAACCGTACAAATTAACAAGATAAGTATTAAATTTTGTATATGTTACTTATAAGTAATATTTTTTTTTTTACTTTTTAGTTCAATTCACTATAAAAGCGTGTTTTATAGTTTGTTTTAAAGCTATAATTTATTTTATAGTTATTTTTACTATACACGATAAAAATCACAAAAAAAAATTCCAGTGAATAATTTAATTAAGAGAAAATATACTTAACTACTTTCAAGGACTTTTCAATTTTTCTTAGAAAATTTGAGAAAAAATCCAATAAATCTAAAGAAAATGTTCCAAAATGTGCGTGTGCTTAATAAAGGACAAATCACATACACTTTTCGCTAACAACACAAGAACGTTATTTTCAAGCTAAACTGTCATATTTTGTTCATGTTTTTGTAGTTTTGCTATTGTTTGATGATCTACAAATAGAATTTTGAGCCTTTTCTTCTTTGTGTCTCTTTGACAAGGCAAAGTGCTACATTATGGCTTCATAGTTTTCTTCATAGAGATCTATCTTTAGGCAGCATTTGAAAATTTCAAATCAACTCAAACGTTTCATGTCTAACGCTTTTCTGATATTTACTTTTGCTATCTTGATTAATGTGCATTATTTCAGTAGATTCTTCAATTGCTTGATCAGTTACAACTTCCTTCAATAGGGATCACAGATGCCCATTTTTTTTAATATTCTGCTTATTTACATTTATAAACCATAATAAGTCGTTCAACACAGCAATCAAAACTACAAAATTGTTCATGGGAAACGTGTTGCATGTTCTAAAAAATAATTGTGTAAAACGTTTTTATGATGCATTATATGTTTCAAATACTCATGCTTATCCATATATCATAAAACTCTTTCACATGGAAAAAGATGAAACAGAAATATATATATATTTACAGCTTCCCTAAAAAAAGACGGAGATAAACATACCAGTAAGTTCGAAGGTCAGCTAAAGTAATATTTTAGGTTAAAAGAAACGTAATAAAAAAATCTCTCATCGTTTGATATCGTTAAAAGAAACGTAAAAAAAATCTCTCATCCTTCTCATATTGACCGCAAAGCAAAGAAATTTTTTTTTTAATTTGGTTATAGGATCAAAGATGGCTAATGAGCATTTGAAGTGGAATCTTTTATTTTTGATGATCACCAGATGATAAAAATAAATTATATCATTGTAAATGTGTATTTCTTATTATGTCAGAAGGCATTTTGTTTTACTTCATTCCGAAAAATTATTTATTTAAACCTTTTATTTTCAATATGCTTGCGCCCCCTCGCAGGGTTACCGCGCCCCCAGAGGGCGCGCCCCACAGTTTGAGAAACACTGATTTAGAGATAAACCAAAAGTGTTTCCAATATATCGAAGAATGGTCTGAAACAAATATCACTGGAAATAAGTTTTCAATGGTGCTTTTTGACTTCATCGCAAGTAAATTGGGCAGATATAAAAAATTGTGTTGAGTTTTTGGCGAACGAAATGCCTGACATTAAAATTGACGACGGTTGTCTGTTTGAAGAAATTAGAAGACTGAATGTATGTTTAAATTCTAATAATTTGGAACAAATACTAATATTTGCCTCTATAAAAATTGTTGTATTATCTAAATTTAAACTTACGATAACGTCAACAAATGTTTGAAACGATAAAAGTACGTTCGTATAACACCACAGGGAAGATGAAAGTCAGATAAACTGCTTCGGATATCGGGAAGCCTAACACAGCGAGCAATTTCGGGGAATCCCACAATTAAAAAAAGAGTAAAACCAAAATAGCGTTAAGCGGGGTCTTAATGTATGTCTTTTTTCTTCGTGAAGAAGACGCTCTATGTTTTCATAAATTTAGTCTCTCGGGGGCTCCTTTGCTGTGATCCTGCCATTCCTGATTATTTGTTGCGGCAGCAGACCCTTCGCTTACCCCGCAATTACTCCACTTTAGTGCTTTCTTCCCTGCTAAACCTTCACTACCCTCAGTTTCTTCCTGTGCTGCTCTAGAGCTTTCACCATCCTCAGTTTCCACCTCTCTTCCAGATCTCTTACCATCCAATCCGTCTGTCTCCACAACGCCGTCATCCCTTTCTCTTTGGTAATAAATCCGTACCTGATCTGCATTCACCGTTATCGGCTTACCCCCTTTCCAAATAACCACATTGTTGTTCTCTACTTTTACCACCTCATACGGACCTTCAAATTTAGGCTTAAACTTGCTCACGATCCTTTTGCTCGCCGAGCTAATAGTATGTGTTTGCACCAATACCAGATATTTTACTTAAGCGTCAATCCCGTTTTCTCTTATAATATTTTGCCCATCTATTCTGTTGGATCTTAGTATTTCGATTCGCCTCCTCAAACAATTTCTTAATATTACTATACCCCTTTAAGACCCAAATTATTTTTATCTTCAAATATTAAATTTTTCTGGTTATTAATACTATATGAACCCCAATGACACGGGAAAGATAATAAAAAAATGCCTACTCCCCCTCCTGGAACGTAGACAGTACCCGCACGATCGTGTGGGTTGGGCGTTGTCTGTGAAACAGGTCACCTATGAAATTTTACGAGTTATACATTTTTAACTCTAAGTTTGTGACGGGCTCACGCGTCTTTACTTTAACATGTCCTTTGGGTTTTTTGGGGCCAGAATTCATGGCAACTCTTTTCCAACCAAATCCAAGAAGAGAAGCGTGAAGGAAAGATGAAAATTAGGAAGCTTTTAAATATCAGAAGTTAGAATAAGTGGGGTGGCAATTTGAGGAATGTGAAGATAATCCGTGGTTCAAGCGTGAAGAGGTTTTGGAAAACATTAAGTGACAGCTATCGGAAGCTATACGTGATATAGAACCTTTAAGTCAAGGTGCATACCATTGCACTCGAGTAAATACGCAACTTAGTCTAGGATTATTGTGATCGCTACTTGAGACAACATCAAGGTAGGATTGACTATTTAATATTAGGATCTGTGATAGTATTGGAATTGAGTTTAGGCGAGTCAGTTATTGATAGTGGTCCGGGTTAAGAAATTTCGGTATTATATATATATTGGGTGTTTTGCCACCGTAGATTTTCTCGCTTATATTATTATAATCTAATTTGTTAGACGATTAAGTTAAAGGTCTGAATAAAGTCATACTAAGATCATGACGGCTCCTAGTTCTTCCTTTATTCCTACACATCTATCTCACGCTGATAATCAAAGAGAAAGACACCCGAGGGGGTTTACTTCACATTTCGCCCAACGAGATTTAATTTATAGGACTCCGAGGTAAGAAGCGCAAACAGATTTAATGTTTTACCAAAAGTGTACTTTAACGGGTCCGAGAACGTTCAGGAATTTTCGGAGTGTATTGACAATCAAATAAGATTACTTGAGATACCCAGCGATTTGTGATGTATCTATTTGAAAAGTTATCTCCTGGGGAGGGCTCAAGATTGGTATCAGATATTCGGATCAGCGTTAGTGCAGAATACCGACACGGACTTTGGACAGTTAAAAGAAGCGTTGTCAAAAGCATTTCCTGCCATACGCAATAAGAAAGAATTAGAGATTAAGTTTTATATGTCTCAGAAGAGACGGGACCAGGAGCCAAAGGATTTTGCTTACGATTTATTAAAACTGAATAAAAAACTAAATCTGGGGATGTCAGAGAAAGCACTAGTAGATCATATTTTCGTTAGACTTGAACCACAAGTCCAAGATTATGTGGAAGTTCGAAATCCACAAAACACGTTCCAACTTTTGGAGGTCTTATCTAAATTTGAGGTAAGATATTCATGGAAATCAATGCGGGGTTCGGTAATAGTGATAATGTGGAAAGACGAGGTTGGAATTAGCGTAGAATGTCTAATGCTCATGATAGTCGAAGAAAATGGAGAAATTCGGAAGTTGGGCGTAGACCGAGTAATGGCAGAAATGATTATAGGGGTAACTACGAGAATAGCCGTCAAGGAAATCAGTGGTTCGACAGCAGGAAAAAATTTCAGAAGGATGATCGAAGATTTAACGATAGGGGATATCAATTTAGAAATGGAGGTCAAAAAGACGATTTTAGTAGAGTTGACCGCAGAAATAGAGGTTCGAGTGAAAATTTTAGTCGAGACGATAGGAGGCAAATGAGACGATTGAATGTTTTGAAAGTTAGTGATGTTCAAAGTGATCAGACTCTGTCGGCAGATGAGGTACCGATTAAACTTTCTGCAATATACATGTCTCCAGTGGAACTTCCATATGTTCCTATTTTGTTAAATGATACATTTAAGAAAGCGTTATGGGGCGGAGAAGTCATTTATATCGGAGGAGATATACCGAATTTTTTTTTATTTTATAAACAAGTAAAAATATCACGTGCTCAGGTGATCACGGCACAGGGAGATAAATGTCAGAATATAGGAATTGTGGATTTGAATGTTCGAATTAGGGAGTTTGAAAAGCCTTGGTTGTTTCATGTGTTGGCAGATTTGGAATACCCATGTATTCTCGGGGAGGATTTTATAAGTGGATCGAAGATTATTTTGGACTTTGATCGGAAATCGTTGGTGATTCCCGACTCACAAATTGATACAGTGGTTAAAACGATTGAGGAAGGAAAAGTAGAAGTAGATCTTTCTAAGACAAGGTTGGTGGAAAAACAGAAACAGGAGTTGCGGGATTTGTTTAATAGTTTTAAAGAATTTTTTTCAGAAAACTGGGGGTTACACACGTTTTATAACATGAAATTGACACGGTAGATAAGCCACCTGTTGTTTCTCGTCCGTATCGTTTCGACAGGGTAAAAAAAGGGAAAGTCAATTATTATGTAGACAAATTGTTGAAAGAGGGCACCATAATTCCCATTAATTCTCCGTACGCGTCACCAGTTGTGTTCTGTAGAAAAAATAATGGATTTCCGCCGGATAATTCGGAAGCGTAGAGATTTGCAGTCGAATATCGGAAACTTAATTCTATTACAAAGAGTATCCCTGTTATTCCTACTGTTAATAGATGATTCAATAACAAATATACACCATACGACGATTATGTCGACTCTTGATCTCAAATCAGGGTACTTTCAACTGTCCTCAGTGATATAGTTAAGACCGCGTTCGTCACGAAGAATGGCACCTACGCATTTTGGCGTATGCCATTTTGCTTCTCAGGGGCGGCTCCCAATTTTCAGAAGGCAATAGATTTAATTTTAAAACCGGTGATAGAGAAGTATGTAAATGTGTATATGGACGATGTTATCATATCGTTTCCATCGTTCACTTACAATGTAGAACATCTAAGGGAAGTCTTTCGATTATTACAAGATGCAGGGTTAACCTTAAAAAAAGACAAATGCAAATTTGGTTGTGATGAATTCAAATATTTAGGTTTAGTAATTAATAAGGAGGAAATTAAAACGGATGAGACAGAAGTTCAAGCTATAGTTGAAATGAAATCACTACGAAATTCTAAGGAGGCGTCCAAATTTTCAGGTATATTCCCAGTGGTACGCAAAATTTATTTAAAATTATGCTGATCTTTGCGAGCCACTTTATAATCTTAAACGAAAACTCAAGAAATTTTGTTGGTCAATAGAAGTGCAGAAGGCATTCGACGCGGTCAAAGTGGCTATAATGAAAGCGCTAGTTTTAAAATTGCCGGATTTCAAAAAGCCTTTCGAGTTATTTACGGATGCAAGTTCAATAGATGTAGGAGCGGTTATAAATCAGAAGCAGAGACCAGTAGTGTTTGCTTCTCGCACGCTTAGTAATGCGGAGAGGAATTATACTGTAACAGAGAGGGAATGTTTAGCAGTGGTTTGGGCTCTGAATAAATTCAGAACGTATTTAGGTTCACTACCGATTAAAGTTATTACGGATTACCCTGCATTGACACGTTTAACACATGGTAAAAATTAGTCAAGAAGAATGATCAGATGGGTACTCAAATTAGCAGAGTTTAATGTAGAATGGTAACATCGTTCTGAAACTTAACATGCGGTGGCTGACATTTTGTCGAGGAGCCCAGTTGAAAGTATAATATGAGAGAAAGTTAATTGCGCAAAAATCAGGAATTTGATACTTTTGTAACCAGAACAGTTAATTGAAGAGCAAAGAAATGACACAGAATTAGGTCATATCTATAGATATCTAGAACACCCAGAAGATAGCTCAGTTAATGCGACATATGTGAGAATTGGTCCCGCGATTTCAGGTTAATCGAGGGCTTGTTGTTTTATACGAAATATGCAACATCCGTAGGTGAAATGCGAGTATTCATTCCAAAGTCTTTAAGGAATGAAATAATGAGAGAATTTCACAAGCCCATAGCAGGTCATTTTGGACGCTTTAAGACTTACCATAAAATAAGGGACGTTTGTTATTTCCCGTATATGAGAAAATTTATTGATCAATATGTCTCTACGTACCACATGTGCCAAGTTAATAATTATAAAAACGCGTTACCAGCTGGTCAATTAATTCCGATTATATCAAATTATCCAAATGAGATAGTTGTGTTAGATTTGTTAGGTCCGTACCCTGCATCGAGAGTGAGACGTAACCGATATGTATTAGTAATCACGGATCATTTCAGCAAGTGCGCTGAAATCATACCCCTTAAAACAGCCTCGGCTCGAGTAATAGCGGGTACTTTTTTAATAATTATATATCGCGTTTTGGAGCTCCAATAAAATTAAGTAATAATGGTCCTTAATTTATATCTGATATTTTTGAACATTTAAGTGATAGATTAGGCATAAGATATGTGAAGACTGTTGTATATAGACCTCAGGCAAATAGAACCGAACGCGTGAATCGCGATCTTGTACAAATGATTGCAAATTATGTGAATGATCAACGTGATAAATGGGACCAGTTCTTACGTGAGTTTGCTTATGCTATTCGTACAGCAGTGAACGAAACGACGAAAAAAACCCCTGCAGAATGATATTTAGGTCGAAAGTTGATTACCGCATTTCAGAAATTAGTGATGGTATCGGACGGAACAGAATTTGCAGATGGAGATATTGAGAAATGGTTTGATGAAGCTAGACGAAACAGAAAGGCTAAGCATGAATAATGGGGTAAGTATTATAATAGACGCAGGCGTGATGTGCAAATTAAGGTGAATAACTGGGTCTTGATAACAACGCATGCATTATGTTCAGCAACAAAGAAAGTTGTAGCTAAATTTAAACCACAATTTGAAGGTCCGTATAGTGTTAGAAGTAAAAAATAATAAAATAGTGATATGGAGGACGCGAAGAAGGTTAACGGTCAATGTCGATCAAGTTAGATTGTATCGTCAAGGAAATAATACGAGATGGAGATAAGAACTGGTAGTTTGGATAGCAATAGCTCACTCCATTAATCGAGTAGTTTTGAAAGTGTACAACGAAGATAAAATGAGTCGCAGTATGGAACGAAGTAGGGGTCAGGTGCAAAGCGTGAGTTAGAGGAAAAAGAGATAAGTTTTTTTTAAGAAAGATCAAGGTGAGAGACACACAGGTACGACTGATAAGTGCGGACCACTTATCAGATCACCACCTAGCTCTTGGTCTGAAACCAGTGGGAAGATTAAAAGGAGAAAGAAAGAGACTATAGGGCATAAACGATAGCGTGAATCTGGGTCTGGAAGACCAGAGAGGAAGATTCAGAAGGATTCAGAACATAGAGTAGCTAAAAGAGCATTGTCGTCGAACTATACTAATAATGATTTGCCAAAATTTAGAAAGAGAGGCCGAACAGAAGAAACAGCAATGCTCAGCACTAGCGGGTGCAACCTCCGACCAGAAAATGGAACAAGAGTGGAGTCCCGACCAACCATTGAGTTGAAGACACAACAAGGAGGACCAGTTCGAGCCAAGAAAAGAAGTTAAAGCACTACAGCTCCTACATTAGTGCTTCTTAAACTTTCAATCACAATTTTTATCGCCCCCTTATACAATAATAATGTACTGAATGCAATAATAATGCACTTTTTGGTGCTAAAGATACAATCTTTGTTATAAACCGTACAAATTAATGACATTAGTATTAAATTTTGTGTATGTTACTTTTAAGCAAAAAAATTAAGTAATAGGATAATTATTATGTTATTTTTCCTTTCTCTAATTTTTAAATTGGAATATATTGCAAAATACGGTGGCTGCTTAGAAGACAAAATATAGATATCAGCTAAATATAGAAAAAGAACTCAGAGGGTCAATTTCTAATCATAAGCATTCCTTTGAAAAATTTTGCTCTATAAGACAAGCCCATGGAAGTCGCTAACAGTTATTAAACTTCTTAATTTAGTATTATTTAGTACTAAAAATACTCTGTGCGGCACTGATACATTAAAAGTATACCGGCTGAAGTACCCGCTCTTTGCACGAGTCTATTTATAAGAAAATAAAACATTATTGATATATCGCTGAATTGAAAGGAGTGCGCCAAAATGTTAGAGTAAGCGCGGTGGCAATTTGAGGAACGTAAAGATAATCCGTGGTTCAAGCGTGAAGAGGTTTTGGAAACGTGAAGTGACAGCAAACAGAAATTATATGTGATAGAGAGCCCTTAAGTCAAGGTGCATACCATTGCACTCGAGTAAACAGCAACTTCATCTAGGATTGTAGTGATCGCTACTTCAGCATACATTAAAGGTAGGAGTGACTGTTTGTGACAAATATATACGGAACTTTATCACTAACCTTCTGAGACGTCTTTTTTAGGGAAATTTAATTCCCTACCTATTTCCAATCAACTCCAAAAAGAGGACAGGGATTCCTTATTATGCAGATTAGATAAAGTATTTAAGTCAAACGGAATAGTAATGTGTGAGGCAGTAGGAGAGAGAGATTGAAGCAGGAACTTATAATAGTGAAGTTAGAGATTTATTATTGAAGATTTCTAGGTGGATAAATTAGGCTCAGGAAGAGCTGAGATTCAGTGTGGTAAATATTGATTTATAATTAAAGTCTCATTAAAGTTTTATATTAGGAGTGAGATTAAAGTTAAATGTTCAGTAGGAACATTATTGAATATAATTCTGGGATCTCTTATTGCGGTAATCTCTGCGTGATCGATATTCTAATTGTTAATTAATTGGATCATTAATTAAATATTTAAGTTAATATAAAGGAAAGTCCCTTTTAAACCTCATAAAGCTATTTTGATTTATTTGTTACTAAAAGTCTTTGATTCTATTTGGGAAAAATAACAAAATATAAAGAAAGTTATTTACAAAAATGGCTACTGGTTCTTCTTTAACTCAAAATTATTCTCGTTCTCAAAGTGAGATCCAAGGGGATCTTCATATGTTTAATATTCGGATCTGTGATAGTCTAGGAATAGAGCTTAGGCGAGTTAGTATTGATAGTGGTGCGGGTTACGTTATTTCAGTATTATATATATTGTGTATATAATACCCCCGTAGATTCTCTCATATATATTATTATTTTGTTAAACGTTTAAGTTAAAGATCTTAATAAAGTCATAGTAAGATCATGTCTGCTTCTAAATTAGTTCTTCCGTTATTCCTACACCTCTAGCTCACGCTGATAATCAAGAAGGGCACCCGAGGGGGGCACCCTCACAAGTTCATAGAAGAAACAATCTTAATTCAACTAAAATGTTACAAATAAGGACATTATTGATGTATAATTAACTCTTTCATTAATTCATTATTTATTTACTATAAAAATCTTGTGTTTTGTTTTTGACAAGTATAAATAACCACTGCATTTTTCACAACATGTTTTCGAACTGCTTTCGTAGTTTTCAAATCTGCACTTGCGAGGCCTTGAAATGTCATCAACACATCAAAAATGGCTATACATGTCAAGCCTTTTATCCTGGAATGGCCAGGATGAAAGCCATAATATGTATAGCAGGTGGATTATTGCGCTTCAATCTTTTTGCGAGTGGAATTGCAACACTGTTATCTTCATCGTGAGTAAAAATACTTTTGTAAGTAGGTGGAGAGGCTGATAACGCTTCAAATATCTCTAACTTAAATTTTAAGCGATCCATTTCGATTGTTAGAGGAGTTTTATTTGATATTGCATCTTGTTTGCACAGAAACCAAGAATTTGCAACAGCTAATTCAATGAAAGGAATGTGTCCAAGAGACTTTTATGGAAAAGAATGATCCAAAATTGTCTTTCTATTTCAAATATTCCCATGTGTTTTTTCATTGTTCTCATTTGAACTTGATTCTCTTTCCAGTATACGCGATTCATATGTTTTGTTCGCATCATTGTCATCATCCGAGAGATCACTAAGTTCTGATGTAAGTTCAATCTGATTTATTCATCAATTGAAAAATTTCTTCTGTGAGAATTCTGCTCCTTTTAGACACCTGAAAAAGTTTTTGGTCAAAAGTTAACACAGTATTCCGTGAAATATAGCAAAATGTATCAGAAAATTTTAATATACATATATATATATATATATATATATATATATATATATATATATATATATATATATATATTTAAACCACACCATACTAACTACCACCGGTAAACCCAGAATTTTTTTTTTTTTTGGGGGGGAGAGATATGGATGCAGATATCTGTGAAGGGGATAAAAATGCCATACTCCTGAACAAATGTATGAAAAAGAAAATTAATTGCAAAAAAGAGAGAGTGAAAGAAAAAAAGGACTCCTCCATGGCGACCCCCAAGGATATTTGGTATTAATTCTATAACTATATATTTAACTTTTCTGTAGGCTTTCCTCCAAATGATTGAAAGAGAAAAGAAAATTGGCCTCGCGCGCGCCTTTACAGCTGCAGTGACTCAAGTAACGCCCAACCCGCACGATCGTGCGGGTAACGAAATCCAGAGTCCTACAAGCCACATTAATAGAGTAGAATTAATATTTTTTCTGTTTTACAATTATTTAAACATTAATGCAAAGATTTGTATCTAAGTAATAAGAAATATATTGATAATTAACTTTTTACGACAGATAAAATTAAGACGTGTTTTCGTTGTATTTGAAAACAAAGTTAGATTTGCCTGCTGAAAGTAAAACATGGACCTATTAGGTGCTTGTTTCATAGCACTCTAATAAATACTCAAGTGTGTTGAGTTTTCATTTAATTCAAACTTTTAGACTTTATCAATATCTACTGGAATTTTATTATGCGTGTTTGTTCAACACCGTCAGCAAGCTAAATCTACACGTTGTACAGAAATGCCACGTTTTCAGTATTTTATACAGTTACGTTGCAGTTAAGCATATATATAATGGATACAACTACACAAGTAAAAATATAAAAACAGAAATATAAATTATGAAGATCATTTTAAAAATTAACAGAAATTAAATGCATTTATATAAAATAAGTTTAACAATTATTATTTAAGTTTAACGTTTATTTGAATAGAATTAATTTGGCTATCTTGCCAATGCCACGTTTCGCGGATTCGAAAAACAGTTGACAGGTGCAGCCATCTAGTGAGAGAAAATCTCTACAAAAACTGTCCTTTACATTACTCCCTTGCCAGTAACAAAGTTACGATACAAGAAAAAAATATATATGGCAGGGACAGTTTCAGACTTATTAAACAGATTATAATTTCATTTTTTTTACAAATTAAACTTATACAAACCGCTTTTAACACAATTATTACTAATCATTGCATTACACGACACAAAATTACTACTACAGGATTGCTACAGAAGTCTTAATGCACAAAATATTCTACAAGTTTAAAATATTTAAACACAGCTACCTTCCTGTGTTTCATAAAAAATACATGGAAAAATACAACTAAAATGTTCAGCAATTCTTTAAATGTATATTTATACTCAACAACAATCAAATTTAAACAAAATAAAAAAAAGAGTACATATAAGATATTCAATAACTCAAAAAAGAATAAACTACATAATGCTTTTGCAAATACACAAAACTCAGTCAATATTTGAACGTGGGAAACTAAGAAGTACATAAATATTTTGCGAAAAAAATCATTCATATTCCAATGAAAGTTAACATGCCATTAAAAACATTTCCAGTTACTCTGCAATGACAACATCTTAATTTTTTTGACTATTATGAAACATATCAAATCCAATAGTGTTAAAAAAATCAATTTTCATATTTACATACACAATGGGTAATTTTATAATATATAACATACAGAAAAACTTCCTATTTACAAGAAAGAATACCAGAAAACATTAGTTTCAATTCACCACATAATTATAACTCAGTTAATCCCTAATACAATCCATTTACCACAATTGAGCATTTTTATGCAAAACAGTATCTATTTATACACATTTTATTTGATGCTAACACATATTTATTTATAAACACAGAATTTGATGCTAACACATATTTATTTATAAACATAGAATTTGATGCTAACACATCTATTTATATTGATATCCTGAAAACTTTATGTTCATTATTAAATACATAATAGATAATTTTGTTAAAATACATACTTTCCAATGAAAAAAAAACACATTCTGTAATACATTTAAGAGATGAGATGCCCACAAATTGTAATACTAATGAGAGAATTTCTGTCGACAATGTAAAAAACAGTAGTAATGAATAATTATTTGTGACATAAAGTTGAACTTTTGTATAACATATATTAATTTGAATGCGAGAATATATATGGAAAATTTTACATCATGCTCTTTAATTTCTTTTTATTTACAAAGCTTTTGTTTGATTTAGATACTCGCTGTTATGAAATTACACACAATTCTACTTTTGCTTACAACTTACTGATGAGGTTATATCAGGATAGTGGAAGAATAATTATTTAAATTTCACAATACTAGCATAAAAATCATACATGTATATATAACCAATTAAGAGTCAATTTTCAATTCTAAAATCCAGGAATAAACATACATTGTCATTTTATAAGAATATCTACAACATTTTTAAAGCAGTGTTTACTATAACTTTTTCACTATATGTACATGAATTGCATTACCAAGAGAAATATATTTAATCAATTAGATACATTTTTATAAATGGTGATTTTCAAATTTACTAATTTTTAATAACTCTTTACTAGTAGTAATAAGTGAAAGGAATTTCAAACTTTAACACTTACATACATAATAGTTGTTATTTCGTTTATTCTCTAAATCTTACTGGTTTTTTTTATCTTTCTGCCACAGCTGGTAGTAGATTGTTCATCAGGCATTGGGGAAAGTTCTTTCCAATTTGAAATCTCATTTTTTTCCAACACTAGTTTGTTCATTTTGATTGTCCACTGCTAACAAATAGGCAGGTTTCAGTCTATCTACAGAGATATTAACTGCTTTATCTTTGATTAAGATTGTGAAATACTTATGATACTTTTTTTGTACAGTATATGGTCCTTCATATGGTGGTTCTAATGCTTTTTTAACTCTGTCGATACGAATAAACACATGGGAACAGGATTTCAAATCTTTATGCACAAAGATATTTTGCTTCCTGTTGCTAGGAGACTTCAGTGGCTTTTAGCTCTGCCATGTGTTGCTGTAATTTGGCAACAAAATTCTGTGGATCCATGTTAATAGTAGGGGGATCAAAAGATTCACCAGGTAATTTAATGGAAGTACCATAGACCATCTGTGCAATTGTGTAACTAATGTCAGGTCTTATGGCAGCTCTTAAACCTAACAACACAGTGGGTAATGACTCTGTCCACTTAATATTGTTGTGAGCTTTTATAGCACCTTTCAAGGTCCTATGCAAACGTTCTACTTTCCCATTACATTGAGGGTGGTAAGATGTTGTGTGGGCTACTTTAGCACCACATATTGCAGCTATGCTTCTAAATAGTTCTGCCTCAAACTGTCGACCTTGGTCTGTGACTAATTTGGCAGGTACTCCAAACCTGCAAATCCATTTGTCATAAAATGCTCTCCCAACTATTTCAGCTGTTATTTCAGGTATAGGAATTGCTTCCATCCAACAAGAGAATCGGTCAATGCAGGTTAAGCAATATTGCATCCCTTCTGAAGGTGGTAGTTTTCCAATAAGATCTATATGAACTACACTAAATCTTTCATCTGGTTGTTCGAATTCTCCTAATTTAGATTTTGTATGTCTGCTGACTTTACATTTTTGGCATCTAATGCAAGCTTTTGCCCATTCTCTGACTTGCTTTTTAATATCTGACCAGACATATTTTTCAGTCATCAGTTTTACTGTAGATTTAATACCAGGGTGAGCTAAGCCATGAATTAGGAGGAATATTTGAAACCTAAATTTCTGTGGAATGAAAGGCCTAATTTTTTGCGTTGAGATGTCACACCAAAGTTTTTTTCCAGATGGCAATGTCGAAGGTTTAAATTTTAGAGAACTGTTGTGCAATAATTGTTGCAACTCTTCGTCCGTAGTTTGCTCTTCTGCAATTTTCTCAAAGTTGATTTCAGAAATTGAATCAATTCTGGATAAGGCATCTGCAACAACATTATCTTTACCCAATACATGTTGAATGTTACAACTAAATTCTGAAATGTATTGAAGTTGTCGTTGTTGTCTTGGTGATGCTTTTTCATTTTTTTGCTTAAATGCAAAAGTCAGAGGCTTGTGGTCAGTATATATAACAAAATCATTCCCTTCCAGCAGGTGTTTGAAATGTTTCACTGAAAGATATATTCCCAATAGTTCTCGGTCATAGGTACTATACCTTGTTTGTGTTTCATTTAGCTTCTTTGAGTAAAAAGCTATTGGTTTTCAACCCTCGTTTTCTAACTGCTGGAGTACTGCGCCCACAGCAAAATCTGATGCATCTGTGCAAAGTGATAGGGGTAGTCCAGATCTTGGAAATGATAAAAGAGCAGCTTCGGCAAGGTCAGTTTTGCATTTTTCGAAGCTTCTCCTGGTGTCATCAGTCCAATGCACCTTTCTGCGGTCTTTCTTCTTCGCTCCTTTTAACAGTTCATGTAGAGATGCTTGAGTCTTAGCAGCATCCTTTAGGTATCTTCGGTAAAAATTTATCATGCCCAGAAACGTCCGCAGGTCATGAATAGTTTCTGGTAGTTTGTAGTTGAAGATAGCTTGAACTTTTTCTGGCAATGGCCGAGAACCTTCTGCCGTGATCAGAAATCCCAAATATTCAACTTGGGCAGCTCCCATCACTGATTTGGAAACATTTATTCGAAGTCCCTATTGCTGGAATCTTTCAAATACCATTTTTAGGTGTTCACTGTGTTCCTCTTCCGTAGATGAGGCAACAAGTACATCATCAAGATACGGAAAAACAAAGTCGAGTCCATACAGTACTTCAGTAATGAAACGTTGGAAGGTTGAAGGAGCATTCCTCAGTCCAAAACTCATAGTATTGAACTCGTACAAGCCCAATGGGGTGGTGATGGCAGTTTTTTCTTTGTCTTCCTCAGCAATAGGAATCTGCTAATATGCCTTTACAAGATCTATCTTGGAAAATATTTTTTTATCCTTCAGGATGTGATTAAAGTCCTCAGTTCTAGGAATTGGATACCGATCTGGTATTGTTTGTGCGTTGAGTCGCCTGTAATCGCCACATGGTCTTAATGTGCCATCCTTCTTATTAACCAAGTGCAATGGACTTGCCCATTGAGATTTTGAGGGTCTAATAATGTCGTTGTCCAGCATAAACTGGAACTCCTGCTTCGCCAGCTTCGACTTATCAGGGGCTAGTTGTCTTGCCTTTGAATAAACCGGTTGGCCAGTTGTTAGGATGTGGTGCTTTACTCCATGTTTAACAACTCTGTTAACCAAGTTTGGCTTGGTTAAATCAGGATACGACTTAAGCAGGTTGAAATACTTGGAGGCTCTATTGACTGTGCTGAGATCATTATTTTCTTGGATGGTAGCAACTTCTCCTTTAGTTGAAAGATTTGTTACTTCATCGATTAATTTCCTGTTGTGCAGATCTATCAGCAACTGGAATTTTTGAAGGAAATCAGCACCTATGATTCCTCGCTTAACTCTGAGACAACCCCACTTCAATAAAATTGTAGAAATTATTTATTATTATGTATTCAAATTTCTTTTATTTTTTCAGCATGTCTTCGCGTGCCCCCGTTACAACTCCACCGTGCCACGGGTTGACCATCACTGCGCGCTAGAAAGTATTTTTGTCGAACCCTATTCCACACACACTTTTTTGTAAAGGTAATTAAAAAAAGTATTGCATCGATTATTAAAAATTTTAAACTACTGTTAATATAATTTATTAAATAATAATATTAATCTGGGATCCAGGTTTCACCCACCCATGCATTGTGTTTAGTAACTAGAATGTGTGCTTGATTTTTTCACACAAACCTTTGGAAGTCTTAGCCCATTGAAATTAACGTCAATCACGCATTACATATTCTGAGCTTAATTTATTTCTATACTTTGTTTTTGTAACCACTTATGCAAAGAAATATTTTTCACTTGTACACATTGCTCTGAAGGGCATTAAAATGTTTAGAGGAATACTGAGTATTTTGTATGAATTTGCATCAAAAATTTTAGGAGCTTTTCTTGCTTAAATTTAGAGTTTGGACATCAAATCTGTTGATAGGTCGATAAATCGTTACCTCTCCCTTATTTTAGGTGTTTTCCCAACAAATGTCAAAAGGTGCACTTTCCATTGGAAAACTATTTAGTTTTGCAAGACATTGCATTAACGAGTATACAATTATCTCGTGGAACCCGGGATTGTAAGCAATAAAAGTTTTACAATCTATTAGGTAATATATATATAAATAAAACATTTTATAATATATCTTTTGTTGGGACCCCTCTGGGTTCCACCCTGGACACCAAGATTAATTTGAGGCAAAGAATCACTAAGAGCCATTTGTATAGTAATAACTTGTATTTATTATATTGATTCAAATATCAGAAACTCTAATGACATAAAAATTTCTATGTTACGTCAAACAAAAATGAATTTACCTTTAATATTGAATTAAATTATGAATTATGAAATTAATCAATAATTACGCGCAAGATCGAATAAGATTTACCGAAATAGGAGGTCCGAGAAATACAAGTAACTCGAATTATTAGCTTTCATTAACTTAAACTAATTTATTAAAACTAGTGATTGTTTTAAGCGATAATAAACTATATTATATCACCTGGCAATACTTTGGAATCTTCAAAAGATTATTTCGTAGATTACTAACAGTAACTCTCCATTAGCATAATCCAATTGAATCCTCCAACTTGAGGCTACTGCAGATGGCTCAATAGCCTTCATCTTTGCTAGCTTACAACGCTCTACTTAAATACCCTATCTACTTTGCATATCCCGTTCGCTTTTCGGAGTTGATTGGAAATATACGCGAATTTATAATCCATAAAAAGACGCCTAAGAAGATTAGTGGAAAGGTTCCGTACAGATTCGTCACACTTTTATTATATTATAATAAAAGAATAAAAAGTATTGCAAAATAAAGTTATTATGTTGAAATAAAATTTTCAGTTTCTTAATGAAAGGAATGAGCTTTCAATTCTTGTGAGGATACAAACTTCATAGAGAAAATGTGAATCCATTTTGCATACACATTTATAATTTTTATTTCGATTTATTTATTGTGACTCGTGGAACCTCTGGGCATGTATCGTGCAACTCCAGGGTTCTGTGGAAGACCACTGTTCCACAGTGGTTTGAAGACCACTGTGTTGTGGAGTGTATACTTTCTAAGTGGGTGAAAAAACCGGAATTATCATTTGATGTTTAAAGTTGCTCTACAAATCAACAAAAGGGCTATTGATCCCAAACCTCGTAATTTTGAACCTCGGTCGAGTGACGAGGAGGACACCTGAGCTGGCACCTCTCTTTCCTAACTACCACATCAGCGGGAGGAATGGCCTCATCTACAGTGGCAACAGGACTCGAGCCCACGACACTCCAACCTCGAGCTCGTGACCATAACCACTAAGCTACCGTGGCCATCAGGAATAGCAAAAACTCTAGTAAAAAGGTTAAGAGAGTTAGAATTAGATTTGAATTGTCGGTATGTGACAAAAGGTTATCAATATGAAACGGAAATATAAAGGTGCACGATCTAGAATTATTGCTCTAAACCTATCACCTTGCCAATCATCTCTTAATTTTTTAATTTGTGATTTCACTTCCAGTAATATGTACTATAAAAATGGGAGTAGATATTTCAATGCTTGTTTTCTGCATCTAGAAAGATGGGAAATTCTACTAAAGCATTTAAGCATTTATCTAAGACAATCTTGCGATACCCGTTGGGAAGCTAAAATAGATTCGATTAAAGCAGTGTATATACAGTTTGAACAAACTGGTAATAACCCAGAAGAATTCATTAATTAAAAATTTATTGGATTCAATACAAGAAATACCAATCATTTTTAATAGTATGCTTAGCAATATTGTCTAAAATTGACACTATCAATGAACTATTTCAAGCAAAACATTTGTTCTCGATATTTGACCAAAAAATTAGGAAAAAAAATTAACATGTATTCAGACGAAGTAAAAGTGCAAGAATATAATTTCTATATTTAAGAGTATTTTCCTCAATATTTTTTCCTATTGAAAATGGTCATTTAAAGCATTTCATCGCAAATACTTGTAATCTCAGATCATTTCAGTTTATTATACCTAATTTTCGTTTTTGTGCCTGAAAGAACGGCAGTTTCGGTACTATATATAAGTTCGATCTAATTTTAGGCCAATTCTCTTTTTTTATTACTTTGACTTTCACTACTAGTCATATAGCTGTTGTAAAGATTTAGTTTCTTTTACTAACTTCACCTTAAGTAGAAGGAAATTTAATACAGCATCACGAAAAACTTTTTTGTTTTTATAAAAAGAAATATTTGTGAGAATAATCGGTTCTTTCAAGGAAATAAATGGCTATTAACTCATACTTTTACTACTGAAGCTTGTGATAAAAATTATTGTTATGGGAGCAAAGCAATTTTATTTTTTTCTTTATTTATTGTTATTCCAAACAATCAGTTTTGGTCACTTCATATTATTTCATTCCAATAATTTGAATTGATTTATATAAGAGTTACGATGTTAATTAAATATCTTTTTCAATAACTGCACAATTATTAATAACATAAAAATACAACTTTTAATAAAGGTTGAGTGACTGAATATTAACATCATACTTTTTCGTTAATCGAGGACTTTTGGCAACCGATCTCCTAATTATGAACCATAATCAAGTGACGAGGACGACAACTAAGCTACCCCCCTCTACTATCTTCCCCACCACACCAACTGGAGGAGGTTTGAACATAGACATGTCGCAGCGGTAGCCGAGTGGCTAAAGTATCGGATCGTGCCTGGCCTTGTCACGAGTTTGATCCCAGTACCACTAAAAACCCGAGCTGTATGGGCGCGAGCTCAAACGTCGTCCCGTTGGTGTGGTGAGGTAGTTAAGAGAGAGGGGGTGCCACCTCAGGTGTCATCAACGTCACTTGACCATAGTTCAAAATTAAGTGGTCCGTCGCCAAAAGCCCTCGTATAGATGTACAGTGCGACGTTAATATTTAATCACTCACTATTCATCGTTCCTGTGTACGCCGAGATTCGAATATTTACGCATGCCTCGAATTCTAAATTACACCATTGATAAAAGTGTCGACTAACAAAACACTTGACATATTCTATGTTGAACATGTAAATGGAAATTCAAGTTTTAAGTCACATACTGTCATTGATTTTAGTAACAATAGTAATAATTTGATGTTAATGTCATTAAATTACAATAAGAGATTAGCTTCTATATAATATAATTGTAGGTTAAAACAATTTTTGTCTCAAAGAAAATTCTAAGCTCCTTTCCTAATTCATTTCAAACATATTGTTTAATTTTTTCGCATGTGTGTTTGTATGTTTGGTAAACAAATAACAGCTTCATTTAATGTAGTAACTCAGAAAACAGGCTACATTATGTGGAATCCTGTTTAAGAAAATGTAGATGGTAGAAACAAATTGTACTTACATTTGAATTTCTGAATTGCCTTATAACCAACTCTGTCATCAAGAACATAATAAAATTCCATACAAGTCTTTAAAAAGAAAACGTCATTTTTCTGCGAAAATGGTGATTAGAGCACTGTTTCATAAATTGTCATAGTCTTTTTTAACCACATTTCCATTTCTTATTTTATAAATTAATGTCATTCTTTCTGGTATTTACAAAAATACAACAAAACTGTGTACTTAGAATTCCATTTTAGACGACATAAACTGGTTAGGGAAACAACTGAAGACACAAATGTATCTGGTGTCTCCCTTTTTGTGATTTCTTTGTCCCTATGGTGATTTCTTTAAAAGTTGGCTCTTTATCCGGACAGTATTTAATGTGCTTAAAAGTAAAATCAATGAAGAGTGTTCTCACTTGTTATTTGAATGTGTCGTTCAGGAGGGAAAAGTCCACTTGGCAATTCCTCCAGTGATTCCGGCGCTTTCTTTTTACGCATGATATATTTGATCCACCGTGGGTCTAATGTTATTCTCTCCGGAGTTGAGTAGTATGTTTTTCCATACTTCTTAAAACGACTTATGTGTACTGAGATATGGAATCATAATAGGGGCCTGCAAAGACAAAAACTCCAATAGGAAATACTCCACCTGGTATGCAATCCTCGGTAAATTTTCCATACTTCTGAAAATAATATATCAAAATTAATAAAGATTAGAAAAGTGTAAAAAACATTATAAAAACTACATATTAAATTTATTTAATTTTGTTACTTTTGAAACTTCGTGCTTTCTTATTTACAGAAGATTGCACGGCTTTTCCAAGCTTTCGTTTTTCGCTATGTGTTTCAGACATCGCCAAATTTTTTCTTGTTGAATACAATCCGCCGCAATACTAACAAACGAAATGTATCTTGAATTTAGATGTGATAAGATTCTAAAGCATATTGACCGAATTACACTTGAGCGGAGTTCACTGAGTGGTTGAAAGCAATGCATCCATTCACTCTAAGCATTGAGATAATTTCTGACGTAGAATTCACTTGTCGTCTTGTAGAATCAAAATCAGACAAGCTAAGACAAGTTAAATCGTAACCCGTTCACGCTGATGACGAGTATACCACTTCACATTTTTCTGAATAATCAATTTACTTTGCATCTTTACTGTGTATGTGCAATCACTTTACTGAATTAAAATTTACAAATTATTAAAATAACATAAATTAAATATAGTAACCCCCCGTAGTTTAAACTCTTCTCATATGAACAGCAGAAAGACTATCGCGCCCTCTAGCGGCTAGAACAATCTTCAGTAATGGCCAAGTTTCGGAACTGTAAGGACGTACGAGCATGCGCTCCGATGCCTTTCAATTCTATTGTAACTGTTAGTTCTCTAGTTATGTATGTAAATGTTTGTTTTGTCTAATAAACGTGTTTAATTAACTAGTGGACCTTATTAAGAACTCCTTCCCCGCGTGTCCCTTTATTACATTGAGTCACACCCCTGATAATTTGACGCCCAACGTGGTTTTTATAGTTAAAGAGTCTTGGCTGTTGCTCGCTATTAATTTTCAGGTTAGCCGCTATTGTTCCGTTCTCAGCTGTAGAATGAGCAAGTTTAACAAAATCGTTGGACTTATCTTCACCTGAAGAACAAGTAAAGTTTTTACTCTGAATTTTCTTTTAAGTATTATACCTTATAATACTAAATTAACCATTGCATGCCCAAATGCAAATTGGATTTAATATCCTAAAGAATTGTGTAAGTTTTAATTTCTTAAAAATTGACTTCATTGTTGTGACATAGAGAACATTCTTTACTGATTTAAATTTAGAACGTCCTGTTCGAATTAAATTAAGAAATCTTTTTTTTTCTTATTTCAAGAAATGTAATTGTGTAATTTGCTAAACAGCATAATATACAGTTAAATTATATTCAATGTGTTTTTAAAATATACTTCCTGTATTATTTAAACTAATAAGTATAACGTTGTTTACTTAAAAGCTTAAGTGAGAACACAAAACCAATATATATGTATTTATGTGTATTATTTTCTCTGAATGATTACAATTCTTGTTCGAAAGCATTTAAGCTGGAAAATTTTTTGCATTGTTATATGCTATTTTCAAAAAAAAAATATTCATTTATGTGTATAATTTTAAGTGTAAAATGTGCATTATATGTTGAAAGATTTGTCTCAGTTAAATAATATATTTAGTGGTTTAAAAGAAAAAATAATATATATATATCCGTTTTCTCTTCTTGCTAGTATCAATTTTTAAGCTATGATTCATTTATGAAACTGATGAGATATTTTATGCTGCGTAAGCGAGAATAAATTTAAACAGGGAGAAATATAGACAGTTCAAGGTTATTTATAACTCTGAGTTCTAATAACTTTTCTTTTTGAATACTAATAGGAAATTTTGTTTCGGCTAAGTAGAACTTTTATTTATGAGAACGTATATGATTCTTTTTACTTGTGGTATGATGTATTTCAAATGTGTTTTCAGATAATTTTGATGATTTTTTTTAACTAAAAGTTTGATAGTAATTTTACTTTGATTGTGTATTGAACTTGAAAACAACGAAAATAGTTTTTTTTTTTCATTTTTGTGATTCATGAAAATTTTTATTTCAAATTGCATATTGTAAGAAATTGAGATATTACTTTTATGTGGTATAATACTGTATTATTATTTCATTAATAACATTTTGTTAAATTTAATTTAAAGTTCAAAGAATATAAATTTGTAATTAATTTGAAGTGACGTTTCACGATGGCCTATTTAGCAAAAGGTGGCAGGCGGGACCTCCTTGAATTGGCGGAAACGCTAGGTATAACAATACAAGACAATTTTAAAATTCTTGACATAAAAGATGCAATTTTAAATCGTGAGGGATATGATGCAGAATTTACGTGTGAATGCTTAAATCGCATTATTAGTGATAGAAAAGAGCTCGAATTGCGGGCTGAAAGAGAAAAAGAAAACCAAAGACAATTTGAATTGCAAAAATTACAAATTACAACTAATACGTCTACAACTTCAGACTCCAATATGCCAAAGTTAGAACTCCATAAGCTATTACCAATTTTTGATCCAAAGACAACTGATGTAATAATTTTTCTAGACCTCTTCGAAAGGCAATTAACATTTTTAAAAGTACCAATTCAACAGTGGGTGGTATACCTTGTTGGTCTTTTACCAACTGAAGTTTCAAATTTAATCACTAAAGAATCTTTTGCCGATGCTCAAGACTACTATAAAGTCAAACAAATTCTTCTAAAACGCTTTAAATTAAGTGCAGAAAAATTTCGGCAGATGTTTTCCCGTCACACTAAAGATCCTGTGAAAACCTGGCGTGACTTCTACTTTGACTTGCAAACATATTTTGATGGGTGGCTGAAAGAATCAAAAGTTACGACGCTTGAAGAATTGAAAGATTTGATTGTGGCGGACCAAATAAAAAAGAAAACCCCTCAAGATTACAAAGATCACTTTTTGGACCAGTGGTGTAATTGGAACAATCCTCTACAACTAGTGGATAAGCTAGATTCGTATGAAGAAGTTAAAAACATGAGAAATAAAAACAATAAAAACTTTAGCAGGAAACAAAAAGAAATGAATTCCAGTCCCTGGAGAAGTAACTACACACAAAATCCTAAGTTGTCGTATGAACATTCTCTATCTGGTTTTCCCAGTCAAAGTGGATTCCCAGTAACAGTAGGCGGAATCCCATTTCCAAAGACAGAATACCTGAAAAGAAAATCGTTGATACAAAAGAAGACAGAACTCCTGTATCTTGCTATGGATGTGGTGCTCCTGGAATCATTCGATAAAGATGCCACACTTGCAACCCAGTTCGACAAAAAGATGATGCCTTGTCATCAAGTCTGAATCAATCAAACTTTTATAGTTTTTCTAGTGAAAGTAATCCCATTAGTATAATCCAAATTTCCATTTGTAATACAGAAGCAGCAGTTTGTGCTGATACTGGTGCTACACATTCAGTGGCTGGTGAAAAATTATACCAGTTACTTAAACAAAAAGGATTGAATTTTGAAGAGAAAACCATGCAGATGACTCTTGCTGACGGTCGTACTCAAACCACAGAAATACTGACAACTTCTGTAGACATTAGTATTCAAGGAAAAGTCATTCCCACGGAACTATTAATTTTGAAAAATGCTAGAGGTAACAGAACCCTTCTAGGCATAGACTTTTTACCAGCTGCAGGGATCGTCTTAGATCTCCAAAGAAAACAATGGTACTTCACTGAAACGTCTCACAGAAAATATAATTTTGTGAAAGCGCCTCCTAATATCAATGCTCTGCTCACTGTTGACCCTGAACCACATCTTTGTCAACTTCGGAAAAATGAAGGTACTCACCTTTCACTTCCACAACGGGAAGAACTAAATTCACTATTGGAAAAGTATGAAGAATGCTTTCAACCAGGGGGAGAGTCTACACCATTTATTGACCATCGTATAAATACAAGAAACCATCTTCCAGTTGCAGTGCCACCTTATAGGATGAATCCTTCCAAGAAGGAAATATTAAAACAAGAAATCGATAGACTTCTCTCAGAAGGCATAATTGAAGAATGTGAATCCCCGTATGCTTCCCCAGTGGTACTTATACCAAAACCAAATGGAACATTTCGCCTCTGTATTGATTACAGGAAATTGAATGAAATTACAGTCGCAGATACCTATCCTCTTCCTAGAATGGATGACTTGTTACATCAAGCAAAACTCACTCCTTTCATGTCTACACTTGATCTGCGAGCAGGATACCATCAAGTTAAAGTGCATGTTGAAGATCAAGACAAGACAGCATTTGTATGTCCTTTTGGCACTTACCGTTTCTTACGAATGCCATATGGTTTGCGCAAAGCACCTGCTACGTTTCAAAGACCGATGAACCGTTTTTGTAATGGTCTGGAAGACATTCTAGCACTACCTTATCTAGATGATATAATTGTTTTGTCAGAAACTTTTGAAAAACACATGTTTGATCTTAAAACTATTTTTGAAAGACTCTTACATTTCAAACTTAAAGCTAATAGAGAAAAATGCCATTTTGCCTCTTCTCGAGTTAAATATCTTGGATTTTGGATTACACAAAAAGGAATAGAAGTTGATCCAGAAAAAGTTGCGTCTATACTGGATATTCCACCCCCTAAAAACGTCAAAGAACTACAATTTTTTCTGCAAACTTGTTCATGGTTTCGAAGATATATTCAAGATTTTGCGAAGATTTCACGTCCACTAAGTTATCTTACAAAGAAGAAAGTCAAGTGGCAGTGGGGATTTGACCAACAAAATGCATTTCAAGCCCTTAAAAACAGTCTTACAACACCTCCTGTGTTAAAGCAAGCAGATGGTACTAAGACATATATTATTCGAACAGATGCTAGCAATTATGCCATTGGAGCAGTTTTACTTCAAGGAGAAGGATCTGATGAACATCCTATAGAATACGCTAGTCGACTGCTAACCCCAGCAGAACACAATTATTCCACCACAGAGAGGGGCCCTTGCTGTGGTATGGGCTTTGAAGAAATTTCGTGGTTATATTGAAGGAACAGAAATAACCGTGGCATCCGACCACCAACCTCTGAAATGGCTTCTAAACCTCAAATCTCCAACCGGACGACTTGCAAGATGGGCACTTGAATCCAGTCTTTCAACTTGAAAGTACAGTATATTCCTGGTAAAGCAAATGTCGTTGCAGACATGTTATCTCGCCCAGTTACTCAAGAAGAAGAATCCGTTTGCGAAGAAAATAATATCACGATATCTGATATGCCTACACGAAGTTGTAAGGACATGCGTGAGAGGCGCAGCTTAAAGAGGATAATTTAAAGAAAATCATCGACAGTTTTGAATCCCCTCTAAAAACTGAAGAATATGCAAACTGGACTGAACGTGGATTTTTGATGAATCAAGGTGTTTTGTATCGTTATGTTCCTGATGCTGATTCTGCAGAAGCTCAGTTAGTCATTCCAGCTGCTGAACGTGAATTGATAATAGAAAGACATCATAATGATCCGATGGCTGGACATTATGGAGAAGAGGGAACATTCCAGAAAATCGCCAGACGATATTATTGGACAGGCATGAGAAAGTACATATCCGATTATATTAAGAAATGTCCAGAATGGGCTCGTTTTAAGGCTACAAACCAAAAACCTGCCGGTTTGCTTAGAACTCCAGTCTATTCACAGAGATTTGAAGTCATTGCTATTGATTTATTTGGGCCATTGCCTCAAACTGACACAGGTAAACAATGTATATTGCCGCACGCATAATTTGCTACAAGTCCCGATAGCCGAGTTGGCAGAGCGTTGGACTGAACTTCCTCAGGTCTCGGGTTCGAATCCCAGCCCCGGCAGATTTATCCAAAGACTGGAATTTTGTTCTCGTTTTTAATGTATTGTTTCTCTAGGTTCTAGATGAATACAGATCATTCTTTAGAGTGCATACTGGGTATTTCTCGAATATTCCGAAGTGTATAAAAGCAGAGTTCATCGCCAGTTGGGCATGTTCTCAGTCCAGTGTTGTATCGAGCTCCCAGCGTTAGAATAAATCTAATTGTTTGTTTAATTGAACTGTGTACTTCTTTCGAACTCCGTGACAAGTTTGGTGGAGGCGCCGGGTACAATTACGTCAAACGTGGATAATAGCGACAACCTTCGCAGGAGCCTCCGGTTAAGAGGATTATCCCCCGAATTCGGACTGTTAAAAGAAAATAGTAGGAAGAGGACAAAAATGCCGACCGAACAAGAAGCCAAGCCCGCTGTAGTAACACCTTCGTTACAGCAATGGAGGAGCCCATCGACCTTCCGAGGAGCGCCTGGGGAAGACCCTCTCAAATGGCTTAAAGAGTACGATCGAGTAGCCAACTTTAACAAGTGGGATGACATGATGTGCCTGGCTAACGTTTATTTCTTTCTTGACGGTACTGCGAGACAGTGGTATGTCAACAACGAAGACGCCTTAGATTCCTGGGAAGCGTTTAAAAATGGACTAAGTGGACTTTTCGGTGACCGTCAAAAATATACCAGAAGGGCAGAAGAACAACTAAAATGCCGAGCCCACAGCGTTCAGGTGAGAGTACGCAGTCCTACATACAAGGTGTATTAGGACTCTGCCAAGAGGTAAATCCTCTGATGAAAGAAGACGAAAAAGTGACACACCTAATGAAAGGTGTTACCGAGGATATTTATCAGGCCCTGTTGACGAGAGAAATCAACGACACAGCAAGTTTTATCAAATGGTGCAACTATATCGAAGATATGAAGCAGAAGAGAGTTGGTCGACCGAAATTTGAAAGGCTTCCAAACGTCGTACCGGTTGCATCCCTGACGGATGAGACTGATTTGGTCTCTCTTATTCGCACAATCGTACGAGAAGAAGTCCATCGACTAGTTAACCAGACACAAGAATCTTTGGACTCCGATCCCCAATCCTTAGAAGAGATCGTTCAAGACGAAGTTGAAAGGGTTTTGGCCCCAGTGTCAACAAAACCTACAGAAACTAGACCACGACCAACATACGCCGCTGTAACCAGGAAATACAGAGCTCCTGTTCAGAAATTCCCACCTGAACGAAGAAAAACAGATGTGTGGAGAACGGCTGACAACAGACCTGTTTGTTTCCACTGCGGACGTCCTGGACATGTAATGCGCTACTGCCGAGAGAGAAAGGCTGTCTTTGACAACTCTCGAAACCGCCGACGGAACTTCGACGACGTTGGCACTGAAGAAGAAATACGCCGACCAAACTCTTCTCGCCGTTTTACGCCAAGTCCCACGAGAGGCCGATCCCCAATACGTCGTTACAGATCCCCGTCGCCATATCGCCGATCCAGTCAGTCGCCAGGCCGTAGGAGCGAGGAAAACTAAAGAGAGCGACCTTCCAAGGAGGTGAGGCCGCGTGTACTGAAATCCTCCGTCGACCGCCAAGATGACTGGTAACCAACTAGACGTAATAATAGATAAGAAGCCGATACGTGCTCTAGTAGATTCTGGGGCATCGTTTTCTGTCATATCCGATAAGTATCGCCGATTTTTAAAGAAAGTTCTGTTTGCTGATGCCAAGAGCGTTATGCTGAAAGTTGCGGATGGAAATTTTGTTCGGCCGATAGGGAAATGTGTTTTACGTGTCCGTATAAACAATCGAGAACTGCCTTTTGAATTTATTGTTTTATCACATTGTAGCCATGACGTCATCCTAGGATGGGACTTTTTTAGAGGCGTCTCAAGCCGTTATAGACTGTGGACAAAATGAACTTGTTCTAGAAGACATCTGTCGAGACTCCACAGCGCCTGACGCTTGGAATTTGTATGCCACCAGAGACTATACACTTAAGCCGCATTCTTTAACTAGAATAACAGTATCAGGATATCAAACCCGAGGAGACATAAATGTAGTTCTAGACGGCAGCAAACATTTGCTCTTCGAGAAAAATATTGCTACACCGTCCATGGTATCCACATATCGTAACGGAAAAAGTGATATCTGGGTTACCAACCTGCAGTTCCGAAACCAAATCATCCCTAGAGGAATGTGCATAGGCCAAGCTGAACCACTAAATGAAGGGCATCTATGTGTTATTTCCGACACATCGGGTTGCTTGGATGACCAGCAAGAAACTTCGGAGTCACAGATGAATTGTTCGTTAATGATGTCACCCGAGTTAAGTGACGAACAGAGAAAGAAGCTATCCGAACTACTCCGGAAATTTTCTGGGCTTTTCACGAAGACCGACAAGTCGACAGCCGCGAAGACGAATGTGAAACACAGGATTTTTACTGGTGATCATGCTCCAATCAACCAACGAGCCTACAGAGTCTCGCTGACTGAAAGACGCATCATTCATGAAGAAGTTCAGAAAATGCTTGATGAAGGTATCGTCCAACCCTCTGAAAGTCCTTGGTCATCACCCGTTCTGCTCGTAAGAAAAAAGACGGTAGTTGGCGTTTTTGCGTCGATTATCGCAAGCTGAATAGCGTCACGAAAAAGACGTTTATCCTCTGCCTCGTATTGACGATACGCTCGACTGTCTGAAAGGTGCCAAGTTCTTTTCTTCCATGGATCTCCGATCTGGTTATTGGCAAATAGAAATAGACGAAGCGGATCGTGAAAAGACGGCATTTATTACCCCCGAAGGCTTATACGAGTTTAAAGTCATGCCGTTTGGTCTCTGTAATGCACCTGCGACCTTCGAGAGAATGATGGACAATTTGCTACGCCATTTTAAATGGACTATGTGTCTTTGTTACCTAGATGACATAATAGTGTTCTCAGAAACTTTGAAGACCATCTTATACGATTAAGACTTGTTCTAAAATGTCTTCAGGAAGCTGGTCTTAAATTAAATTCAAAGAAGTGTCTTTTTGCTGCCCAAGAAGTAAAGATTCTAGGCCATCTTGTATCTAGTAATGGCGTTCGTCCCGATCCCGACAAAATAAAATCCGTAAGAAATTTTCCCACTCCAAAAAATATACATGACATACGAAGTTTTCTTGGCCTTTGTTCATACTTTAGAAGATTTATTAAAGGTTTCTGTTATCTCGCCGAACCTTTGCAGTCGTTGCTGAAAAGTGGCGTGGAGTTTCATTGGGGTCCTGAAGAGGTGGAAGCATTTCACAGTCTTAAGAAAGCACTTACTTCGGATCCAGTATTGGGGATGTACGACGAAAGAGCTTCTACAGAAATCCATACTGATGCAAGCGGGTACGGTATCGGAGCTGTCCTAGTACAAATTCAGAATAATGTCGAGAAAGTTATAGCATACGCTTCTAGAACTCTGACAAAAGCCGAAAAGAATTATTCCACCACAGAAAGGGAATGTCTTGCCATCGTATGGGCTACCAACAAATTCCGGCCGTACATATTCGGAAAACACTTTACTGTTGTAACTGACCATCATTCCTTGTGCTGGCTCATGAATTTAAAGGATCCTTCAGGAAGGCTTGCCAGATGGGCCCTCCGACTTCAAGAGCATGATTTTGACGTAAAATATAAAACCGGTAAGAAGCATAGTGACGCCGACGCTCTTTCGAGAAATCCAGTGGAAGAGGAAACGGAAACACCAGACAAATTTTTAGCAGTCACGACGAGTATGAACCTTACGATGGAACAGAAAAAAGATCAAGACCTTGCGAAATTAAAACTTTTGAGCAACTCATCCAAAAACGAAGAATTCAGATTCATCGACGGTATCCTTTGCAGGAAGAATTTTGATCCAGATGGAAAGTTGTGGTTACCAGTCATTCCTAAACATCTACGAGCAGACATACTAAGGCACTTTCATGATGCCCCCACCGCAGGACACCTTGGTTTCGCGAAAACTTATGACAGGATTCCCAAGAGATTTTACTGGCCGGGAATGTACCGAAATGTCGTTCGGTATGTCATGCATTGTCGGGAGTGCCAAAGGAGAAAATCCGTTCCTCAACGACCACCTGGACGTTTAGTTCCCATCCCTCCAGCTATAGCTCCTTTCCATCGCATTGGAATTGATCTCCTTGGGAGATTTCCAAAGTCTGCTCATGGAAACAAATGGATAATAGTCTGCACGGATTACTCAACGCGATATGCAATAACAAAAGCCTTGCCGACAGCCGAAGTCGCCGAAATAGCGAAGTTCTTACTTGAATAAATTGTCCTCAGGCATGGAGCTCCTCGAGTAATTATCACAGATCGTGGAGCCGTCTTTCGATCCAGACTTGTTTCCTCTCTCGTCGACTTGTGTAACATTGATCATCGTTTCACAACGGCGTATCATCCCCAAACAAATGGACTGACGGAGCGCTTCAATAAGACCTTGGCCGACATATTGTCAATGTATGTGGATGTAGAGCAGAAAAATTGGGATGAAATTCTACCATTTGTAACCTTCGCTTATAATACCGCTAAACAAGAGACCACAGGTTTTACGCCGTTCTATTTACTTCATGGTCGTGAAGCGGAAACGACACTAGATACAATGCTACCATTCTGTCCTAACGATTTTGATGACAATAACATCACCAAGATAGCAGCCAGAGCCGAAGAATCACGACAGCTAGCCCGAATGCACACTCTGAGAGCTCAAGACAAAGATCGTCGACGTTACGATTCCAAACACCAAATGGTATCCTACGCTCCCGGAGATCTCGTATGGATTTATACTCCAGTGAGAAAAGTCGGTCTCTCCGAAAAACTCTTAAGAAGGTATTTCGGACCGTATCAGGTGCTACGCCGTTTATCAGCCGTGACTTACGCAGTACAAGATTTTGATCCTGCTTCACGAAAAAGAAAACTAAGAGAAGTTGTCCATGTACTGCGTATGAAACCGTACCATGATCCCGCCGAGCAAATCGAAACCGAGGATATTCCTCCCAAAGAATCATACAAAGGACCCATCACTCGTTCCAGAATAAAGACCCTTGAACAAAATGACAGCGGGGCGCTGTCTTCTTTTTCGAGGGGAGCAATGCCGCACGCATAATTTGCTACAAGTCCCGATAGCCGAGTTGGCAGAGCGTTGGACTGAACTTCCTCAGGTCTTGGGTTCGAATCCCGGCCCCGGCAGATTTATCCAAAGACTGGAATTTTGTTTCCGTTTTTTAATGTATTGTTTCTCTAGGTTCTAGATGAATCCAGATCATTCTTTAGAGTGCATACTGGTTATTTCTCGAATATTCCGAAGTGTATAAAAGCAGAGTTCATCGCCAGTTGGGCATGTTCTCAGTCCAGTGTTGTATCGAGCTCCCAGCGTTAGAATAAATCTAATTGTTTGTTTAATTGAACTGTGTACTTCTTTCGAACTCCGTGACAATATTCATTGTCGAGGATTGTGCCACGAAGTGGGTTGAGTTATTTGCCCTTTCTCAAGCCAGTGCTCGTCAATGTGCAACAACTCTGATAGAAGAAGTTTTCATGCGTCATGGCATACCAAGACGAATTATCAGTGACAATGGAACGCAGTTTGTCAGTGCTGTTCTACAACAGATTTGCTTTACTTTAAATATAAGTCAAAACTTCATACCAGTTTATTCACCTCAATCTAATCCAGTAGAGCGAAAAAACAGAGACATTAAACCCCGACTTGCAATACTTGTTGGAGACGATCATTCTAGTTGGTATTCCAAACTTCCAGTCATACGTTTTGCCATGAATACAACTGTCTGTGATACTACAGGTCACACTCCTGCTTACCTACTATTCGGGAGAGAGCTACGAACTGTAGACGATGTGGTACAAGATTTTAAAAGCGTCTTTCACAATGACAATTTGTTGCCGAAATAACACCTTATTTAAAACGATTTGCAACTATTACTGAAGACATACGAGAAAGAATAGAAACAAAGCAAGATCAACGAAAAAGCAATATGATAAAAATCGCCGTCCAGTCTATTATTCTCCTGGAGATAAAGTTTGGGTTACTTTACATCCCATCAGTAGTGCAAAGAACAAGAAAACTTCCAAGTTCATGCCAAAGCGTGACGGTCCATATCTAATTCTCACGCAAAAGTCACCGACTTCTTATGTTATCGCAAGTCTTGCCAATCCATCTGAACCGATTGCTACTTATCATACTTCTGCTTTAACACCTGTTAAAGACATAAACACTTCTCCGGTAGCTCCACTTCGGAAAAGAGGCCGACCACGAAAAGTTACATCCACATCACAAAATAAACATGTTCCAAGCCCGTCGACTGCTACAACAGCAGTTACCAACAGAACCATCCATCCCTCAACAAGAGCTACTACTACAACAGCTAATTATGTCTCCTCGCCGGGACGTCGTCGGATCCATAGGGGGAGATTGTAACCTCCCGTAGTTTAAACTCTTCTCATATGAACAGTAGAAAGACTATCGCGCCCTCTAGCGGCTAGAACAATCTTCAGTAATGGCCAAGCTTCGGAACTGTGAGGACGTACGAGCATGCGCTCCGATCCCTTTCAATTCTATTGTAACTGTTAGTTCTCTAGTTATGTATGTAAATGTTTGTTTTGTCTAATAAACGTATTTAATTAACTAGTGGACTTAATTAAGAACCCCTTCCCCGCGTGTCCCTTTAATACATTAAGTCACACCCCTTATAATATTTTTTTATTTCATTTTAACTAAGAAAAGGATTTTAAAACACGTTGCCATCTGCTTCGCCTGCAAAATTAAATTCATGAGATTATAAACATAAGTTTTCTTCAGGTCGGTATGCCTTAATAGGACAGTGGTTAGCGTAACTGAAAAACTATTGTCCTATGGAGACATTTTTATTCTGAGGCTGTGAGTTTGAATTTGGATTTATTATTATTATTTTTTATTATTCGAGCGTTATTTACTTCAATCATTTTAAAACCTATAATTAGTGTATATTTTAATCAATATGGAGCACAATGAGCACTTTTAACATTCCCATACTTCAATTTATTGCACATTTTTTTTTAAACAGTTCAACTTAGCAGTAGGAGGAAACAAATCTCTCAACTCGCTCTCCTCAACTCGAAAACCAAAACCATGGTAGGAGAAAAACAACTCAACAGCGGGAAGAAAAACAATTCAACTCAGCACAGTTTGCTCCACCTGCATACTATAGCAGGAGAAAAACAACTCAGCTCAGCAACCGGAGGGAAACAACTCAGCTCAGCAACCGGAGGGAAATAACTCGACTCAGCAGCTGGAGAAAAACATCTCAACTCTGTGTCGCCCGTGCCGCTTGCCACTGTAGAATCGGATTTATTATCTACTATCAATCAATAGTTACATATACATACAAAAATGTCTAAAATGTATTTTGATCCAAAATAATAGACGATTTACTTTATAATTAACAAAGAATTCATTTAGTAATGAAATAATATAGAAATAATCATTTTAAAAAAACATATATATATATTTATTAAAATCAAATTTCTATAAGTAATAAATAAAAGAAAAATTTACAGATAGCTATTGAAACGATTGCTTTTTTCTGAACGTTTGAATGTTTGATTAAACATTTAAATATATATAAGTTAGAAAAAAACAGTATGGGAGAAATCCTATATATGTATACACGTACTGAAAAATAAACATTAAAAAAAACCGATCTGATAAAAACATTTTGATATTTTATTTTAATTTTAAACTTCAAAAAATGTAACAAAAATAAGGCTTAAATATTTCTCGCAAAAAAAGAAGAAAACGAAAAACACAATTTTTTTTTAAAATAAACCGTAATTTTTAAGTAATTTTTCAATCTTTTTACAGTTTAAAAATTACGGGTTTTTTTTTTTAAAAAAAAGTGTGTTTTTCGTTTTCTTCCCATTTTGAAAGAAATATTTAAGCATTATTTTTTTTATTACATTTTTTGTTTAAAACTGATCGTTGTTGCAATCGAAATATGAAGTTTCAAGGCATTAACTTAAAAATGAAAAATTCATAGGTCGTGGGTTTGATTTCCACCTGCGATGGCCTATTTTCTGAGAATGTAATTCTGTTTTTTATAATTTTTTACTATAATATATAAAAATTTAGTTAATAAGTACACAGTAATGAACAAAAAAATAGAAATAAGGAATATTGCAAGAAAATAACTAATACTTTGTTACTAAATATTGTGAATTTGTCATATTTATAAACATATTTATTTTAATTGTAACTGTTTAATAAAAATTGACCAAAATAAAAATTTTCTTTATTGACCTAAGTAGAAATTGATTAAGTTTTTTTATTACTTGCTTCTATGGAAGTAATGTAATAGGTGCATTGATAAAATAAAAGTAAAATGTGAAAAATCCAAAATACAAGTGATAAAAGTGTCAATTTTTTTTAAAAAAGGTAGTTAAAAATGAAAAATAAATATATAAATATTATCTTTTTTATAAAAATTGTGGAATAATTCAATCAAAAGAAAGATATGTATTAATTTTACTATATTAACTTTTAAATAAATTTATTTGCATGCAAAGTTTCGTTGTTGTGTAAAAACAGAATTTTTAAAGCGAAGTAAATGATCTATCCGATTCTCTGCAGATGGTGCCACGTGTATAATAAAATTTTGATTATATTTTGAAAAACGTGCGTAAAAAACAAAAAACACATTTTTTTTAAAAAACCGTAACTAAAAATTTTTGGGGGCTTCATTTTAAAGTTAATGCCTTCAAACTTCATGTATAGATTGCAAACAACGGTAATTTTTAAACAAACAAACTTTAAAAAAAGTAATGCTTACATATTTCTCAAAAAAGGAGAAAAACGAAAATACATTTTTTAAAAAAATCCGTAATTTTTAAGGTATTTTATCAATCTTTGTACAGATTTCTTATAATAAAGTTCTACTCACGGAAAAAAAGTTTCGTGAGATTGATTTTATAAATAAAGAAGTTATTAAGTATTTAAACAAAATTTTGAGTATTTTTTGAAAAATCGTAAAAAAAAAAAAGTGTTCGACATTAAATTTTTTAAATGACTGATTCTATTAGAGAGAAGTATGAATTTTTTTAGTGTAAAATATTTTTTCATTAGCGCGAAAGAAAGGGCAAGCGGAGCGATTTATTAATCATAGTCATAAAAACGTATCGATTTCGACTCATTTTAAAAAATCGTAAGAAATACAAAATATAACTATTTTGTAAAATAAATTATACCATATCATGGCGAAGTAAATGATCTTTCCGAATATGTATTTATTTTTTGTCTCAGTCTAATTAAAAAAAATTAGATCGCGTTTTAAAAGTGCCTGGAAAAAAAAGTTCCGAATTTTCCCCTGGTGGTGAAAAAAGGGAATAATTATGTGTTTAAGGGTTTTTAATTAATATCTTTTTAACTAATTGAAATATCGGAATATAAATGGTCAAAACGGATTCCTCGGAACTTTCCCAAAATTTTGGTACCTTCGGCGAGTTTCTGCGTTGTGTCGATTGTGAGAAGATTTAGATTCAAACATAGACAGATACGTTTGTTTACTTTCGGATTTTAATAGTGTAGATACGGTTATTGATTTTAGTAACAATAATTATAATTTGATGTTAATGTCATTAGATAACAATAAGAGATTAGCTTCTATATAATATAATTGTAGGTTAAAATGATTTTTGTCTCAAAGAAAATTATAAGCTCTTTTCCTAATTCATTTCAAACATATTGTTTAATTTTTACGCATGTGTGTGTGTGTGTTTGGTAACCAAGTAACATCTTCATTTAATGTAGTAACCCAGTAAATAGGCTACATTATGTGGTATCCTATTTAAGAAAATGTAGAAGGTAGAAACAAATTGTACATAAATTTGAATTTCTGAATTGCCTTATAAGAAACACTCTTCAAGAAAATAATAAGTTTCGATACGAGTTTTTAAAAAGAAAACGCCATTTTTCTGTGAAAATGGTCATTAGAGCACTTTTTCATAAATTCTTGTAATCTTTCTTAACCACATTTCCATTTCTTATTTTATATATTAATGCTATTATTTCTGGTATTCATGAAAATACGACAAAACAGTGTGCTAAGAACGACTAAACTGGTTAGGGAAGCAACTGAAGACAAAAAAAGTATTTGGTGTGTCCCTCTTGGTTCCATCACAATAGAGGGAGGAGGGAAAGGAGCCTAATCTATGGCTTGTACTACTGCTTCACCCCCGTTTGCCCATCTTCACTGTTCAAAGTCGAATATTGCTCATCGAACATTATGAAAGAAAAACTTGTGCATTCTAGCTGTTGATGTGATTATTTCCTTTAGCTGTTTGAGAGTAATCTCTACCCCTCCCAAAGATTTTTTTTCCTTCTTTTTTGTCATCCCAAAGAATCAGCTCGTTGGCTTGTTCATATATTTAAAGTCCAATAATAGGTATTGATTTATAAAAGAGTTACTATTTTAATTAAATATCTTCAATGAACGCGCAGTTTAAAAATTATTAGTGACATAAAAATACATATACTAATAAAGGCTGAAATCTGTGCTTATAACAAAGTGTTGTTTTAGTTTATTATTTCATTAATTCTAGTGATTAATATACATTTTTTGAACGTATGCAATGTATATGTATATATATACTATACGTTATTTTTTTTAAAAGACCAATTTTAAAAAAATGAAACTTTATAAATAATTAATTTATGTCCTTTTTCTTAGACATGTTCCATAAAAAGATAATTACATACTTATCAAGAAAATTAAACCTTAAGCACAGAACAGCTAACCATGAATTGCAGTACCAATAGTGTCAAAGGAGGGATCTATGACAATTAGACTTATTCTATGCTGCACATGTTAAGTAAAATTCAAGTTTCGATTCATACAGTTATTGATTTTAGTAACAACAATAATAATGATTTATTGTTAATACCATTACAATGCAGTCAGAGATTATCTCCTATATGATATAATTATAGGTTAAAACGATTTTTGTCTCATAGAAAATTAAAAGCTATTTTACAACCTTCTTCAGTTGAAAAAAAACGCACTTAAAAATTAGAGATTTACAGACTTTATTAGTTTCTGTTTTATGCCTTTACAAATTTTAAATGTATTCTATTCAATAAAAAAAAAAATTTCTGTTCAAGATAATTTTGAAATTTTTTGAAGATACTTATATATAAATACCGGTTCTATAAAAGTTTTATATAAATTTTTAGATCTCTCAGAACTCTCGCTAGTTTTTTAAAACTTTGAAGTTAATATTTAAAAAATGTTCATATTTCTTCCGGGTTCTAAATTTTACAATATTCATGCTTTTTCTCGGATTATCTATAACAGCAATTATTAAAAATTCAACAAAGAAACAGGTTTTCAATTCCATACCAACTTAAGGAAGTGTAATAAAAAGGAAGCTTAATTTGGAAATTAATTCGATGAATATAATATAGTCGACCCTCCATTTTGCGAATCTCTATCTTGTGAATTTCTCTATTTCGCGAACTTTTCCTTGAACCAAGAACATTTTATGATTTTCTTCGTCAAATAACCTCCAAATAGCTAAGGGCATTTTCCATTTATGGAACTTTTTCTCTTGGAATTCGATTTTTTTCCCTCTCTGTTTCTGAAATATTTCTGGACCTTCGTGTGTTGAAATGTGCAAGTAAAATCATTTGAAACGATTAGACTTGAATTGTGTGAAAAAAAATACGCCTGATGAGGTATTTCGTGCACTGCAAAGATGCGAATAATGAGAGAAAACATTTTCTTTTTAAACCAAAAAACTCAAACAAAATTAATAGACTTAACCAATTTTTAAATTGAAAGACACGCATTCTTAAATACTGGTCATAAAATATGCATGTTTAAAATTACTTGTAGGCTTAAAAGTTAAAAATGTTATTAAAATTCGTTAGTCATAATTCAAAAGTACTTTTTTAAAGTTGGAAATACAGAGTATTTCTTGACAAAGTTGTTTTTTCCCCTGCTTTCGTAGTTGAATTCTTTTTGATAGTTAAGGTATGTGAAATAAATAGATATTAGCTTATAAAAAAGAATGTGTCTGAGCAATTAATTTTATAATAACGTATAGTTATGTGAATTTAAAATTTGTTTTCAGTGGTTTTTAAACTATATTGAAAGATAAATCACCATTTCACGAAATTTTCCAAAAAACAAACTTTTTTTCAGGTTTAGTGGCGACTGTAATTTAGTGAAATTTTTATCATATTTTCATGCGTATCGGAAATAATAACATTAATTTGTGAAACAAGAAATAGATATGTTTGAAAACAGACTTATACTAACTATTTGTGAAAAAAAATTGCTCAGGGTTATTTTCTTAGAAAAGTGACATTTTCTTTTGAAAGACTGAAATTGAAAATGATTATTTCCCTGACGAGTATTCTTACATAGCAATATCAAATACAATTTGTATCTAAAGATATAAGCAGAAAGAAATTTATTGCATACCTATCAAATAAAAAAAAAAATTGAATTAAATACGCTAAGACAAATAATAAAGATATCTCTACAAAAATAAAACTGAAAGTCTATCAAATCTTTCCTCCAAAAATTAAAACCCCTTTCTAAATTCCATCTTTATGCTTATCCCTATGGGCATTGTTTATGATACCCAAGAAAATGTAAACGTACTTGTCCATTCACTCGTGGATATCCCAAAACATTTGCACGGATTTCAAAGAAAAAAAAAGACTGCACACCCATTTCCGCGGCAATAATAAAAGACATCTCTACAGCACTTTTTACAAAACTTTCTTTTCCCTTTTTCCACCCATTCAACCCACACTGCACTTCGTTGTCCTCACCATTTGATTATGGTTTTGGATAAGATGTTTATTTTACTGCAACTGCGCATGCATTCTGAAACCGACTGTATCTGTCAATCATTTCTTAACCCCACCGCATTGCTATAGTAACAAAGGGTTACCTTTTTACAAACATTATCGCTTTGACATCATCCGAGTTGCAAACAACGCCATCTGTTGGATAAAGAAAGTTTTTGAAATATGGACCGTCAACCTTAAGGAGCGTTGCGGAGGGAGAAGGGGCGGAATGTATTTCCATATTCTGAATATAATACTGTTTATGGCTGTTTTCGGCCAATGTTAAAAGATAGGGATCAAATGGCAAGCCCATTTGTGGGCAGGAAAAAGCTCCAATAATAATAAATTTTTTACGGATATATAGAAAATACTTGTTTAAAGGATAGTGTTCTTTGAATTTTGATTTTTCAAAAAAAATACGCAGTTTTTAGCATTATTGCAAAATGAAATTTGAATTTCCTATGTTAAAGTATAGGAGGTGAAAAACGCGAAGCACATTTTATCAGAAAAAATTTTTAAGTAGAATTAAATAGTATATAAGAAAGCATGCTTCCCTCTTTTTTGACTGAGGTAGCCAGAATTAAGTTTTGTGTTTTTATTAATTAATTTTTAAATTTTTAAGTTCATTCTGAAATATTTTTGGCGTTGTTAAGACTATCTCAAACAGGTGGCGCACCACGTTTTGGAAAGCGAATTTATTCTTGGCTACGAATACTTATTTTTGGCGACATCTTTCCGAAATTTAGTCGCCATTTGAAATTATGGTTATTTGCAAATTGTGACTAATACTGGATAAAGTCACTGTGCTCGTTACTGGAGCGATAAAAAAACAATAAGTTCAAAAATCAACATTACCAGAGACATCCGATTCGAACCGTCTTCTAATATTGTAAAATGAATTTCTAATCTAAAATGGTGATTCAACCTGCAGTTGCATTGCCAACCAGCCGTTCTCTCCCTCTAAGAGTTAAACCACTCACACACTTCTTATATTTTTGTTTCTCCTTCTCTCCTGAAAAACTAACATGAGCCGAGTTTAAATACTCGCTCGATTTGCATTGCAGTTGCTGCCAACCACAAATCACGAAACTCAAAAAGATCGGGTTCGAATCGGTGTGCTTACTTTCATTGAGATCATGGAACGGGATTAGAAAAACAACACAAGGAGATCATAAAAATTTGGATCCGACTTTTTAAATGTCTAACAATCGGTCCCCTTTTTCCAATCTCGCACCATTATCTCTTACAAATCAGTAAATTAATTTTAATCTATAATCACATGTTATACAATTTAACACAAAAAATACATTTTATTCACAATCTTTATTGTAATAAACAAACTAAAATTTTATCTTAAAGAAACAAAGTCTCTTATTCTCTAAAAAGAAATAATTTTCTACAAAATTCTAACAATTTTTCCTTTACCATGGGTTTGGTAAAAATGTCCGCCAAATTATTTTTGGTACTTATATATTTAATTTGGAAAACCTTGTCGTATATCAAATTCCTTAGAAAATGATAACGAACATCGATATGTTTTTGTTCTATAATTTTCTACCGGTGACTTTGAAAAACTTATAGCAGCTTGATTATCACAAAACATTACATTTTCACTTAATTCCAAATTTAAACTTTTATTATCAATTACATTCTTTAGCCAAATGAATTCCTTAGCTGCTTCTGTTAAACTAACATACTCAGCTTCCATGGTCGACAGACTAACGGATTTTTGCTTGAAAGTTCGCCATGAAATTGGAGTTTCGTCTATAAAGTTATGAACCCTCCATCGACACTCGATCATCCCTATTTGTAGCAAAATCTGAGTCTGACTAACATCTTAGTTTTAATGATTTAACTTTTGAAAGTTCTAATTTATATTCTTGAGTGTATTTTAAATAACCTAATAATCTCAATAAGCAATTCCAATGTTTTATTCCGGGTTTGCTTGGAATTGAGATAATACATTTACTGCATACATAATATCGGGTCTTGTATCTAACAATTTTATTATTTTTCATCATATTTAATGGTATAAACCCAACGGTTTTCTAAAATTTTTATATTATCGGGATGATCAACTAAATCCCAAACTTTACGTTCCTTCATTACGTTAATTTCTTTATCCATTGCATCATGCCATTTAGATGCGTCTCTGGATCTTATCGCCTGTTTGTAACAGTTAGGAATAGTTACTTCAACCATAAGAGCTTCTTGTTGCTCTGACAAATCTGAAAATCCCTGGGATTCGGTATTATCTTTTCTAAAATTAAATAAACTAGGATCATACTCAATATTATGCCTCTTACAGTATCTCTCTATTTCGTTAAAAATTTCAATCGGGTTGCTTCCCCTTCTATACTATAATATACGTTAGATCCAGTTACTTTCCTACCTATATTTCGAATCCACTTAACCTCTGTACATGGGATAAATCTATGATTATCGGAAGATACATCTGGTTTTTCAGATGTTGAGGGAGTTTCCGTACTTGTCTTTGAAACTAAACGACTCGTTAATGAATCTTTTTTGCTCTATCAAAAATCATCCTCATCATCATAATAATCAGGAAGGTTTAAATTATATCCAAGGTTACTATTAACTTTTTGTCTAAAATTAATTCCCCTCTTATTTTCATCGAATATATATATATATATATATATATATATATATATATATATATATATATATATATATCTTACATATAATAGTCTCGACTAATTTATATTATATATATCTTATTAATAGTCTCGACTAATTTATTTTCATCTATCAACCATATTCTATAACCCTTAGTACGTTGTGCGTATCCCATTATAATTCCCATTTTCGCACGCATATCGAATTTTTTTCTAATTTGTTTTGGCACACCAGCATATGCCATCAAACATCCAAAAGGTATTAGATGCAATATCGATGGTTTTCTACCTGAATATTTTTCGAAAGGCGTTTTGTTACTGTCTTTGTGACAAATTCGATTCCACGCATAAGTGAAACAAAGTAATGCTTCTTCCCAAAACTTATGGGGAACTTCACTAGACTTAAGCAATGTTTTGATGCCATCTAGAGCGGTTAAATTGAATCTCTCCGCGACCCCATTCATTTCTGGCGTATATGAATTTGTTACCTCATGCTTTATACCCAGTTCTGTCAAGAAATTATCCATATCCTTATTACAAAATTCTTATAAAAAAATTCATTTGCATATATAGACAATTTATAATTATTCCGCTTAGATTTTTTTCCTTGTATCTGTTATTGAAGAAACGTCTATAAAAATATTTTAATTCCGTGAAGCGACTGAATGAAGAATTGAAAGTACACTTATTTTATACTTGACCGAAAGTTGTGATTTAACAAAAGAACACAAATTACTACTCCTTGAAGCTCACAAATTAAAAGAGTAGGAAAGCATGAAACATTTTTGAAGCAGCGAGGCTTTTTAGGTTCGCCAATCACAAGCAATGGCAAAGAAGTGTGTTCCACTAGTGTTAGCACAAACCATGGCCGTAACACGTTCCTTGCTGACTTTAAAACCTGATACTGTGAACTCCCGTTTTGAAGCCAATGACTTTCTCAGCAGAGCCTTCCAATTTACTCCAGTCTCGTCTACGTTGTATACGTCGTCTCTGGAGTAGCCTTCTTCTTTCACACTCTGCAAAAGTGTTTCCTTAAACTTGGGGCAGAATTCTTATCGCCAGACAATGATTCTCCTTCAATCTGCAGTTCCGGTATTCCGTGGCGCGATTTAAAGTTCTTTAACCAACCAGTGCTAGCTTTGAAATCAGCTGAACCGCCTAATTTCTCGTTGTTTCAGAGCTTTTTCGCACAACAGAGAGTCCGATATCGGGTCCCCTTTGCTCCTTTTTTGTGAAAACCACAAGTAGAGTGTATGATCAAGAACAATATCGTTTGCTTCCCTCATGGTTTTCCTTTTCTTCTTGCCATCTTCTGAGTCAAGTTTGGACGCAAAATTTAAAATGGTTTATCGGCTTTTTTTATCTCAAAAAAATTGTTTACTTTCCTACATTATAAAACTGTGCTAGAGACGCTCCTCTTTCTCCCTTCGCGAGACGGTTCAATATTTCAAGCTCATTCCTCTTCCTGTCTTGGTAGAGTTCAGACGCAGTTTTTCTGCCCTCGACTGCGACCCCGTTTTTCAAGCGTTTCGCCCTGAATTTGGATCTTTTTGCATCCGCGATTTCGTTTTAACAGTGTCACTTTTTGGCCTTGTTCCTTCAATTATAACCGATTGAGGTTATTCCTACGGATTAATTTTTAAATTTTTCCGCTTTTTGAAGAAGTTCGATTCGACACGCGGCATGTGTTAGGCCTCGCGCCTCACTGCAGTTTTCGACCCGGGTTGTGTTTTCTATTTCAGATTTTGGATTACTATTGGATATGTCCGCTCCCAGGACAGATGTGTCTTCATCTATCAAGGTAGGTGATTTATTTACCTTGGAACTTCTTTCATTTGACGCTATTGCAGCTAATGAATACTTAGATAAATGTACCACGTGCATAGAGTCAGAGGATTTATGTGACGTGCTAGAAGAGATTTTGGTCACCCTCGACGACCCCGATTTGCCAAACATGCCTGAGAGACTTAGGCTTGTAAATTCTATTCAGTGGACAGCACTGAAATGCTCAAGAAAGTCTATTAGACTCCAAAACAAGGAGTTCAAAGACTACATTAGGGACACCGAGCGACTTAATCGCGTCCCCACCGCGGCTTCACCCGCTTCGCAGCCGAAGCGGAAACCAGCCAAGCGCCAGCCCGCATCGCCTAGCAAACAGACGCCGTCGAAGAAGCAGGCGAAGTCGGAGCGAAAGCTCCCACCCACATCCACCTCCCCTCGTCATATCAAAGGCGCTGAGTCTTCTATGGAGGAAGGGGAAACTTCAGCCGAAGAGAGCTCGGATGAGGTTTCTAAAAAACCAGTCAAGCCGGTGATTGCGCCAAGCAGCCCGGCGGCGAAAGCCGTTGAGAGCGCTAGCGCTCCCGGAACCAGCGAGAAAGATGACGGCTTTACTATTGTTGGCCGAAACGGAAGACGCATTGCTCCTATTGTGATTGATTCACAGAGTAATGCCACCGAGCTCCTTGACCAGTTAGGGAAGTTCTGCGACACACCACTCGAGGGGCGTTTTGAGAACGGGAAACTCCGAGTTTTCCCGGCTTCTGCTGAAGAGCACAGGTTAATACAGAAATATATCTCGGACAAGAAATTGCGGTCTCACACATTTGAGATGGCCCACAACAAACAGTTGAAGGTAGTCTTGAGAGGGTTACCCACAGATTTTAACCAAGAACTCATGTCAGAGTTACATTCATTTGGTTTCCAACCCAATCATATTTCCCTGTTGAGAAACAGGAAAACTAACACAAATATGCCACTGTTTCTGGTAACCCTCCCCAAATCCCCTGAAAGCAGGGGAATATTCAACATAAAAACTATTGGATTTTTTAGAGTTGCCGTCGAGCCTCTTAATAAATCCACCATGCCCCCGCAGTGTTATCGCTGCCAGGAATTTTTTCATCACTCTCGGTTCTGCGCCAGAGCACCGAAGTGTCTGAAATGCTCAGGAGGCCATCTCACCTGATTGCACCAAGTCAGCCAAAGCCCCGGCTAAGTGTGCCAACTGCAGCGGCCCGCACCCTGCAAACTTCTCGGGATGCCCCAGGAATCCCATCAACACAAAAACAAACAAGTCAAAATCGACGAAGAACGTCTGGCAAGAGCGAGCGGCTGCGCGCAAGGAAAATAAAAAACAGCCAACAACACCTTCCTTCGCGGAAGTAGTTAAAAAAGGCACAAACAACAATTCTCTGGATGCCAAAGAAGTCATGAATTAAATGGCCCAGATGATGTCGAAGTGGGGACAAATGCTGTCCCCATATTAGAAACTAAGCTTTAAAATTAAAATTCAACTGTAGTAATAGGGATCACTCTCTCAGGTTTTTTAGCTGGAATGCTAATGGATTAAAAAGTAATTTAGAGGAATTAAAAGATTGCATTATTGATTATAACCCCGACGTAATCGGGATACAAGAAACTCATCTTCGTCCTGCGGACAGAGTTAGCATTCCAAACTACACTTGTCACAGAAGTGACCGCACAACACATAGAGGGGGCGGAACGGCCCTCTTCGTCAAGAATTCTATTAGACACCACGCCATCCTAAATGTTTCAAACACCTTTGAAAATTCATCAGTCATACTTCAGTTAGGAAACAACAGTAAGATTACTGTGGCGTGTATTTAAAGACTTCCACACGGCTCCATTAATACTACGGAACTCGACGCAATTCTCAACCATAGCAACAAAGCCTTTCTTTTCGGCGATTTTAATGCTCGACATCCCAGCTGGAACCCAGGCAGGGCAAACACAAATGGTAATATTCTGTGCAATTGGGCCGTTGGGTCGGCACTGGATATTCTTGCCCCCGATACTCCTACACACTTCAACAGTCGATACTCCAACGCTATCCTTGACATAGACTTTGCAGTTAATTTATCTTACACTGAAGTTTTTATTATAAATACACTTAGCAGTGATCACAATCCAGTTATTTTTGATTTCGTCACTAATAATGTACTTCCACCAATCCTTAGAACTTTAAAAACTACCAACTGGTTTAAATTTCAAGAAATAATTTATCACACCATTCCCGGAAATCCCCGGATAGATGATTTGGATCTAGCCGTTCAAAATTTTACCAGCAATATTTCGAATGCTATTTCTGCTTCCACATCCACCAGATTAATTACCACTCCACACCTCCGCCTCCCTGAAAACATCAGAGAGCTTATCCGAGCTAAAAATAGATTCCGTAAACTCTGGAATGATACCAGATACCCGCCATACAAACGCGAAGTTAATGCTCTCATTAGACAGATCAGGAGAGAAATCCAAGAACATAAAAACAGGACCTGGAAAGATTTTCTATTAACTTTAAATCCTGAGGACAATTCCTTGTATAATTTACATAGGAAATTTTCTAAAAGGCATATCCCCCTTCCACCTCTTCATGGTCCGGGTGGAATGGCCTATTCGGATTTCGAAAAGGCGGAGGCTTTCAAAGATACACTTGAAGTCACATTTCCGGAAAATGAAGAACCCTACTGTGACGACAAGATAGAAGTTGAAAGTTTAGTCTCTCGATGACTATTTCGACAACTTCGCAACATGCACGCCCCCTCTCACTTCCCCCTCCGAGGTCAGAGGCATTATTAAAAAATTGCAGAATAGAAAAGCTGCAGGCCTCGATCAAATTCCAAACATAGCATTTAAATATTTTACGCAAAAAATGCGCTTACTCATTTAACTAAGTTGTACAATCAATGCCTCATTAAAAATCACTTTCCTACACTATGGAAGCAAGCGAACGTCATAATGCTGGCCAAGCCAAATCAAGATAGAACATATCCACAAGGCTACAGACCAATTAGCTTAATTAACGCCACTGCTAAGATATTCGAAAGAATTATTTTAACTAGAATCAAATCTCACTGCAAAGCCATAGATTGTATTCCCCCGGAGCAATGCGGCTTCTGGGAGGGCCATTCAATGCTACACCAACTGATACGTGTAACAAACATTATCAATGAGGGTTTTGCCCACAAATTTTATACTGTAGGTGTCTTTTTAGACGTTAAAAGGGCATTTGACAAAATGTGGCACGATGGCCTCACGTACAAATTAATTAAATTACAGTTCCCTGATTATTTAATTAAAATTATTCATAATTTCTTACACAATAGAACTTTTAGAGTTCGTGTAAATAATTCATATTCAAACACGGGATCTTGCCTCTCTGGGGTCCCTCAGGGATCTGTTCTCTCACCATACTGGTACAACATCTACACACATGACTTTCCACAGCACTCCACCGTCAGTACTTGCCTGTTCGCGGATGATTCCGCAGTTCTCTCGCAAGGTGTCCAGATGAAATACACTATTAAAACTGTTCAACACTTTTTAGATAAACTTGAAACGTGGCTTACACATTGGAGAATTGCAATTAATGTAGATAAATCACAAGCAATTGTTTTCAGGAAATGGGGGGTTATCGACCCGCCTTTCCAACTTACACTTTTTGATGACAACATACAGTGGGTTCCGGTGGTGAAATATCTGGGTCTACACATTGATAGCCGCTTAACGTTCAAAAAGCACATCGACTATCTATCTGAGAAATTCTGGGGTAGAATTTCTTTAGCCATCTCCCTTGTCGGGAGGAGGTCTCCTCTATCCCTAGAAAACAAAGTCATTCTCTACAAGCAGATTCTGCGCCCAGTTATCACTTATGGTTCACCCGTCTGGGGAGTCGCAGCCGCCACCCACATGAAAAAAATTCAAGTAATGCAAAACAAAATACTACGCGTCATGACGAACGCACCTTGGTACGTCCAAAATGACGTGATCCACAACGACCTACAAATGGAGCCGATTTCTAATTACATCACTAAACTATCTAGAAATGTGTATTCAAATCTATCGAATCTCATGACAATCCAATTATCAAAGCACAAACATTATTTACGTATCCACACCCAAAAATTAAATATTCATACTCTTCGACGAAGTGGAGAAACCCGCTTCGCCCTCCATAATTCAACAATTAAACACTCTTTTCACACTCTCAACAACATATATTAGCTGCACTGCACTGCGTCATCTTATTTTGGGTTCTTGGGTGATAAATCACCGCCTTTGAGTCACAGCCTTCGGCCGTCCCGCGTTCCTTCCTGCCTTCTTCCCCTCCCCCCGCCGGCGCTCTGCTTCGATAGAGCGTTCCGAGTTTCGGGGTACGTCCTCCCTCCCCGTTCTGTCGGGGAGTTTTCTTGGTTAGATCCGTATTCAGTCATATGGTTTTACTTTTTTTCCCATCCTTCTGGGAAAAGGCGCTGTCGCGCCGTCGCCCGCGTTCCATCTAATTTTAGTTTAGTATTTCAAGCTTTCTCTCTATCTTCAAGACGTTGCGCTTCCTTTTTGAATTCGAAGCCATAACAGTTCACAACTAAACAAAAGAGCACGTGTACAACCCCTCACTTGGAAGCAAATTGATCTAATAATCCGAGCAGATGTTTACAAAATTATACAACTGAAACTCTCCAAATATCCCTGACCTTGAGTTTTCCCCTCACTTATGGATTCATGCGAAATAACTGTTTAGTATTGCACTGTTCGAAAACGTATTCATATACAGTTGAATCAAAGCTTTCCTTTTTTGTTTTGTCTAGGTTGGCGCCAACGCGCCCACTATTAATTTATTGCTTTGATCAGTGTAATCACTATTTTTTATTTCAGAATAAAACTAGATTTCGAAATGAAGTGTTGATACTATTGATTTTTTTCACAGTACATGTAGTTGGAAAAAAGAAAAACTGGTTCGGATATTTGACGCTCTGGATAATTGACGTTCGGATAAACGACATGTTCTACTGTAATTCTGAACTTCAGTCAAAGGACGAGGACAATACCTGAGCTGACATCCCAGTTTTCAAACTTCCACGTTCTCCAACATGAGGACTTTGAGTCACGGACCCCTCTTTGGAGGGTCTTCAGTGGCACCAGAATTGGAACCCATGACTTAAATATCGCCGCCCTAACCATAAGTTCGTAACCATGGCTGCTGTGATTACCTATATCTTCTCGAACAGAATATCGTAAGAACTGCACATGATATTTGTATATATTAGGCAGCGTATTTTCTGGACTCCTGCATAGTGGTTAGCGACGCTGACTGCTGTGCCGTAGGGCCGAAGTTCGAATCCCTGAGAAGACGTGGTTGTTTGTAAATGTATAGTGCCTTCGCGGCATGGGAGTACTCTAAATAGCCGTCAAGCCGCAAGTCCTCTCGCGAGGTGAGACCCCTGATCTTCCCCCAGGATATTCTACCTCAAAATTGGGGTGTAACCAAGCTAAATCGTACTGTATGCGCAAGCGCAACTGCGCTGCCTGAACTGCACATGCCCAGCAATTCTGATGTGAATGTAAGAAGTTACCAGAAATAAATAGATACTAGTCCACTAGAAACTGTGTTGTGATTGAGTCCTGAGTATTCGATGGAGTAAGCCATAACATTGGTCCGGTACAATCCAGAGAAAAACCACATGTAGTGATGAGAGAAAATTGTGTCTGAGACTGTATACCAAAAAGTGAAATTGAGAACTGAGTTTCTTCGGAGAAAGTATTTCTGTGTCATAAGAGTCCAGCGCAATTCATCAGTCGAAGTAAGAGCGATTTCCTCGCTTCTTATTTTGATATCAAATTAATGTTATGTGTTGAAATGTCGACAATTAAAAGTCTTAAAAAGGATGAGCTTTTGCTGGTCGCCGAGGAGCTGGGATTAGACATGCCCCAGAATCCAAAAGTTATAGTATTAAAAAAATTTATTGAGAGAGGGGGAGTAGTGAAATCTTTTTGAAACTGATAAGGAGTTTCTGCAAAGTGTAATTGATGGGGTTTTGGCGGAAAAGAACGCTAATATTGAAGAAGAAAAATTTAAATTAGAGTCTGAAAAGACTAAGATTGAATTCGAAAAAATTAAATTAGAACAGTTAAATAAAGAGAATGAGTTATCTAATGCTAGATGTAAATAGTCCCCTGCCCAGGGTAAAAGTGAACATTTCGAATCTGTCCCATCTGATATTGAAAACTTAGTTAAAAGTATCAAAACTCTAACAATACCTGTCCCTTCTAATACAGAAGCCTATAATTTATTTTTTCAATCGTTAGAAAAAGCTTTTAAAACAAAAAATGTGGAGGATAAATTTAAAGCAGAAATTTTATTGAATATGTTGGGAGAAAAGGTGGGAAATTTAATGATTTATGTTAAACAAGAGGAATTGGGTAATTCTGAAAAAATCAAGCAGTTAGTGTTAAAACAGTTTCAACCAACACCTCGAGTATTGCTTAAACAATTTCGAAGGTCCCAAAAACTACCGAATGAGAATTATGTTCAGTTTGCTTCTAGAATTGAAGCAATGTTTGATTATGATTGTAAATTGAGAAACGTTAGTGAGTTTAATGAGTTATGCCAGTTAATTGTGCCGATCAGATAATTAATTCTCTTAATCAAGAACTGACTAGTTATATTAATATTAAAATATGCGAAAATTGGTACAAACCAGATAAGCTTAGTCGTGAATTGGATTTGTTTATGTCTTCTAAAGTTTCAAGTAGAAATGAGATAAATACGGATTTCAGACAAAATAAATTCTTTAAGAGGGGCATCGACAGAAAGGGGTTAAAAGGGGTAACTAGTGTTTTTTTGTCCGATGTCGATGAAACAAAATGTTCATATTGCTGCGAAAATCATGCTATTTCTTTTTGTGCAAAATTTAAACAACTTTCCGTAAATGATAGAATTGAGATGGTTAAAAAACAGCGACTATGCTTTTTGTGTTTAAGAGTTGGTTGAACGGCGTCGAAGTGCAAAGCCAAACCTTGTAAATTATGCGCTAAGAGGCACCATGTCTCGTTACATTTCCCAAAACAAAATACGAATTTTCTAACAAGCCATAGTAAGTCGAATACTTTCCATCCATCAACCGAGTCAAGGTTAAATGCGGATGCACGAGTATTTAATCCAACTGCTTTCCCCCTGAAGAGGTTTCGGAGAAAGATAGTAACGCCGTGTTTGCCATTAATCAACATAAAATGGGAACCCCCAGTGAGTTTTTGAGTTCCGTGAAGTGTTTTGTGAAAGATTCATATGGTGAGAGAAGGAAAATAAGAGATCTGCTTGATGTTGGTTCTATGACGAATTTTATAACTAAGAAATTCGTAGAAAAATTAGCATTAAGAAAAGGAAAAGTAAATATTCTGGTCACATGTTTAAATGACTCCTCTGTATGTGTGTTAAAAATTGCATAACTATGGAAATCTCGAATTCCGATGGTAGTTATAAAAAGAGAATAAAAATGTTAGTTGTAGATAAAATTACTGATTTAACTCCAGTTAAAAATCTAAATGTGAAAGGATTAATTCCTGAAAATATAAATTTAGCAGATGATTCCTTTTATGTGCCAGGTCCCATTGATTGTTTATTGGGTGCAGAAATTTTTTATGAATTATTGCGTAGTGGGCAAATTCGTTCTGAAAATTCCAATCTTATTTTCCAAAATACGGTGTTTGGGTTCGTGGCTTCAGGGAGCAATAATTTTGAAGATACGGATGCCCGGGTTCATTGTGGATTAATTAAAGGAGATTTAAATCAGACTTTAAAAATGTTTTGGGAATTGGAAAACGTTGAGGTAGAGCGAACTAAAAATGAAGAAGCACTTTTTTGTGAGGATCACTTCATAAAAACACATTCTAGAAATGATGAGGGTCGGTATATGGTTAAAATTCCCTTTAAAAACGAACCAAATTGTTTAGGGGAGTCGAGGGACATCGCTCTAAAACTATTGAATGCTCTGTGGACTCAATTAATCAGAGATCTTCAATACCTAAAGTTGTATAGAGACTTTATACATGAATATGAGCAACTTGGTCACATGAAAGAGGTTGTTGTAGAGAATGACAACTCGGAGATTGCCTATTATATGCCCCACCATGGCATTCTTAGACCAAAAAAGAGCACAACGAAGTTGAGAGTAGTTTTTAATGCTACCAATCCTACAAGTAATGGGTTATCGTTGAATTCCATACAATACAATGGAGGACTGGTTCAAAATGACCTGTTTACAATTATGATTAAATTTAGAGAGCATCCTTATGCCTTTACGGCAGATGTGAAGATGATGTACAAAATGATACTCATCCATGAGAGTCAACAGTTGTTGCTTAGAATTTTGTGGAAAGAAAGTTCAGAGGATCCGGTGAAAACCTTTGAGATGAAAACAGTCACATATGGCACGGTGAGTGCGCCCTTTTTAGCAACGACAATTTTACTGCAGTTGTCGAGAGATGAAGAGAAGAGTTTTCCTTTGGCTGCACCTGTTCTTAGAGAGAACTTTTATATGAACGACGTTCTTTGCGGCGCTACGTCTTTAATGGAAGCCAAGGCCTTGAAGAATCAACTTTCCGGCATTTTGAAAAAAAGGATGAATGGAATTGCACAAGTGGGGAACTCTAGCTTCAAACATCATCTGAGATTAGGAATTCGAGAATCCAATTGAAACCAAGACGTTAGAGTGTCCTGGAAGTCACAAGAGGATTGTTTTATTTTCAAAATCGCAGTGGAGTTAAAATATTCCTACATCAAGAGATGTGTCCTTTCGACAATAGCTAGACTGTTTGATCGATTACGACTATTAGGTCCAGTAGTCGCAAGAGCCAAGATCTTGATGCAGAGTCTTTGAAATCTTAAAATCGACTGGATTGACGAGTTGTCTTCTGAGAAAGCCAAACAATAGCAGCGTTTCCTTGAGGACTTCAACAGTGTAAGCAGTATCTGCATTGGTAGATGTATTTATTGTACATCCTCAAGCGACAAGGGTGGAACTTCACGGCTTTGCTGATGCTTCAGAGAAATGTTACGGAGCAGTGATATATTGTCGTTCTCAATCGCTAGATGACTCAGCAACAGTGAAGCTTGTAACAAGTAAAAGCAGAGTAGCATCTGTAAAGAGTGTCACAATGCCGCGACTCGAGCTGTGTGTGCCACCATTCTTCTTGCAAAGCTGATGAAAAGAGTTGAGGCAGCTTTACAAATGAAAACACCCCCGTGTACATGTGGAGTGACTCGACAATTGTCTTGGCATGGATCCAGAAGGAGCCTGACTTGTGCTTAAAACCTTCGTGGAAAATCGAGTTGCCACAAACTAACACCTGACAAATGCAGAGCAGTGGCATCAAGTTTCTTCAGAACAGAATCCAGATGACCTCGTATCCAGAGTTCTCGATCCGTTGAGTCTGCACAACAACTCTTTGTGGTGGAATGGACCTACGTTTTTAGCGACGAAAGGTTTTCCGGAAAGGAATATCCTTTCATCAGTGACTGATAGTGATGAATTTAACTGTGAATTTAAAAGTAACGCAAAGCACTGTGTGTGTTAATTTAAATCTAACAAAGCAACATTTATAACTAACCGGTTATATATGACTCAGTTGGGAAAAAACGAGAGAGGTCCCCACACCCCTTAATTAAATTAATTCTACTTAAATGCTACTTAAAAACTATTACAATTCTTCTGCTTTTTCACAGTCCTCTTGTCCTTTGTACAAATAAAGATTAGCGCTAAATTCGAAGATAAACTAAAATTTTCTACATAGACTTCAGGGTCTGTCTCCCTGAAATAAAAATTCTTTAAGTCATTAGGCAAAAACAAAGCTTCACACATTACGATTACATTTCACAATTTTTATACATTATATATCACTTTTAAATTACAACAAATTTCTATAAATATTTCTCTCTCTCATCTGGCTTTCTCAAAAACTTCCCCTCAAATCGCTCGTTAATGTTATTGTTAGTATGCTGCCTACGCCGCATTCCTCAAAACCAGATGTACATTAATATGAAACAATATAACAATATACATACACTATACAATCACAAACATTTTTCAATAAACCATTGAAACAAATAACCAAAGAAATTGTCGCATCTTAGCGAGGTCATACATAGAAGTAAACAAATGCATTTTTACAATTGTTTTCTCCATATTTATTAAAAAATTTATAAGACAAAAGATTATTTTTCTCTTCTAGAAAAATACACTCATTGTAGTGTTCACTTTTGCTTAACTTCTTAAATTTTAAACATTCGACCGTGACTTGCTTCATTGCAATAATTCTTCCGACCCTTTGTTCGAAATAATATAAAAGGAAACGATACAACCTGGTTCTTATGACTTGTAGTTGGCGTTTCCTACCAGGACCTCTAGGGACATGGATCTTCTGGTACTCGCTCCTTTCCTTTCTTGGTCCTCCCTTTGTGGATCACCTCTTCGTCTTGTATTCCTGTTGCCTGATCTTGTTCGCTCTTCGACGTAAGGGTTGTCGTTCCTTCAATGTCAATCCTGGATCGAACTGGTCCTCCCTGTTGTGTCTTCATCTCCATGACCGGTCGGGACTCCACTTCTCGTCCACCTCGTGGTCTGAGGTTATAGCCACTCGTGCTGGACGCCACTTTATCTTGTGTTCGGCGTTTCTTGCTATATTTCGGTAAAACGTTAGAATCATTTGACGACAAAGTTCTCGTATTCATTGTATTTACTGAACCTTTCCAAATCTTCCTTTCTGGTCCACTCGACCCCGATTCAGGTGATCGTTTATAACCAATAATTTCTTTTCTGCTTCTTTTAATCCTTCTACTTTTCTCAGACCAAGAACTAGGTGTTGATCTGATAAGTGGTCCGCGCTTATTGGTCTTATTTGTGTGTCTCTCACCCTGATCATTTTCAAAAATCTTAACCCTTTTTCCTCTAACTCACGCTTTACATCTGAACCTTTCTTCTTACCATACTGCGACTCATTTGATCTCCGTTGTACTCTGTCAAAACTACTCGATTCATCGCGTTAACTGTTGCTATCCGAACCACCAGTTCTTATCTCCATCTCGTCACATTTCCTATGACGATATATTCTAACTTGATCGATATTAACCGTTAACCTTTTTCCCGCCTTCCATATCACTACGTTGTTATTCTTTACTTCTAATACTCTAAAAGGACCTTCAAATTTTGGTTTAAATTTAGCTACCACTTTTTTTGTTGCCGAACTTAAAGGATGCGTTGCTATCAAAACCCAATCATTCACCTTAATTTGTACATCATGCCTGCGTCTATTATAATATTTTTCCCATTTTTCACGATTTGCCTTTGTGTTTCGTCTAGCCTCCTCAAACAATCTCTCAATATCTCCTACAGCAAAATCAGTTCCATCCAATACCATCACTAATTTCTGAAATGAGGTAATCAACTTTCGACCTAAAAATAATTCTGCAAGGGTTTTTCCTGTCATTTCATTCACTGCTGTACGAATAGTATAAGCAAACTCACGTAAGAACTGGTCCCAAGTGTCATGTTGATCAGTGATATAATTTGCAATTATTTTCACAATATCGCGATTTCCGCGTTCTGTTCTATTTGCCTGAGGTCTATATACAACAATATTCACATGCCTTATGCCTATCGTTTCGCTTAAATGCTCAAAAATATCAGAGATAAATTGGGGACCATTATACCTTATTAATTTTACTGGATCTTCAAAACGCGATATATAATTATAAAAAAAATATCCGCTTTTACTCGAGCCGAGGCTGTTTTAAGGGGTATGATTTCAGCGCACTTGCTGAAATGATCCGTGATTACTAATACATATCGGCTACGTTTCACTCTCGATGTCGGGTACGGACCTAACAAATCTAACGTAACTATCTCATTTGGATAATTTGATACAATCGGAATTAATCGACCAGCTGGTAACGCGTTTTTATAATTATTAATTTGGCACATGTAGCATGTAGAGAGACATATTGTTAAAAACTTTTTCTCATATACGGGAAATAACAAACGTCCCTTATTTTATGATAAGTTTTAAAACGTCCAAAATGACCTGCTAATGGCTTGTGAAATTCTTTCATTATTTCATTCCTTAAAGGCTTTGGAATGTATACTCGCATTTCTCCTAATGACGTTGCATATTTCGCATAAAGCAACAAGCCTTCTATTAGTTTGAAATCGCGGGACCAATTCTCACATATTGTCACATTAACTGAGCTATCTTCTGGGTTTTCAAGATATCTATAGATATGACCTAATTCTGTGTCTGCTCTTTGCTCTTCTATTCACTGTTCGTCGTGACGAAAGTACCAAATCTCTGATTATTGCGCAATTAACTTTCTCTCCTATTATACACTGCTCAAAACAATTTGGGGAGCACATGATTTTAACAAAAGTAATCAAAGATGTATACCAATAAGTAACATAAAATGAATCATCCATAATTTAAAGCCTACCAGGAAACGGAAGAAGAAAACTTTATATGCAAATCAAAGTTTATGACGTCAAAAACCAGAAAAAGGAGATAAGGCCAGAAATCGGGATGTTGCAGAAACGTCTGTTTTATTGCCGTAACTGTGAAATTCGATTGCGCAGTATTTTTTTTTTAGACAAGGTTACTTGAGAATGTCTCAACAACGTGATTTACCGGAATCCCCCCCATGGCATGGCGTGTTATAGGCAGACTGGTATCCGGGCAAACACAACGTAGTGTCGCGGATGCTGTTGGAGTCGCCAGAAGTGTTGTTGCAAGGCTGTGGAATCGATTCCAAGAAACAGGAAATGTTAGACGTCGACCAGGGGCAGGTCGGCCACGCGCCACTACATCAACTGATGACCGGTATATACAGTTAACAGCCCGTCGAAACAGAACAGAGAATGCTACGCAGCTGCAAAGACAGTTGCTCTTGGCAACAGGATGAAGGGTGTCCATCCAAACAGTACGTAATCAGCTTCATGAGGGAGGGCTCTATGCACGTAAGCCAATGGTATGCATTCCGTTGACCCCACGCCACCGTGCGGCCCGAAGAAGATGGGCTGCTGAACATCGAGATTGGAAGCAACATGATTGGAGCCAAGTGCTGTTTACAGACGAGTCTTGATTCAGTCTAGAGTGTGACACCCGACGTGTTCTTGTATGGAGGGACAGGGGCACTCGAAATAACCCCGCATTCGTTCGTGAAAGGTCACAATACAGAAGAGCTGGTTGGATGGTATGGGATGGAATCAGCATAGGCGGACGTACGGACCTGCATATCATTCGTAATGGCACTTTGACGGACCGAAGGTATGCAGACGAGATACTTCGACCTCATGTCATCCCTTACACTGGAGCCATTGGAGATTCCTTTGTTTTCCAGGATGATAATGCCCGACCGCGCATAGAGCTCGTGTGGTGGAGAACATGCTTGAAGCTGAAACAATACAGCGTATGGAATGGCCAGCGTGCTCTCCTGACCTGAATCCAATCGAGCCTGTTTGGGACATACTCAGACGACGCATTGCTGCGTGACCAAGGCCACCTGCTACGGTCCGAGACTTGGAGATTGCACTTCTTGAGGAGTGGAACTGTATTCCCCAAAGTCTGATCGATAACCTCATCGCATCCATGGCAAACAGGTGTGAAGCAGTCTTAGCTGTTCGAGGAGATCACACGCCCTATTAAAACTCATGCATCATGTCTAAACAGTACCTTTTTTTATCGTTTACATGTAACCAAATTGTTGCCCTAAATCATCTTTTAATGTTTTTTCCATAATTTTCAAAGAATTAAAGCTTAATTCCAAATTTTTTTACGCCTTTTTTCTCTATTGCGCATTGATACGCGTGTAATATGCATTGAATGCCAATACGTGGCTGTCTCACACGGTTTTCTTCAATTTTTTGCTTGCTCCCCTAATTGTTTTGAGCAGTGTACTTTCAACTGGTTTCCTCAACAAAACGTCAGCCGCCGCATTTTAAGTTTCAGAACGATGTTACCATTCTACATTAAACTCTGCTAATTTGAGTACCCATCTGATCATTCTTCTTGACTAATTTTTACCATGTGTTAAACGTGTCAATGCAGGGTAATCCGTAATAACTTTAATCGGTAGTGAACCTAAATACTTTCTGAATTTCTTCAGAGTGCAAACCACTGCTAAACATTCCCTCTCTGTTACAGTATAATTCCTCTCCGCATTACTAAGCGTGCGAGAAGCAAACACTACTGGTCTCTGCTCCTAATTTATAACCGCTCCTACATCTATTGAACTTGCATCCGTAAATAACTCGAAAGGCTTTTTGAAATCCGGCAGTTTTAAAACTAGCGCTTTCATTATAGCCACCTTGACCACGTCAAATGCCTTCTGCACTTCTATTGACCAACAAAATTTCTTGAGTTTTCGTTTAAGATTATAAAGAGGCTCGCTAAGATCAGTATAATTTTTTATAAATTTTGCGTACCACTGGGACATTCCTAAAAATTTTGACACCTCCTTAGAATTTCGTGGTGGTTTTATTTCAACTATAGCTCGAACTTTTGTTTCATCAGTTTTAATTCCTTCCTTATTATTAATTAAACCCGAATATTTTAACTCATCACAACCGAATTTACATTTATTTTTGTTTAAAGTTAACCCCGCCTCGTTTAAAAATCGAAAAACTTCTTTCAAATGCTCAATATTTTGAGTGAATGATGGAGACGATATTATAACGTCATCCATATAAACATTCATAAACTTCCCTATCACGGGTTTGAAAATTATATCTATTGCCTTCTGAAAATGGGGAGCCGTCCCTAACAAGCCAAATGTCATACGCAGAAATGCGTAGGTGACATTCTTCGTGACGAACGCAGTCTTAACTATATCACTGAGGACAGTTGAAAGTACCCTGATTTGAGATCAAGAGTCGACATAATCGTCGTATGGCGTATATTTGTTATTGAATCATCTATTAACAGTAGGAATAACAGGGATACTTTGTAATAGAATTAAGTTTCCGATATTCGACTGCAAATCTCTACGCTTCCGGATTATCCGGCGGAAACCCATTATATTTTCTACAGAACACAACTGGTGACGCGTACGGGGAATTAATGGGAATTATGGTGCCCTCTTTCAACAATTTGTCTACATAATAATTGACTTTCCCTTTTTTTACCCTGTCGAAACGATACGGACGAGAAACAACAGGTGGCTTATCTACCGTGTCAATTTCATGTTATAAAACGTGTGTAACCCCCAGTTTTTAAGAAAAAAATTCTTTAAAACTATTAAACAAATCCCGCAACTCCTGTTTCTGTTTTTCCACCAACCTTGTCTTAGAAAGATCTACTTCTACTTTTCCTTCCTCAATCGTTTTAACCACTGTATCAATTTGTGAGTCGGGAATCACCAACGATTTCCGATCAAAGTCCAAAATAATCTTCGATCCACTTATAAAATCCTCCCCGAGAATACATGGGTATTCCAAATCTGCCAACACATGAAACTACCAAGGTTTTTCAAACTCCCTTATTCGAACATTCAATTCCACAATTCCAATATTCTGACATTTAGCTCCTTTTGCCGTGCTCACCTTTGTACGTGATTTCTTTACTGGTTTATAAAAAAAAATCTTTTCGGTATATCTCCTTTGATATAAATGACTTCTCCGCCCCTGTGTCCCATAATGCTGATGCAAAAGTCTCGTTTAATTAATTAGGAACATATGGAAGTTCCACTGGAGACATGCATATTGCCGAAAGTTTAATCGGTACCTCATTTATCAACTGTGTCTGATCACTTTGAACATCACTTACTTTCAAGACATTCAATCGTCCCCTTTGTCTTCTATCACCTCGACTTAAATTTTATCTCGAACCCCTATTTCTGTGGTCCCCTCTACTAAAATCGTCTTTTTGACTTCCGTTTCTAAATTGATATCCGCTATCGTTAAATCTTCGATCATCTTTCTGAAATCTATTCCTGATCTCGAACCACTGATTTCTTTGACGGCTATTCTCGTTGTTACCCCTATAATCATTTATACCATTATTCGGTCTACGCACCACTTCAGAATATCTCCAATTTCCTCGATTATTATCAACACTAAACATCCTACGCTCATTCCAACCTCGTCCTTCCACATTATCACTATTTCTCGAACCCCTTATTGCCTTGCATGAATATTTTTCCTCAAACTTAGCTAAGACCTCCAACATTTGAACCATGTTTTCTGGATTTCGAACTTCCACGTAATCCTGGACTTGTGGTTTAAGTCTAACAAAAATATGATCAACCAGGTCTTTCTCTGACATCCCCAGTTCTAACTTTTTATGTAATTTTACTAAATCGTAAACAAAATCCGTCGGTTCCTGGTTTTGTCTCTGTTGAGATGCATAAAACCTGGTCTCTAAATCTTTCCTATTTTGGATGGCAGGGAATGCTTTCGACAATGCTGCTTTCAGCTGTACGAAGTCCGTGGTGGTATTCTGCACTAACGCTGATCCGAATATCTGATACCAATCTTGGGCCCTCCCCAGGAGATGACCTTTCAAATAAGCACTCGATAAATCACTGGTTATCTCAAGTAATTTGATTTGATTGTCAATACCCTCCAAAGACTCAGTGACGTTCTCGGACCCGGTAAAGTACACTTCTGGTAAAACATTAAACCCTCTCGCGTTTCTCATCTCGGGGTCATATAAATTGAATCTTGTTGGGCGCCATTGTGATATTCCCTCTCTTGGGAGAATATCTCTTGGAGTTTCAGCGTGAGCTAGTTGTGTAGGATTAACGGAAGAACTAGAGGCATACATAATCTTAATATATCTTTATTAAGATTTTCAACTTAAACTTCTAACAAATTAAATTATAATAATTAATGTGAGAGAATCTACGATGGCAAAATACGCAACACACAATATATATAGATAATAACGACTTAACTTAACTCGGACCACTATCAATAACTGAATCGCCTAAATTCAATTCTAATACAATCACTGATTCTAATATTAAATAGTCAATCCTACCTTGTTGCAGTCTGAAGAATCAATCTCTAATATCATTAATGCAATCTTGTATTTACTTGCGTGCACTGGTATGCACCTTGGTTCTCTATATTTTTATCACTTATAACTTCTAATCAGCGCCACGTAACCTTATCCAAACTTGAACCACGAAATATATTAACATCCCTCTACGTGCCATCAACTTCCACAAATTGCCATCGTGCTTACTCTAATTTCTGATATTTAAAAGGTTCTTAATTTGCATGTTTCTTTCACACTGCACTTCTTGAATTTGGTTGGAAAAGAGTTGCTGTTAAAGAAAAGACGCGTGAGCCCGTCATAATTGAAGAGGAGAAAAAAGGAGATGACCTTTATATGTCCAGGAGAGCAACCGAGAGAAGATCTCCTTAATCAGGATTGTACAACAACAGGAGTTCAAAAGGGATATAAAAAGTTTGAAAGAAAATAATAGAGTGTCTGCAGAAAGTGTAACAAAAAGTTTAAATCCTTTCTTAGATCAAGATGGTGTTTTGAGAGTTGGTGGTAGACTTTGTAATAGTGATTTGTGAACTTTGAATGCAAATTTCCTATAATATTACCTTGTAACCATAAATTAACGAATTTAATTGTAGAATATTTTCACTTAAAATACTTCCATCTAGGTCCACAGGCCTTACTATATCAAGACAGAGATTTTGGCCTCTTAGAGGACGTAATGAATGTAGGAAAATAGTACATGACTGTCTTGTATGTTTTAAAGTGAAACCTATAACTTGTGAACAAATAATGGGCAATTTGCCTAAAGAAAGAGTTAGGGAAAATTTTCCTTTTGATTGCAGTGGTGTTGACTTTATTGAACCGTTTTGGATCAAGAGCAACAAACAGCGTACAGTTAGTTGTATAAGACATGGTTCAATTTCTGTGTGTTTCGTCACTAAAGCTGTACATTTTGAATTAATGTCGGATTTAACAACGCAGGCATTTATTGCCTCATTAAAGAGATTTATTGCTAGAAGAGGAAGACCCTCCCTAATATTTTCTGATAATGGTAAAACATTTATAGGAGCTAATGCCGAACTCAAGAGATTGTACAAGTTAGTGATAAATCCTGATCCTGAATTGGCTGGTTTCTTAGTAGATGAAAATATAAATTTGAAATTTCTCCCTCCCAGAGCACCAAATTTTGGCGGCTTATGGGAAGCTAGCGTAAAGTCGTTCAAATTCCATTTTAAACGAGAGGCAGGTAATTCTAAATAGGTTTACTTATGAAGAGTTTCTAACCATTATGACTCAAATTGAGAGAATTTTGAATTCCCGTCCTCTCACCCCTTTGTCAACGGTTATAGATGATTTGTCGGTTTTGACCCCGGCACACTTTTTGATTGGAAGACCAATTACTTCCATTAGTGAACCAAATATAGTACATATAGAAACAAATAGATTAAACGTATATCAGAGATTAACAAAAATTGTGCTGTCTATACGGAAAAGATGGAGTAATAATTACTTAAGTAATCTTCAACAGAGATCTAAATGAAAATTTGAAAAGGATAACGCTAGAGTGGGTGATTTAGTCCTTATTAAAGAGGATAAATTAGCAGTCAATAAAAGGCTAATGGGCAGATTGATCAAGGCATTCTGGAAAGGATAATAGAATTAGGGTTGTAACGATAAAGACTCAATATGGTCTAGTCAAAAGACCGATTTCTATAATTTGTATCTTGCCCATGAGAGAATGAATTACTTTCTTTTGTGTTACAAGACTTTACTTATTTTTAAATTATTGTAATTAACCTTTTAGTATTGTGTGCATTTTTAGAGAATTCTTTCTGATTTATAATTATTTTAATAGTGTTAGATTTTAATATAACATTATTGTAAAAAGCCATGAAACTTATTGAATGTTGTAACATTGCAATGCCGGGCGGAATGTTTGCGCAAGCACAACTGCACTGCCTGAACTGCGCATGCCCAGCAATTCTGATGTCAATGTAAGAAGTTAACAGAAATAGATACCAGTCCACTAGAAACTGTGTTGTGATTGAGTCCAGAGTATTCGACGGAGTGAGCCATAACACGTACTATCACCTGTATGGTGTCAGGCTACGGCCAACGACAGGCTTACATCTAGCACCTTGCCATGATGAATTTCATGGGCCTGAATCTGACGCAGTCGAGATCAGGTGGCATAAGAAACAACAACATCATGAAACTATTATTTTGTTACCAAATATGCGTAAAAATTAAATATTCTTATGGTTATCTAACGGCATAAATATTATATATATAAATATATATATATATATATATATATATATATATATATATATATATATATATATATATATACATTTATGTTATTGTTATACTAAAATCAATAACACACACTCTATGAGATTTAAAACTTGTATTTTAATCTATATGTATATGCAGCATAAAATATATCATGTCTGTTATTATACAACGCTTTTATTAACGTTGATGATATATTTCAGAATTTGTACTGAGAAACGACGGGAAAAAATTGTAATATTTATTCTTTTGTTTGTACTTGCTTCATTTAAAAATTGTCTGAATATTTTTGAAATATACTTGATACTATTGATACTGCTGTTCATAATTAAAAGTAATGTAATAAAATTATTCTTTACGTGTATTTGTTTGAAAAATATTTAATTATATTTTATATATATAAGAATTTGTCTAAGAAGAAATTTGAGACAATTCTTTGTTGATTTTCTATGTGGAGTCGAAATATTTTTCTTATGAGGAAAGATTTTTTACTTAGATAAGTAGAACCACACACACACACACACAAGCGGAGAGCAGAGTGAATGCAATTTTCTCTTTTCAAACAATTAAATCTTTCGAGCAATGACCTTCAATAATTTACAAAATAGCTGTAAATTTAGCTTTGGAGTTATATTTCTGTTTTTTTCGAAATTTCGTAATTATCCATAATTCTGGAGATCTTTGTCAAATTTATCAACTTTTTTTTTCCATCCTCTCAAAAATTGACACATTTGTTGAGTAGTTGCAGAGTGCCACTGAGAATAGTACCACGTGCCACATGTCGCAAGCGTTTAATAGATTGCAATATCTGTTCTGTTGCATAAAAGTAAAAATAAAAGAAAATTGGAAAGAAATATTACAAATGTGTGTGCAAAATGGATTCACGCTCTCATGAAATTCGTACAATCACAGTTATGAGACCACAAGATGATATACATTAAAATTAAAAATTTTATTTTTCATAATTTAACTTTGTTTTGAAAAAATTTTTAAACATTTATTTTAACATAATAAATGAATTCTTTAAAACTTTTGTTTCTTTATCTAGTAGGTTGTGAACAGGGGATCACAATGATATGGTGATCACAATGATCGAACCGTATCAATGATACGGGGCCCCAAGCTACAGGGCCCCAAAATGTGTAAGTGCAGTCCCACTAACAGGGCTCCCATATCTAAAAAAGTAACCCGAAGAAATTTTGATATAGGGCCCCCTCAGAGCTAGCTACGCCAATGGTTGTGAATATACTATTGTTTGCTATCTCGAGTTCCATGAAGTAATTTATACGTTAGTACAATTTTTTGAAACCTTTTACATTTGTGGAGAAAAAACACTCCACAACAAAATGAAGAAGATGGAAGAATTTATCGACATGTCAACAGATTCGATGCTAAAATTTAAATTTAAGCTAGAACTCTTAAACTTTAGCTTACCAATTCATGCAAAATACACAGAATTTCTCACACAGCTATGAACATTTTACAGAAATGTATTTACTAAGTGAAAAATATTTTTCAACGCGAGTGGCTACAAAAACAAATAAAAACAAATTAAACGCGGAATATGAAATGCTACTGCAAATAATTTCATAATTTTTCATATACTCAAACAGCCAGTGTAAAAAATTTTTGAATACATATCAGTTACTAAATATAATGCAAACATTTGGATCACAAATTAATATTATCAATGAGTAAATAACATTAAAATTACATCATAAAATTTTTTAATAAAAAATAAAATACTCTTTAAAAACTGTCTTTACATATAATATTAAAAATGTGTGTGTGTTTATCTATATACTTTAAATATTATTTTAAGATACATTCTTCTAAGTGTGGAATAGGATTCCCTCAAAACATCTTCCAGTTTTAAGCGTTCCGAGAGTCGAAAAAATTTCACCACTGGTCTTTGTCCAGAAATAAGAACTTGTCCGTGGACAAAATTTACTGCTGTTTTAACCCCCTACCCCCTGGGGGGAAAATACAAAAAAAAAACTAGCATTTCTTTTATCAGAGTTTTACGATTGCCCTCCTTCCCCAGTCTTTAGCAAGTGTTTCCTTTCGCTGAGGGGAGAATTTTATTGAAAGGAGTACCCGCGAGAGAGAAATTTATTGCTAATCTTGGAAATCTTTAGACAAATATATTTGCGCCAAAAATTTCGCAATAGCCAACGCCATCTAGATGTCATGTAAGGTGTTAGATTAATGGCTGCAAAAGGCCTTATGTGTCTTGTGCCGCCCATCCGGTATAGTGGTTAGTGACGCTGACTGCGGTGCCGTAGGGCCTGGGTTCGAATCCCGGAGAAGCCATGGATGTTTTTAAATGTATAGTGCCTTCGCGGCATGGGGGTACTCTAAATTGCCGTCGAGCCGCAAGTCCTCTCGTAAGGTTGTTGGGAGGGGAAGAGAGGCGGGAGGCCTCTGACCAACCTCAGGGTTTGCTCCTTCAAAATTGGGATGGAACAGAGCAAAATCGTACTGTCACCTGCATGGTGCTCAAAGCTAAGGCTAAAGACAGGCTTAAAAATCTAGCCCTTCACCGAGATGAATTTCGGGGACCTTGATCTGATGTCACAGTCGATCAGGTGGCATAAATATCTACCACATGTGTCTTGTATCATACAAAAATTACGAGGTCCGTCGCCAAAAGCCTTCGTGTAGCTGAACAGTGTGATGTTAATATTCACTCAATTGTGTTATACAAAGTTTTAGAAATTCAAATTTATCGTAATCAGATTATTCAGTGAGCATTCGTGATTACTGAAATACACACATTTGTGTTATAATTATTGTTGTCTTTTGAGAAATATATTACTCTGGAATACCCTATCCATATCATAAAGCCTTTAAAATTTACTTCAGATCACAAGAAAAAAAATTCATTTTTGATATTTTTTTATTTTATGTACACAATATCTTACTTTTTCATAGCTGTAGAGTATTATTGTAAAAAAAAAAAATCAACTAATGTACAACAATTCTTCGAACATTGTACAATCTTAATATCTTAAATATAAGCCAATATATTATACGAAAAGTGAAAAAATTACAAAAAATTGTTCATGTACTTTATGTACGTTATGAAACAGTACGTGATGTACATTTACGAAAAAAAAAAGAATTCATTCCAAGCATTACAAGTGTACATATTATTATTTTTTTTTAAAGTTGAATAACAATTTTTAAAAAAGGATATGATCTTTTGTAAGGCATGAATACGATGTAACTTTTCAAACATACAAAGATCAAAAAATATTCCTGCATAAGTATTATTGCATGAATTTCCGTTAAATTTGAAAAAATTTTATGCATAAACCTACAAACATTGTCAAACAGCTTAACCAAATGACAAAGAAATTCTAAAATTATAATTTTAGATATTCCGCAAACAATCATACTGAAGAGGATTTTAATGTGAAAAACAATAAGAAAAAATTATTATTATTATTTTGAAATATTCACAGTAAAATCAGGTTGTTTTGTAATTATCAAAAATTCCTACGTTAACATTCATTTAATGGCAAAAAATTTGCAAGTTTATAGAAGAGTAACTGAACACCTGTATATATATAACAATATACATTTTGTACCGTTTAAATTAGTATAAGTATTTGTGTGTATTGAGTTTTGAAATAAAAAACAATACGTCAGCATCATAGATTAGAGAACAGAGGTTCTCAAACTTGTCATGTTTTTCGATTTTGGGTAGACTCTTGCTTACTTAATATTGAATTTTTGCATATTCATCAACTACGAATGTGTTTTTGACAGCTGGTATATTGTGGGGACTCGCTGCTACTTTAAAAACATTTACTTTTCGATTTGTAGTGATGTGTAGTGTCAAAAAGTTTATAAAACATATGTTAATTTTAAACGTTTATTAGATTCCAATTAAACTTTAGTACCTGTTACACAGAATGAAGAAAGCAAAAATGAATGCTTTTATGACACTTTAGTAACAAATTTTTAATATTTAGCATCAGTTTAGTTAAGTTTGATCTTAAATCTCCTCGGTTAGTAATGTCCAGTCCATTTTCTTTCTTTGTTTGGAGATAAGCAATTACGATTAAACATATTTTTACCTGGAAAAGCAATTAAAAACTTGCTCACGATATCCTGTAATACGGGATAAGTAACAAGTATGTCTATTTAAATGTACTTGCTATATTGAATATCGAAATAGAAATTGAAAAAAACTGTAATTTTTCTGAAATAATTAATGCATTAGCAAAACCCAAACTAAATAAACATGCTTTAGTAATACTACTAGTTCATGTTTGTAATTTTTTTAAACTTTACTAAACATTTAGGGTTTTAAATGGTTTCTTGCTCCAAGGTTTCTTTGCATAGAAGGTCGGCTCAGGTTATTTTTTATGTTTTCTAAAGCGAACTGGCAGCATACTATATGCATTTAAATTAAGATATCCGACCAGATTGAAAAGATGTTTTTCATGTGTTAGGGCCATTAGAGAAAAAGAAAAATAAGTACTGAGGAAGAAGTAATAATATATATATTATTATTATATATGTAGGATTTAAAGTATTAGAGAATTAAATATAATATCCAATCAGTGAGTTTACAACCTCACCAATAGATGGCGCTATCACCGAATAAATGTATCCCCCCGGAATGATGGGTTTTAGGGGAGGGAAACGATTGCGACACGGAACGAGACAGACGCGAGAGAAGAGACTCCGGTTTTACAGGCGAGAAGCCACGTTTTTCGGTCAACGTGGAGGCCAATAGGCTTAGCGACAATTGAGAGTATGCTCCGTGAAATAGCTCGTAAAGTATTAATTGTAAATAATCTAATGTTTCATTAAACAGTAATTTCATTCTAATCTGCCTATTTCTTTGAAATATCAAGATCCCGAACATTACTTACCCCTAGACACCCCTGCAAATTTAATGGGGGATTCAGCCGGGATAGTTTTTTTTTTAATTTAAAGAAAAAAAAGCAGAATCTATTCCAGATTGCCAAGGATTACCTTTTTCATCGCGAAGTAATGTGCCATCCTGCCACGAATAACACTTGTTTTTACTTCTGATTGCCGCCCTGGTAATAGAATTCCTTCAGTGCATGCCGTCTTGGTATTAGAATTTCTTCAGTGCATGCCACCCTGGTATTAGAATTTCTTCAGTGTGTACCGTCCTGGTGAAATAGTTCCTTCAGTGCAGGCCTCCCTGGTATTAGAATTCCTTCAGTAAGTGTCGTCCTGGTGAAATAGTTCCTTCAGTGCATGCCGCTCTGGTATTAAAATTTCTGCAGTGAGTGCTGTCCTATGAAATAGTTTCTTCAGTGCCTGCCGTCCTGGTAATAGAGTTTCTTCAGTGAGTGCCGTCCTGGTGAAATAGTTTCTTCAGTG